>CM035106.1:28928573-29197939 GCA_020205505.1 Panax japonicus | reverse complement strand
CGCGTTTCTACCTATTATGAGCAGGACTCTCTCTCTCACCAGGTTACGCAAGAATTGCATAAATTTTCTTAAAAAATCATCATTCCTCATATTGTTACTACTAGATTTCCTGAGTTTGTTGCAAAATATTTGTAGCCTCCTGATTTTCAATATTATTTGCAGCTTCCTGATTCTCATCCACAATTGTCCCATAGACCACCACTTGATTTTCAGATGTAATTCTGAAATATGGCCACAAACAAAGGTTAGTTAAAGAAATTGACTTGTCATATATCATTATATCTCGACCGACCAATTAAATATCAAAAAGGTAGGTAGGACACACTAGCAAAGATTTACTTGTCTCTCCCCTCCTAGATCTAATCTCAGATATCCACTAGAGATCATATCCCAAAGCTCTGATACCAGCTGTAACGCCCCTAACCCATTTTGAGTTGCCATATATATACCACAGAATCCAAATACAAACTTTCCTATTTACAATTGTTAACTGTCGTGCAAAATACGACAACACATATATTGTGAGTTTTAATATAAATATTGCATCGTACATAATACGACAATATTCACATCAATTAAGTCTTCATTACAATTATTGTCACACTATTTTACAATATAATGAAGACTGCTATAATGACTATCCCGGACCCCTCACTCCATTCCCTGACTAGTCTCAACTATATTCTCATTTCCTGAAGAGCAATGGAAGAAAGGGTGAGCTCACTAGCCCAGTAAAGAATATTATGACTAAGATAATGAAGAATAAATTATTCTTAGTCCTCAACGGAAAATCTGATAGAATATAATATACAACAAGTTTTAGAACAACAACTGTAGCGGAAATAGCAATACATTAAAAGAGTCAAGTAGAGCATGATGTCTACTATCTTCTATGATTTAAAAGTCCATCATCAATATTTTATCCTTGTAACACCATTTAATAATTATTTCAAATCAATGAATTATCTATGCACACGTGGTCATGATATTTGTTTGTATCACCGGTGGTCATGATAATGCCAAACACCTGTCCACCTATGCACTACGGGCCAAAGAGGAATTTCACCACAAACATTTTCTTCTAACATTAAAGGTCATGATTATACCAATACACAATTCCTGGTCATAATCATACCAATCACAATCCATTTATGCAGCCAAAGATGACTTTTCATCACAAAATTTCAGTATAAGGATGATGACAGTGATATAAATAATGAATAAAGTGAGATCAAGGATAAATTAAAGATTTGTAATTTAATTTATTCTGAGTTCAAGAATGTCTAAATTGCCAACATGATCACCAATTGTAGAGTAAAATTCAAGAATGATATTTTATGATTCAAATTTCAAAGATAATTTGGACATAGAAAATAAACTAAATTCCGTCGTGAATAGTACGTTGGCATGAATAGTACCCCGACATGAGTAATACCCCGGATGAATAGTATCTCAACATGAATAGATTAAAATTTAATAAGAAAGTTCAGACCAATATTCTAGTGAAAAGATATTAGATGAAGTGCAAACTATTATGGATATTCTACTAATTTCAGAGATTTTCACCATTTAATAATAAGGTTATGGAAACAAAAAATAATTTCCTACCTAAATGGAGAAAATATGAAAGAAAACAATATCCCTTGATGAGTACAAAAAAATGATATCCCATACGAGTGAAAAAATATATACGAAACTGCAAATTGATTTTCACCCGTCATGCGATAATCCGCATAGACAGATCATTTCCATAACTTAATAAAGATTGAATACGATGAGTTATTCACCAAGCATGCGGTAACCCGCGTAGACAGGTTATTCCCACAGATTAATAAGGAATAAAATGACAATCCTTATGAGTATGAATAAAATACACCTTTACCTTAATAGGAAACTAGATCTGACTAGTAAACGAAGATTATCTTGAGAAAATTTTGCATTATTTGCTACACTCAAAATAGCCTTATACCGGAAAGAAATACGCACAGTATTATAGAAGAAAAAATTCTCTGATTCTGGTGTGATTTTCATTTCTTTACTAAGCAACATATTTATAAGGAGAATGCCAAGACCTAAATATTTCGTCTAATTTCACTATTCATCTAAATTATTCTAATAAAATAAATAACTTTTATATATAATATAATATATTCAAATTATATTCTAATAAAACAAATAATTTTACATATATTATAAAAAGTTCTTGTTTTATACAAAAAAATTCTATTTTATTATTATTATTATAACAATAAAATAAAAAGTGAAAAGCAAATTCTATCGACAGTCTGAAAAATAGCACGTCCCCCATGGAATAATAAGTCAAACCTTATAACAAATGTCTCATGAAAAACCTGTGACGCCCCTAAAATAGGTATTTATCACCCATTTTGAGTTGCCAAATACATGAATACAAAATTCAAATAAAAACTTAATAATACAATACGACAAATGTAAGCTTGGAGTTTTAATATGAATATTGTCTCGTAGACAATATTCAAACTCAAATAGAGTACTCATTATAATTATTATCACACTATTTTATAAATAGTGAGGAATACAATAGTCACCATCTCAGACCATAACTCCGTTCCCCGACTAGTCCCCAGCTATATTCTCATTTCCTGAATAGAACAATGAAAGCAAAGGGGAGCTCAACTAGCCTAGTAAGAATAATATGACTAAGAAATGCATAATAAATTATCGTTAGACAACAAGTTTAACTGATATAATTCAATAGACTGATATAAACTGATATAATACATAACTTATATAATACATAGACAACACATTTAGATCTAATAACTGATCTTTTCAAATGCATAAACTGATATAATACAATAGACAACATGTTTAACTGCAGTGGAATAAAAAATCCATTAGAAGAGTCAAGTAGAGCATGATATCTACTATCTTCTATGATTTAAAAGTTTATCATCAATTTTATCGCTGAGACTCAGCTTAATAAATAATCCACATCACTAAATTATTCATGCACTACGGGCCAAGGATATTCATTATTATCACATCCATGAATCATCCATGCACTATGGGCCACGAATATTCGTTATTATCACCAATGGTCATGATCATGCCAACAACTGTCCATCAATACACTACGGGTAAATGAGGACTTTTACGACATCATTTGTAATATTACAGGTCATAATTACACCAAATAATACATGGTCATAATCATACTACTCAATAGTTCATCTATGCATTATGGGCCAAAGATGACTTTTATCATAATATAAGCATGAGGATGATGACAATGATATAAGAATTCAACTAAATGAGAGTAAGGATAAATATAAGCTTTTGCACTCTGGTTGGTGTTGGTAGGTATTGGTTGTACTGCTACAGGTGTGGCAGCTATGGTCGCACTGCTTCTGGTCCTTGCCTAGTTTGGTGGGTTGCTGCAGTAGGATCTGTTGGTATTGCTAGGATCTGTAGGATCCTTCTTGGGTTTCTTCTGCAGTCTTGGGTTTGTAATATAGCCTTGAAAGTTGCAAGTTTCTTCTTTGAAAGTTACAATTTCCATGTGGTTACATTGTTTATCATGTAAAAGCTGTGTTGGGATTTTGAAGCTAGGAGTTGCTGCCTTTTGGGCAGTGGCTGCTGCAATTCAGTCTCAATGTTTTTCCTAGTATGATATGCTGCTGGTTCTTAGCTGGGACTTTTCAATAGTGATGGGCTCTTTGCCCTCTGCTGGGTTCTTTGGTTTGTTGTAACTGGGGTTATTCTATGTCTTTGTCTCCTCTCCATTGTCTGCTTGTTGCTGAAGCCATGTTGAGTTCTGATATGGCAGTTTTAGGGTTGTCTCGAGGCTTCTTTTGGCATCTGGCCTATTCAAGTTCGCTGTGGTGGTTAGCAGGGCATCTGCTGGTGCAATTGCTGGTGTGGTTCATGCTGCAATTGCTGGTGTGGTGGTGCATGCTGCTGTGAAACAGGTTTTGTGCTTCTATTGCTCTGCTGGCAGCTTCCTTCTGCTGCTTGGGTTCAACTATTTCTAGTCTACTGCTACTCTCTATGTAGCTGCTGCTGCTGCTGCAAACAGTTTAGTGCAAATTGTTAAAGGACTGTTATCTCAAGCTTTCTGGTTTAGGGATTTGTATGGTTGCTCTATGTTGGGATCTGTCTAGAAGACCTTTTTCAATGGGGTTGTTTTGTTCCTCATGATTAATAGCTGCTAGCTTGCGTGGGGTCTGATCTTGGTCAGCTGCTTGGCGTTAAGGGTTCGGGTCTGCAGTTGGTTTTGTATGCTGGATGCAGTCTACTATCAGTCGTCTGCTGGGTTTGTCGCTTGCTGTAGTTTTCGGCTGGCTGCTCTCTGCTGGCTGTTCTCTGCTGCTGTGGTCATGGATAGCTTATTCTCCTTTATTTTTGGCAGTTTCTGCTATGTGGTTAAGTCATTGTTTTGTTTTATATTGTTGTTGTTTTGTTCCATGTTGAATCCTTGTATGCTAGTGACTAGCTTGGGTTTACTACTGCCATCATAGGGCCTGTCCTATGATGGCTATGGTATTCTTATGGGGGCTTTGACCCCATGTACTTTGTATTTTTTCTTCCTTTTATTCAATCTAAATTTAGCAAAAAAAAAGGATAAATTTTAAAGATTTATATTTCATTTTATCTAGAATTCAATAATGTCCAAATTCTCAACATGATACTACTTTGTGGAGTAAAATTCAAGAATAATATTGTATCAAAAATGATTCGGACGGAAAAGAAATTAATTTTTGTCATAAATAGTACCCTGGGTGAATAGTGCTTGAGTGAATAGTACCTTGTGAATAATACTTCATGAATAGTACCCTGTGAATAGTACCCCGGCATGAAAAGATCAAAATTTATCAAGAATGTCCAGAAAAATATTTCAGTGGAACTGTTAACGCCTGATTTTGTACGCCTGACGAAATCACCAAAACAACAGGCCAAAATCGCGCTAACGGTTGATGGAGTAATTGTTGAGAAATCAAACTCACGAAATACACTCACATAAACATAAATAAAGAAATATAAAGTATGAACACAAGAATTTACGTGAAAACCCAATTGGGGAAAAACCACGGAGAGAGAGTAATCCACTATAATAATATTGAGAGTATAAGTTGTATATTTGTGTTGTATCTCTTGTGTGTATGTTGTCCCTTCCAAATCCTAGCTTGTAGCTGTATATATAGAAGCCACCTCCATCTGTATCCAACTAGGAGAAGGACTCCTTTTGTAGAATCACCTTATAACTACTGAATCCAGTAGGAGTCCTAATTAAACCTCCTTATCCCACCAAATAAGGAAACACAATCCTATTTTAATAAGGACTCTCCACTGTCACAATAAATTACATATGGGCCATCACCATTAAATAGATTGGGTTGCACCATGGCTAGACCCAAATAATCACATCCCAACATTATCCCCCAGTCTCTTATTTATAAGGAACTTACAAATGAGAGAGTATTCAAAAAGTCTTCGTGGGATTATTATCCTCGAGATTTTTATCATCGGGATTTTTATCCGCTGGATTTTTATCCGCGGGATTTATATCCGCGGATTATATCCGCGGGATTATAACCGCGGGATTATATCCTCCGAATTTCCTTCTTGAACTTCGTGGGAGTCGGGTTCGTACAACTCGTGTCGAACGCGTACATCCATCTAGTCTCATTCATAGCCATCTGCCAAGAGGTGGGAGTCACTCCCGGGATTGATCTATTCTTTGCTTTGTTCACTGTTAGCAATTCAAAAGAGCCTGGTCTTCGGCAGCTCAACAGACGCCCCAACCGCACCGTCCCGATCAAAACCCCTTCTAGCAACAAGGGGTGGCACGAACAGTGGTTTTTTGCCAAGGGATCCGACCTTCGGCTCCTTACCTCCTGGGCCCATCCAGCCGACCAGGCGGCGAAGATTTCTAAATTCCTGAAGGGTCGGGTCGATGCCTTCAAGACAGTTTTACACACAATAGAAGAAAACCCAGTGGAATCTAGGGCTTCTAATGGACGAAGCCTGGATGTACAAACGCGGCTGTGAGTACCTACTATTTTTCTTTAGTTTATCTCCTTTTCCAATGAGCATTTCATGTCTTAACCCCTTTGTCTCCATGCAGTGACCATTTTCAAGCCCGAGGGCGTCGTCGATGCCTTTATCCCCACCACCATCACAATCGAGTTTATCCGACCCGCAGTGACTGATGACGCTCCTGAGGAGGATATGGTCCCGATCAGCGAACTGTCATTGGGGTCCACTTCGGGGCCCGAGCCCCCGACCATTCAGAAGGGGGCGCTGAAGATGAGCCGCGCGGAGAAAGCGACTTTATTGAAGAAGTCCAAGAAGCCCTCCAAACCGGCCATCAAAGCCCCTGCAAAAACCCCTCCACATTCCAAACCAAAGCCGACTCCACCGCCGGCCCCTCCTCCTACCGAGGTGATTGAGGATTCGGAGGACACCGAAGAAGTTCCTCTCGAACCCCCATCCAAGAAACCTCGGTTGTCGGAGGGTGGCGACCACCTGACGGGGTATATGGTGGTCCCTGGTCCGGATCATGTCGCCACCCCTTCTTCTGGGCCCAGCTCTTCCCCAGCTTCGCCGATTACTTGTTGGCCCAAGAGCCCATTAGAGGTCTTCCCTTTTACCCTCTTCGATCACTTCAAGCTTCCGGGTGACGACGAGAGGTTTCAGGGGTATTCTTCTGATCAGTTCTTGGTGGCCTACGTTCGAGCTCAGACACATGTAATTCCTTTTGCCAATCTGATTGCTGTTATTAAGTTTAACTTTTACTTTTTGTACTGAAGTGTGTGTTCACTGCAGGCCAACACTATACTAGCCCGAGCCATCCCTCCCCTCGCTCAAGCCACAAAGAAAGAAGTTCAGCTGGGGACGGAAATAGAGTTGCTTGAGGCTGACGTTCGGGGTCTGCGGTCGGACCTGAAGAAGGAGTAGGATTCTCATGTTGAGACCCAAATCAGGGCTGTCCAGGCGGAAGGCCAGATTGAAGAGCTGGAGCATTAGCACAACACTCTTCTGGCAGAGAAAGATCATCTGCTTCAGAAGGTCAAGGATCGAGAGAATGCTATTGACAGTATTACAGACAAGTACTCCGAGATGAATAGCAAGATGATTTTCTTGATCAAGGAGAACAACTCTTTGACTGCTACCGTCAACTCATTTCCCGAGAAGGTCGTTGAGACCCGACAGCAGGCCATCGCCGAATACGAAGAATCTGAAGCCCTGAATGATAAGGTCATCACCCAATTTGGTGAAGGGTACGAGACTTATCGGGAGAAGGCTAAGGCAAAGCTGATGGCTGCTGGGCTCGATGTCTCCATCCTTGACTCTTCTGATGACGAGTCTGAAGCCGAAGACGATCCCCCTGCAGATTAGATACTTAGGATATTTTTTGTACTTTGCCCAAATCGTAGGTGATCGGGTTTGTAAAATTTTTTCGAAAGTATAAATGAGATATACTTTTGGCCCCTGAATGTTTGTTGATAGTTTTACTCATGACTAATATCGATCAGTTATGTCCTCCCGAACCTTCTAATAGGATTGTCCTTAGAGTTTCTCTGATCTTGAAGGGTCCGACAGTCATACCCGGGACTTATCTCGATCAGTGGCGTCTTTTCGAACCTCTTGATCGGACAGTACCCGAGATCTGTAATTTAAGAATGTACTAAGCTCTCGATCAGTTATGCTCGGGACTTATCTCGAACAGTGGTGTCTTTCCGAACCTCTTGATCGGGTAGTGCCCGAAGCGTGTCTGTTCGAGTAGTAATGAAATACATGAATATAGATGAAGTTAAACATTGACAGGAATAAGAACTTTCATTTATATCATTTAAATGGAATCGGTTACATAGATAAAAGTAAGAATAACATAACTATTACTGGTAAAATTTTCTAAGTCTTCCAGCATGCCATGTATTCTTTACCTCCGAACCGTCCATTGCTCGAAGCTGGTATGTTCCTGGCTTCGGTACTCCTACCACTTCGTAAGGCCCATCCCAGTTAGGCATTAACTTACCGGTGTTCTGGGGGGTTGAAGCCTCCGACTCCTGGAGGACTAGATCTCCCACTGCAAACCTCCTGGGCTTCACCTTCTGATTATAGTGTCTGGCTGTCCGTTGCTGATAAACCGCTAACCTTATTATAGCTGAATCCCTGACTTCGTCTAGCAGATCCAGATTTGTTCCCAAGCCTTCATCATTGTATAACTCTTTGTATTGGCTGACCCGAAGGGTGGGGGATCCGATTTCTACAGGAATGAGAGCATTGGTCCCAAATGCCAGTCGGAATGGAGAGTCCCCAGTTGTATTTCTTGGTATAGTTCGGTACGCCCACAAAATAAATAGCAGTTCTTTGGGCCACCGACCCTTTAATTCATCCAATCTACGCTTTATCCCATTGAGCAGGGTTTGATTGGTTACTTCCACTTGTCCATTCGACTGAGGATGGGCGACCGAAGTCTTTCGGTGTTGGATCCCTAACTCCTTTAGAAAGCCCTCAAATTTCGACCCCACGAATTATCTGCCATTGTCTGAGACTATCGCCACCAGGGTACCGAACCGGTAGACTATTCCTTCTTTAACAAACTTCAAACACTCCTTCTCGGTTATCTTTTGTAGTGGTTTAGCCTCGACCCACTTCGTCATGTAATCGATGGCTACGATCACAAAGCTAACCTGTCCCTTAGCTTTTGGTAGAGGGCCTAGGATGTCAATTCCCCATACAGCAAAGGGAATTGGAGATAGGAGAAGGATCCAACTAGGAGAAGGACTCCTTTTGTAGAATCATCTTATAACTACTGAATCCAGTAGGAGTCCTAATTAAACCTCCATATCCCACCAAATAAGGAAACACAATCCTATTTTAATGACTCTCCACTGTCACAATAAATTATATATGGGCCATCACCATTAAATAGATTGGGTTTGCACCATGGCTAGACCCAAATAATCACATCCCAACAGGAAAGATACTAGATGAAACGCAAATTTCAAGGATATTCCACTAATTTCAAGGAGTATAGAATACTTAACAAAATGAGTGTAGAATTCGGAATCTGAAATGAAATAATATTACTTAAATACTATAGAGTATGGAAGGAAATATTATTTCTTATAAATATTGAACAAAAATAATACCCCTTACCTTAAAAGGAGAGTATTTCAGACGAGTAGGGCAAGGATATTCTTGAACAAAACTTATATTATTTTCTACGCTCAAAGCTTCCTTAAACTCAAAAGAAATATGCTCAATATTATAGAAGAAGAATTCTTTGATTCTGGTGTGATTTTTAATTCTAAACTAATCATCTTATTTATAGGAGAATGACAGGAAACTATTTGAATGCACAGTAGAACAGGTTCACGGGAGAATTAACGGGCTCAGAACGAATTTTTTTGAATTTACTATACAAACATTATGCAGATACTATGCAAATACTATGAATAATAAAATATAATATATTTTATTTTGTATATTTATATATATATAAACCTCCCTGCCCTCCATGGTAGGTTAACTTATATATATATATATATATATATATATATATATATATATATATATATATATATAAGTAATAAAATAAAACTGAGATAACTTTCTTGCTGACGATTTTGAAAAATAAGAAAGTAGGGGTCCATATAATAAGCAAAACTTACAACAAATACTTCAATAAAAACCCCTCTATATATCTCAACTCACATGGATTCACAAAACACATTTTTAATAACATTTATTCATAATTTATAACTCACACTATTAACAACCAGATCATTCCCAAGAAAGAGGGGGCTTTTCGATAAGGATTTCTCTTTATTGGCGCGCAATTAGGTGACCAAACCCCTTTCCTCGACAAAATTTTCTAGACATTGTCATTAATGCAAATAATAATATGAATAATTTTGTCGTCTCAATTATTGATTTAATAATATAAAATATTGTGATAATAATTGAATCAATAATGTGAAATACTATGCATCAATTATTGTGGCAATAATTAAAATAAACTGAGTGACTTCTCACATAAGCATCAAAGATATTGTATAATACCGTATGCTACTATGCAACCACGCGTGTTACTGTAATTTTATCACCGGGTATTTCAACAGTTAACGGTAAAACTTTCGTCGTATTTTTATAAAAAAATATTTCTGTCCTTTTTTAACTCCAATAGTAATTCTATTGTGGGGTCCACCAATGATTGTGTCGTCATACGAATATTCCCTGATAAAACGAATACTCCCCGACGAAACGAATATTTTGTAACAACTTGCTTACTTTAAAAATTTTGTAAATTTTACCCACAACTATAACATTATATCAAATTCACACCATAATATTAAAAATGATATTTAGAGAAAATTAATCTTTATTCATAAAAGTTGGGGTCCTTACAACCTTCCCCTATTATGAAATTTTGTCCTCGAAATTGGTATACGTACATGTATGTCGAAGAGGTGAGTATACCTTGATTTCATTTCAGATTCTAACTCCCAGATCATTTCCTCAACACCCTGGTTTCTACACAAAACATTGACTTGAAGTATAACCTTGGAGCGTAGAATATGTTCCTTCTTATCCAAGATTTTAATAGGTACCTCTTCATACTTTAAATCTTCCACTATCTCGGTTGGTTCTAACTCAATAATGTGGTTCAGGTCTTCCTACATATTACATAACATAGATATGTGAAAAATGTTATGAACACGAGACATACTTGGCGGTAAGGCAAGTCTATATGCTACAGTTCCTACTCGGTCGAGGATTTTAAATGGGCCAATGAATCGAGGATTGAGCTTTTCTCTCTTTCCAAATCTTGTAACTCATTTCCATGGAGCAACACGTAACAACACATGCTCTCCAACACTGAATTCCACGTCCCTTCGATGAAGATCAGCATAAATCTTTTGTCAATCTTGTGAGGTTTTATACGTTGTCGAATTATTTGAATCTTTTTTGTAGTCATGCGTACTAATTTTGGTCCCAACAACGTTGCCTCACGCACCTTATCCCAGCATACTGAAGAACGATGCTTGCGTTCATACAATGCCTCGAATGGATCCATGCCTATGCTTGCTTGATAACTGTTGTTATAGGAGAATTCTACTAATGGCAAGAACTTGTCCCAACTTCATTTGAAGTTTAGAACATAAAGTCTTAATAAATCTTCAAGAGTTTGAATAGTCCTCTCTGACTGCCCGTCCATTTGAGGATGATATGCCGAACTAAATCCTAAATCTGTGCCCATAGCTTTTTGCAAACTAACCCAAAATCGTAAAGTGAATCTTGGGCCTTGATCAGAAACTATGGATACTGGCATACCATTAAGTCTTACAATCTCATTTATGTATATACGAGCAAGACGTTCAAGTGAATAAGTTTCTCGCATAGGTAAGAAATGAGTAGACTTGGTTAATCTATCAACAATGACCCAAATTGCATCTATGCCTTGAGAAACCTTGGGTAGACCAGTAATGAAATCCATGGTAATGTGCTCCCACTTCCATTCTGTTATTTCAAGTGGTTGAAATGGGCATTTTGGCACTTGATGCTCCGTCTTGATACGTTGACAAGTTAAACACCTTAAGATAAACAACGCGATCTCTCTTTTCATATTGCTCCACAAAAATGTATGTTGAATATCATGATACATTTTGGTACTCCCGAGATGGATAGAAAAAGATGTGTTGTGTGCCTCCATCATGATCTTATACTTCAAATCAGAGTCGTTAGGAACACAAAGTCTAGAGTTGACTCAAAGTATTGCTTCTTCGTATATTCTTGCTTCCGGAATAGTACCTTCTTGTACTTTCTTCCTCATACGTATCAACTTCAGGTTCGTAGCTTGAGTAGCTTTAACTTATCGATTAAATTCGGTTCTACTCGTATATTTAGCATCATCATGTGGGTCCATGGAGTCTTCAACTCTATCTCCATCCTTTGTATGTTATATAAAATGGGCATTTGCATTACCAATATCGCACTCGTACCCGTATATGATCTTCTACTCAATGCGTCAGCTACCACATTCGCTTTTGCACGATGGTATTTAATGGTATGATCGTAATCTTTTAATAGCTCGATCCAAAGTCGTCGTCGCATGTTGAGTTCCTTTTGAGTGAAGAAATATTTGAGGCTTTTATGATTCGTATAGATCTCCACCTTCTCCCCATACAGGTAATGTCTCCAGATCTTTAGAGCAAAAACAACTGTTGTCAACTCTAAATCATGAGTAGGATAATTCCTCTCATATTCTTTTAGTTTTCGTAAGGCATAGGCTATGACTTTCCTATATTGCATGAGAACACATCCTAACCCTCTGCCAGAAGCATCATTGTAGATGAAAAATCCCTCCATACCAGATGGTATTGTTAGAACAGGTGCAGAAATGAGTCTCCTCTTGAGTTCTTAAAAACTTTTCTCACATTCCTCGCTCCAACTGAATTTTGTATCTTTTCAAGTCAGCTGATTTAAAGGAGTGGCGATTCGAGAAAATCCTTCCACAAATCTCCGATAATAACCAGCTAAGCCCAAAAATCTATGTACTTCGATCACTGACTTAGGTTGATCCCAGCTTTGTATTTCTTCAATCTTCGTTGGGTCAGTAGATATTTCGTGACTTGATATCACGTTCCCAAGGAATTCTACTTCCTCAATGCCAGAACCCGCATTTCTTCAACTTGGCATAAAGCTTGTTTTCACGAAGCTTTTGGAGTATTAGCCTCAAGTGTTGTTCATGATCTTCACGGCTTTTGGAGTATATGAGGATGTCATCAATAAAGACAACCACAAAATGATCCAAATATTCATTGAATACTCGGTTCATTATATCCATGAAGGCAGCAGTAGCATTAGTCAATCCAAAAGACATGACTAGGAATTCGTAATGCCCGTACCGAATTCTGAAAGCAGTCTTTGGAATGTCATTAGTTTTAATCTTTAACTGATGATATCCGGAACGAAGATCAATCTTTGAAAAGAAATTGGCACCTTCCAACTGGTCAAACAGGTCATCGATGCGAGGCAACGAGTACCTATTTTCGATGGTGACATGATTCAACTCCTTATAATCAATACAAAGTCGCATACTTCCATCTTTTTTCTTTACAAATAGAACAAGATCACCCCAAGGAGACGTATTAGAACAAATGAAACTGATGTCAAACAATTCCTGCAATTGGGTTTTTAAGTCCTGAATTTTAATAGGAGTCATTCGATATGGGGCTTTGGAAATGGGATTTGTACCGGGTTCAAGTGTGACGCCAACCAAAATAGGTATACATCATCCATTCTGAGTCGCCAGATACACGGTATAAAATCAAATAAAAACTTCTTTTGTACAATACAACAAAAGTGTATATGAGAGTTTTTACACGAATATTGTCTTCTAGACAGTATTCAAACTCAACTGGAGTCCTCATTACATTTATTATCACACTATTTCATAGAATAGTGAGGATTACTGTAGCTACCATTTCGGACCATCACTTCGTCCCCCGACTACAAACTTCCTCGTACAACTATCGTGCAAAATATGACAACAGATATGTTGTGGTTACCAACTATGACTCTTATCCCTTTACTTGGATAGCACCTTACAGTGATACCTTACAATGGTACCATACATAAAGGTATAGTCAATAACTGTTTTAGAAATTAAAATCTTTGAAAAATGCTCCAGAAAACCTTTGTACATGGGAAGCCATACATCTAAGTTATAATAAATATCATATGACTTGAGAATTATCCTTGGTTGACCTAATAGACCCCAAAGAAAAACGAGAAGATTGCTATCATGTTCTTTCCAATGGTGAGCCTTATCTTGACATATAATTATCACCATTGTCTCCAATTGAAAATTATATTTCAACCAAACTCCAAGATTATATAGGTAGTTCTCGTAGAGATAATCAACCAATGGATGTGCACAACTCTATCTTACGATAACATGAAGTCGTAGGTCATTAGACATCTTGTATGATAGTGGCAAAACATCTTCCAAAGTTGGGTTCACCTCACCATATTGGGTTCACCAAAATCAACGGTTATATGACGTATAAAATATGAAACACTTATCTAAAATTCTCAATAAAATTATTTCCATACTGTTTTAGGGAAACCCCAACAGCTATCGACTACCGTTCTATTTCCCTGTTACCCCTGCTCAACCCAGCTACACTCTTATTACCTGAAAGGAATTGTGAAACAAAAGGGTGAGCACAACTAGCCCATTAAAGAATATCACGACTAAAGATAATTAATTTATCAATAGACTTCATCAATAATGAATCAGCAATCTAGAATATATGGTAGATGATAAAACATTTTAACCATAGTTGCAGCGGAACGAGTAATCCATTAGAAGAGTCAAATAGACCATAAAGTATATTATCTTCTCCATGTTAAAAGTCTACCAACAATGTTTTAACCCTATAACATCAATCAACAGATCCTGTCTACAATCATGTGAATAACTCATAATCATAATTGTAGTTCTAAATTCCTGTTCTCATCCATGACGAAGATAATTTTCATCACCTGTCTTTACCTGGAACATCAAAGATCATGGTTATACCAAATCACAGTTCCTGTTCATAATCATAATAATAAATTCATTTTGTACTACGGGCCAAAGATATTCATCAACAGTTCATCTTTGCACTACAAGCCAAAGATATTCAACAACAGGTCATCTTTGCACTACATGCCAAAGATATTCAACAACAGGTCATCTTTGCACTACGGGCCAAAGATATTCAATTATAAATTCAATGGTCATGATCATACCAGTCGACAATTCATCTTTTCACTATTGGCCAAAGAGGACACATAATCACGATCATACCAATAATCTACTCATCGTTACACACAAGTGAAAGAGAAATTTCAACACCAGGGTTATAAAAATGTTATATATGATAATAAAAAATAATATGATCAAAACATGGATTTAATTTCAAGAGTAAGATTCATAAATCAATGATAATTTGGTCAAAAAAAAAACAAATTTTATCGTGAATAGTAACTCATGAATAGTAACTCGTGAATAGTAATTCAAAATAGTAACTCGTGAATAGTACTTTGTATTCATAAATAGTACCGTATACGTGAATAGTAGTCGTATACATGAATAGTACCCATGAATAGTACTTCGTGAATACTACTCATAAAAGGAAAATACAAAAGAAAATGATATTCATTGACAAGTACAAAAGAAATGATATCTCATACGAGTATAAAAGAATATACAAAATTGCAAATAGATTTACACCCGTCATGAGGTAATCCACGTAAACAGATCATTTTCACAATTTTATAAAGAATGAATATGAAGGGTCATTCACCATGCATGCGGTAATTCGCATAGATAGGTTGCTCTCATAAATTAATAAAAATGAATACGAATGGTCATTCACCATACATGCGGTAGTCCACATAGACAGGTTATTCTAACAGAATAATAAAGAATGGAATAACAGAAGGATTTCACCATACATGCGGTAGTCCGCGTAGACCGGTTATTCCAACAGAATAATAAAGAATGTAATAACAACCCTTACGAGTATTGAAAAAAATATCTCTCTTCATGAATACGAAAGAAATAATACCCCTTACGAATACAACAAATAATATCCCTTACGAATACAACATAATAACACCCCTTACAAATACAACATAAATAACACCCCTTACCTTAAAATAATTTGGAGACTGCACTAGTGTAATAGCATAATATCCTCTTCTTTCTCTTTATACTTTCTCTCTCTAGAGTTTCAGTGAATTCATAAGAAATAATGAAGAAATGAGCTTCTATTTATAGGAAAACGGACTGAATAGTAACTAATTCATGAACGGCCCGGATTAATTTACTTTTAAATGGAAGGTCCATATTGATTTACTATTAAAACTTAAAGCAACGGTCCATACTGATTTACTTTAAACCAGCGATCCATATTGATTTACTATTTTAACTTTCTACCAGCGGTCCATATTGATTTACTATTATATCTTTAACCAACGATCCATATTAATTTACTATTATCACTTCAACCAATGGTCTAAAAAATTAGCACATCTACTCTTGAATAATAAGCCAAACTTATAACAAACACCTCATAACAAACCCCTCCATTTATATCAAAAATTGAAAAAATATTTACCACAAATCACTTATCTTTAATAAAAACATTTTTAATCTATTAACAATTATTCATCATTCATATTATAACTCATAATATTTAACAACTAGATCATTCCCAAGAAAGATAAGTCTTTTCAATATGGATTTTTCACTGTTGGCGCGCAATTAGGTGACCTAAACCCCTTTCCTCGATAGAACTTTTTAGACATTGTCAATAATGAATATAATAATATGAATAACATTGTCATCTCAATTATTAATTTAATAAAATAAAATATTGTGCAGATAATACTAACAATAATTGAATCAATAATATGAGATACTATGCAGTAATTATTGTACCTATTATTAATGAAACTGAGTGACTTCTCACGTAAGCATCAATAATCAAAGATATTGTACAATACCGTGTGCTACTATGCAACCACGCGTATTACTGTACTTTTACCATCGGGTATTTCAACAGTTTAACGATAAAAGTTTTGTCGTTATTTTTATAAAAAGATTATTTCTATCATTTTCTAACTATGACAATACTTCCGTTGTGGGGCCCACCAATGATTGTGTTGTCGTACGAATATTCCTTGTTAAAATGAATATTCCCCGAACAATCGAATATTTTCATATTAACTTGCTTACTTTGCAAAATTTTAAATATCACCCTTAACTTTAATATTTTATCAATTTAACCATTTATTAAATAGAAAAATTGAATACTTTTATTTCATAAAATTTGGGGTCTTACAATCTCCCCTCCTTATGAAATTTCATCCCCCGAAATTCACGTACATAGTATTTCGAAGAGTTGAGAATACTTCGCTTTCATTTAAGATTCCATCTTCCCTGTCATCCTGAATCCAGCTTCAAAACAAGGGTTAATTGACATATCATGATTTGTCAATTTATTAAGTAAGAAATTTCAGCTTAGGTAAGTCACACACTAGCGAAGTATATTACTCGTCTCTCCCCTCTTAATTCTAGACTCAGATCTCCGCCAGCAACCATATCCCTAAGCTCTGATACCATTTGTGATGCCCCCCAAAATTGGTATACATCACCCATTCTGAGTCGCCAGATACACGGTACAGAATCAAATACAAACATCTTTTATACGATACGACAAAAGCGTAACTGAGACTTTTTACACAAATACTGTCTTATAGACAGTATTCAAACTCAACTGGAGTTCTCATTATATTTATTATCACACTATTACATAGAATATTGAGGATTACTGTAGCCACCATTTTGGACCATCACTTCGTCCCCCGACTACAAACTTCCTCACACAACTATCATGCAAAATACGACAACACTTATGTTGTGGATACCAACTGTGACTCTCATCCCTTTACTTGGATAGCACCTTACAGTGATACCTTACAATGGTACCTTAGATAAAGGTACAGTCAATAACTGTTTTAGAAATTAAAATCTTTGGAAAATGCTCCAGGAAACCTTTGTACATGTGAAGCCATGCATCTAAGTTATAATAGTCATCATATGACTCGAGAATTATCCTTGGTTGACCCAATAGACCCCAAAGAAAAATGAGATGATTGATATCATGTTCTTTCCAATGGTGAGTCTTATCTTGACATATAATTATCTCCATTGTCTCCAATTGAGAATTATATTTCAACCAAATTCCAAGATTATATAGGTAGTGCTCGTAGATATAATCAACAAGTGGATGTGCATAACCCTGTCTTATGATAACTTGAAGTCATAGGTCATTAGACATCTTGTATGATAGTGGCAAAATACACTTCCAAAGTTAGGCTTCACCTCACCCTATTCGGTTCACCAAAATCAACAGCTAAATGACTTATAAAATACGACACACTTATCTAAAATTTTCAATAAAATTATTTCCATACTATTTTAGGGAAACCTCAACAGCTATCGAACAACGTTCTATTCCCCTGTTACCCCTGCTCAACCCGGCTACACTCTTATTTCCTGAAAGGAATTGTGAAACAAAAGGGTGAGCATAGCTAGCCCAGTAAAGAATATCATGACTAAAGATAATTAATTTATCAATAGCCTTCATCAGTAATGAATCAGTGATTTAGAACATATGGTAGATGATAAAACTTTTCAATCATAGTTGCAGCGGAACGAGCAATCCATTAGAAGAGTCAAATAGACCATAAAGTTTACTATCTTCTCCATGTTAAAAGACCACCAACAATGTTTTAACTTTGTAACATCAGTCAATAGTTCTTATCCACAATCATGTGAATAACTCATAATCATAATTGTAGTTCTAAATTCATGTTCTCATCCAGGACAAAGATAATTTGCATCACCTGTTGAAATTCAGATAAGGCACACTTAGAAGGGGGGATTAAATAAGTGTGGATACAAACTATGACCAATTAAAAAAATTTAAACTTAGTTATTGAATGCAGTCAACTGAATTAATGAATGCAGCTTTGCTGAAAGAATATGGTCTACCGAATTGAATTTTTGTTTAAGAAAATATCTTGGTGTTTTTGTAAATAAAATATTTAATGATAATCAAAAATTCTCACGATTAGATTTTATATAACAAACCAATAAACATGAATGAAATTAAGTTAAATCAAGTAATAAAAAATAACACCAAGATTTTTACAGTGGTTCGGCTATTACCCTCTATAATAATAGCCTACTCCACGTCCAATACCAACTAGTATTGGAGACCCTCTTTTATTTCTTTAAAATACTCTTGTTACAATACAGATTCTATAAAATTGAATAACAATAATTCACTTGAGCACTCTTGCTCCTTGTGCACCAATGCACTCCTTAAGCATCTATGCTTCCTTGAACCTGTTTGTAAACAAACCTTAATCCACCTGGATTAAATCCCTTAGACAATCACTTAGTCTAAAATAAAATTTAAGATTACAATGATGGAGGTCTAATGATCAAAGTAAATAAACAATTTAACAATGCAAGGCTCAACTAATGAATGCAATGATCAAATAGAAATAGTAAAAGATATCACCAATATAATGCTCACGAAGATTGACTGAAATCAATGAATCAACAGCTCAAAATTTGCACCAAGAATAGAATAGCTTTCAAAGTATATGAGTGCAAAAATATTAATTCAAGTGTTGTAAGTGTTGTAACCGATCACTGTTCTCAGCTATTTTTATAGCCCAATATATTACCGTTTCTCATACAACACATTTTCGTTGTAACAATAATAACGTTGCCAATAAAAATCCCAAAGATAAGCTATAATATTGTTACTGTTGGAAACAAAAAAATATAGACTATGTCAAAGATAAGCCAAAAAGATAATAAGTTCCGTATAAAACATGTAGCCCATAATCATAACTGCCGCCTTAATAAAGTAACTGACTATCTCCTACTGACACAGAACTTTATTAATACTAGACTCCTTAGAAAATGTTAGTTCTGTAATTAATGGCAACATGCATCTTCCCATGATAATCATTACTATCAATTTCCAATATATATGCAGCTTTTAGACTTCTAATCAAGATCCACTACCACCATATATATTATACTTCCTTTCTAATATATAACCATTCCGTAATAAATGGAAAGAAGATCACAATGCATTAATACGTGTATCACTTGAACAGAACTCCTACGCATGCATGCTAACATTTCTCTTGATAGCAAATAGCAGTGAATAACATATTTGGGACATGCACAAAATATTAATTAATGCACACATAAAATGTCCTAGAGCCTTAAATTGAAAAAATTAAATATTTGCAATGACCTTACATATTTTCCTTAAGACTCAAAACGTCTTCAAACTTCTTGAGTAATCCATCAAACACTTCTTGAAATAGTTTCCTGAAATCCACAATACATAATTTAGTACCAACGAGCAAGTCATCATCAAAACATAAGGCTAGAACGTGATATAATCAACATTCTCCCCCTTTTTGATGAGGACGACATATATAAATGAAACTCCCCCTAAATTCATGCATATTTCAGGAAAATTTTGTAAAACCTGTATGCTAGTATCATACTATACCGAATGTAATTTCATAGATCATAATTTTAACAAAGTAAAATCAAAAACATCAAGCCTTAATATGCATGCATCAAAATCAGTTTTAAACATGCATCAAAAAAAATCACAAAATCACCAATAGTCTTAACATCCAGGCAACCATGCCTACCAAAAAACCAAATCAAGTGAAACCATATTCTGAAAATAGAAAAATTAAAACAGAATTCTCAAGAAACTCTCCCCCTTTGTCATCATGCAAAAAGAGAAGACCTCAATCAATCAATATCTTCGAGATTGGCCCTGCTGTTCTACACGAGTGGTAAAGTATGATCGATGACGAAGGCGATGTAAACGCTCTTCCAAGGTGTAATCATTTGCAAATCGAGGTGGTCGAGGAATAAAGGTTGCAGGAGGAAGCTCCATATCCAAAAAGTCACCATTGTATTCAGCCATCCAATTGTTCATTAGCCATTCGGGAATTGGAGAATACATTGTTGGAACATGAAACCTTTGGCCAATATCATTGAACCTGGTGGCCATAAAATCTGCAAGCTCCCCGAGTTGATAACTGACAAATTTCACCTCTTGACTTAACTGACATGTGTTCCGATTAAATTTTTGTTGGAGTGCTTCAACCATAGCCATCGTTTGAATCTCAAAACCCGCCTGAAGATCAATAAATTCATCTTCAACCCGATGATATAATTTATTGATCTCTGGAGCATCCATCAGTAACTTCCCTTTCTCAAGACACACAAGATAATTTCTTATTTTGACAAACTCAGCTTTCACAGAATTTTAATTTTGTAAAATCTCAGTCAAAACATTCATAACATCAGACCCATTGGAATTTGGCAAAGAAGAGGAAGATGAATCAGGAGTATGAGAAATAGGAGGAGGAGAAGTTATAGGAGGATCAGGGAGAAGACGGACGAATTCACCAGCATGGAAAGTAATATGAGATTTTGTTAAATTGGCAGTGTCAATAAGCTCATGATTTGTGACAGAAATTTCATCATCAAAAGAGATCTTAAAATGTTGAAAACGTTTTGTCAAAAATTTGCTGTAAGGAAGACATTTCTTGCTTTGACGAATGTAACTTTGCATATGAGATAACATCGTTTGAGAAAAATTAAAAACCTTTCCTTTGAGAATCATAGCCACAACAACCAAATCCTGATAAGTAAAATCGGCTCCACCACCAAGGAGTGGAAACAGATTATACCATACCAACTTATGTAATACACATGCAGTAGGACACACACTCACAGTTTTTGGAAGAGACAGAGATGAAATAGAATAATCATTCATAACTATATGGAGCTGTTCCAAAGGATGAAAAGGAATGTTAGCAACTCCTTTGAGAGTGAAAGGACATGGTCCAGTAGAAGAAATACCAAGAATACTTCCAAAATCAATACTGGTAAAAAATAAGGACTTACCCTTGACAAATGTGGTAAAACAATCCCCATTACATTCAAGATTTGTGTAAAATTGTTGGACTAACAGAGGATAAGCAATAGTAGGAGGAAGCAGCATAGAAAAAAATGTTGCACTCAGTGAAAAGTTTTTCCAAAACAGAGTGTTTTAGATAAAAGAGATCTAAAGATTTTTTATACACAAACTGTTTTGTAGCAATGGAGTTTTTAAAACGTGTTTCAAAACTAGGGCCTCTAAAGAAATTTTCTTGCAAATCAAAAGAGGATGAAAATGGATTTACAAAATTCGAAGGAGATTCTGGCTGTGAGAAAAATTGTTCGTCATCCACTGGTTGTTTCAGCTTGCCCTGGTGAGAAGGTTCAACATCTGAAGCTTTTAAGAAAGAGAAACTAGAATCCGAGTCATCAGATATTAGTGTGGCATCGGATAACTCATGAACAGATGATTTCTTATGTACTCGTTTGGATTTCATCTTTGTTCCCGTAGGGTGCTTCAGCGACGATCCATCTTCGTTTGATTTCCCAAATGATCGATTGCTAGCTCTGGTTTACATGGTGTGATAGATTTTATGAGAGTGAAACAGAAAGTTTTGGATAAATGATGAAGACGTAAGATCTGAGTAATGATGAAAGCTGAAGATATAAAATAGAAATTAATCAAGAGTCCATCACCAAAAAGCGTGCGTCTTTTTAATTTTCGAAAGAAATTATTCGGTTGCTGTTCCAAGTTTCAAGGTAGAGGTCTTTATGTCTCCTACTTAACTTATATCCGGTGATAAATATGACCTTTAATAAACCCGTGTATCTAGAATATCATTTAAATAGATAAGGAATGTCTAACAGACATATATATTTTATTAGATATCATGCAGAAAATAAATGATATAAATATGTGTAAAATATAACCTGCATGACATAAACTTTTAAGCATGTAAATCACAATTATACCATGTACATTCCAAGTTCTCTCCTTATCATACAAAATCTTTCCTCACTCAAAGGTTTAGTAAAAATATCAGCTAATTATCTTTCGGTAGGAATAAAACCAATTTGACTAACCCTTTTGAGACATTATCCCTTTAAAAATGGTGTCTTACCTCTATATGTTTTGTACGTGAATGCAAAACAAGATTCTTTGATATGTCAATAGCACTAGAATTATCACAATATATAGGCACATTATTGCATATTATGTCAAAATCACATAGAGTTTGTTTCATCCATAATATTTGAGAGCAACAACTCCCTGCAGCTAAATATTCACCCTCAGTAGTTGATAAGGTAACCAAAGTTTGCTTTTTACTATGCCACGAAACAAGACTTTGTCCCAAAAATGTACAAGCACCACTTGTGCTTTTTCTATCAATTTGAAACCCTGCATAGTCAGCATCTGAATAGCCCATTCGTTCAAAATGATTACTTATTGGATAAAATAACCCTAAATTTATAGTACCACTTAAATATTTAAAAATTCTTTTGACTGCTTGTAAATGGGATTCTTTGGGTTTTGCCTGAAATCGAGCACACAACATACACTGTACATTATATCAGGTCTAGATGCAGTTAAATATAGTAAAGAGACGATCATACCTCGATATTTGGTTAACTCTACATCTATACCTTTATCATTTAAAGTGAGCTTTAAGGAAGTGCTCATTGGTGTAGCCTTTGGATTGGTTCCTTCAAAACCAAATCTTTTAAGAAGCTCTTTTGTGTACTTGGTTTGATGAATATAGATCCCTTCCTTTGTTTGCTTGATTTGAAGTCCCAAAAAGTAATTTAGCTCTCCCATTAAGCTCATATCAAATTCCTTAAGCATACACTTTGAAAACCACTCACAGAGAAAATCATTAGTAACACCAAATATTATATCATCTACATATATTTGAACAATGATTATTTCTTGTTTTTCATGTTTAATAAATAGTGTAGAGTCTATTTTACCTCTACTAAAATCACTTGAAAGAAGATACTTACTCAACCTCCCGTACCAAGCCCTGGGAGCTTGTTTGAGACCATAGAGAGCTTTCTTTAGCTTAAAACATGACTTGGATATTTCTCATATTCAAATCCAGGAGACTGTTTGACATAGACTTCTTCATTGATGTATCCATTAAGAAATGCACTCTTTACATCCATTTGATAAAGCTTGAATTTCTTGTAACAAGCAAATGCTAATAAGATTCGAATAGATTCTAGTCTTGCGACTGGAGCATAAGTTTCTTCGTAGTCGATCCCTTCTTGCTGATTGTATCCTTGAGCCACTAGCCTTGCTTTGTTGCGAGTGATTGTCCCATGCTCATCAAGCTTGTTTTTGAACACCCATTTTATTCCAATGATAGAACTATCTTTAGGAGGAGGAATTAATTCCCAAACTTGACATCGTTCAAATTGTTGAAGATCCTCTTGCATTGCCATAAGCCAATTTTCATCAAGTATAGCTTCTTTCGCATTCTTTGGCTCAACTTGTGATAGAAATGCAGAGAACGCGTATTGATTTTGTAGATTTCTTCGTGTAGTAACTCCTTTGTTTATATCTTCAATGATATTTTCCGGTGGATGATCCTTGAGATATTTTGCTTGTCTTTGGCATTTGAACATCGTGTATTACCTCTTCCTGTTGAGGAAAATTTTCTTCAAGATCTTGTGTTGCCTCATGTTCATTTTCATGTGGATTGTTCAATCCAGCCTGTTGAGTTTGTCCATTCGGTTTGCTGAATAGTTCTCTTCGGTTTACTGAATTTGTGAAAATCTCTAAATTTCCTGCATCCTCTTTTCTTTCTTTTGGAAGATCATTGTTAATCTCATTGAAAGTTATATGAATTCATTCTTCAACACATAATTTGTAAATATTAAAAACACGATATGATTTACTGTTATGAGAATAACCAATGAAAATACCTTCATAAGATTTGGCATCAAATTTTCCCAAGTTATCACTAGTATTTAGTATATAACATTTAGACCCGAATACTTTGAAATAACTTATATTAGGAATTTTATTATTCAAAAGCTCATAAGGAGTTTTCAAAATGATTGGACGAATGAGTACTCTGTTTAGAACATAACATGATGTGCTTACCGCCTCGGCCCAAAATTTCTTTGGAAGCTTACTCTCTTGCAGCAATGTTCTAGCAGTTTCTTGTAATGTTCTATTCTTCCTTTCCACTACTCCATTCTGCTGAGGAGTTCTTGGAGCTGAAAACTCATGGCTTATTCCTTTTTGATCCAAAAATATAATAAAATCCTTTTGAAATTCTGTACCATGATCACTCCGAATTTTTATAAGTTTGAGACTATACTTATTCTCTAAATTTCTTATCAATTTGTCAAACTCTTTAAATACTTTATCTTTGGTTCTCAAAAATAATACCCATGTATATCTAGAGAAATCATCAACTATTACAAATGCATAAAACTTACTATTAATACTAGCATGCCTTTCTGGGACAAATAAATCAAGATGAAGTAATTGTAAAGGAGTGGAGGTTGATACCATATTCTTTGCACTGAATGATGTTCTTACTTGTTTCCCAAGTTCGCAAGGAACACATACTCCTTTCTTTTCGAATTTTATCTTCGACAATCCTTTGACCAGGTTTTTAGAGAACAACTTCTTGATTAAATCCATGTGAATGTGTCCCATCCTTTTATGCCATAGATTAGCCTCATCTTGCACCGAGGCAAGACATAATTCTTCATCTTGTTCCTCAAAGTCAATAGTATATATATTTCCTTCCCTTTGTGCAACTAGAAAAATATTGTTAGTACCATGAGAAATAATGCATTTTTCTTTATCAAAACTGACTTGGTGACCATTGTCCATTAATTGACATATACTAATAAGATTAAATTAAGGACCGTTAACAAGATGAACATTATCAATGTTAACCTTACCATTACCAATTTTACATTTTCCAACAATCTCACAAGTTCGATTATCTCCAAATATAACCGTTCCATTTTTCTTCTTGATTTTCAGTTCCATGAACTTTGATTTGTCATCGGTCATATGACGAGAGCATCCACTATCAAGATTTCATTTTTGAGATGGAACCTTCGCCTTGAGACATACCTTCTATTCCAATGAAGCATACTTGAGCTATCTCATCCTTGGCGTCGACCTCAACTTCAGATTCTTCTTCATCACTCCAGGTGACCAGTGCCTTGTTTTTCTTGTTGTCCTTGAAGCGTGTTTTTCATTTATTCTTTAGTTGAAAGCAGTCCTTCTTCAAGTGCCCTGGACGTCCACATTCAAAACATGTTTCCTCAGTTTGCTTTCCTTTACCTTTATTTGAGTTAAAGATATTCTTTCGTCTATTCTTTCTTTGTAGAAGTCCTTTGAGTCACCATGACATCATAGCTATCTCTTCGTCAGATTAATCATCAAGCTCTTCTTCATTTCCTGCATTAAGAGCTAAAACCTTCCTATGAGGAGTTTCCTCCTCATCGTCATACCTCTTTAACTGATGTTCATATTCCTCAAGTTAACCAAAAAGAGTTAGAGTATCCATAGTAGATATAATAGAGGAATCTTGAAGAGTAGTAATCTTAGAAGCAAACTTCTTGGGCATAGCCCGAAGTAAATTACGATTAATCTCACTTTGTGCAATAGATTTGTCTAGTAACTTTAAAGTGTTCAGAAGAACAAGGAACCTTGCTTGAGCCATCTTTACAGTTTCATCTTTCTCAAGTTTGAACATCTCATAGTCATCCATAAGCATGCTTAGCTTAACTTCTCGAACTTTTGATGTTCCTTCATGACTCACCACTAGAGTATCCCAAATTTCATTAGCTGTGTTGCATGAGGATACTTTGTCAATCTCAGATTGCACCATGCCGCTTAGTAGAGTATTTATCGCCCTTGAGTCATAGGAAACCATAAAGGTTTCAGTTGAATCCATCTCTAGCAAAGTCTTTGGAGTACCATCATCTTTCCTTGGAATAACTGGTCCAATCTCCATAACCCACCATTCCCAAGGATCTCTTTTAAGGTAGATCCTCATTCGAAATTTCCAAAAGTTATAGTTTTCTGTTCCATGTAGCAGTGGAGGTCTATTGGTTGATTGACCTTCTTGATTGTTGTTTTCAAACTGTGCCATGTCAGAATCTTTCCCTACAAGTCACCTTTAAGACCAAGTAAGTAGAGCCAAGATTTGATACCAAATGAAATTCAGATAAGGCACACTTAGAAGGGGGGTTGAATAAGTGTGGATACAAACTATGACCAATTAAAGAATTTAAACTAAATTATTGAATGCAGTCAACTGAATTAATGAATGCAGCTTGCTGAAAGAATATGGTCTACCGAATTGAATTTTTGTTTAAGAAAATATCTTTGTGTTTTTGTAAATAAAATAATTAATGATAATCAAAAATTCTCACGATTATATTTTATATAACAAACCAATAAACTTGAATGAAATAAAGTTAAATCAAGTAATAAAAAATAACACCAAGATTTTTACGTGGTTCGGCTATTACCCTCTATAATAATAGCCTACTCCACGTCCAATACCAACTAGTATTGGAGACCCTCTTTTATTTCTTTAAAAGACTCTTGTTATAATACAGATTCTATAAAATTGAATAACAATAATTCACTTGAGCACTCTTGCTCCTTGTGTATCAATGCATTCTTTAAGCACCTATGCTTCCTTGAACCTGTTTGTAAACAAACCTTAATCCACCTGGATTAAATCCCTTAGACAACACTTAGTCTATAAAAAATTTAAGATTACAATGATAGAGGTCTAATGATCAAAGCAAATAAGCAATTTAACAATGTAAGGCTCAACTAATGAATGCAATGATCAAATAGAAATAGTAAAAGATATCACCAATATAATGCCCACGAAGATTTACTGAAATCAATGAATCAGCAGCTCAAAATTTGCACCAAGAATAGAATAGCTTTCATAGTATATGAGTGCAAAAATATTAATTCAAGTGTTGTAAGTGTTGTAACTGATCACTGTTCTCAGCTGTTTTTATATCCCAATATATTATTGTTTCTCATACAACACATTTTCGTTGTAACAATAATAACGTTGCCAATAAAAATCCTAAAGATAAGCTATAATATTGTTACTGTTGGAAACAAAAAAATATAGACTATGTCAAAGATACGCCAAAAAGATAATAAGTTCCGTATAAAACTTGTAGCCCATAATCATAACTGCCGCCTTAATAAAGTAACTAACTATGTCCTACTGGCACATAACTTTATTAATACTAGGCCCCTTAGAAAATGTTAGTTCCATAATTAATTGCAACATGCATCTTCCCAAGATAATCATTACTATCAATTTCCAATATATATGCAGCTTTTAGACTTCTAATCAAGATACACTACCACCATATATATTATACTTCTTTTCTAATATATAACCAATCCGTAATAAATGGAAAGAAGGTCACAATGCATTAATACGTGTATCACTTGAACAAAACTCCTACGCATGCATGCTAACATTTCTTTTGATAGCAAATAGCATTGAATAACATATTTGGGACATGCAGAAAATATTAATTAATGCACACATAAAATGTCCTAGAGTATTGAATTGAAAAAATAAAATATTTGTAATGACCGTACATATTTTCCTTAAGACTCAAAACTTCTTCAAACTTCTTGAGTAATCCATCAAACACTTCTTGAAATAGTTTCCTGAAATCCACAATACACAATTTAGTACCAACGAGAAAGTCATCATCAAAACATAAGGCTAGAACGTAATATAATCAACATTCTCCCCCTTTTTGATGATGACAACATATGAAATAGTAACTCATGGATTTAATTTCAAGACTAAGATTCATAAATCAACGATAATTTAGTCAGAAAAAGAAACCAATTTTGTCATGAATAGTAACTCATGAACAGTAACCCATGAATATTAACTCATAAATAGTAACCCGAGAATAGTACTCCATATTCGTAAATAGCAAAATACAAATGAAAACGATATACCTTGACGAGTACAAAAGAAAAGATATCTTATACGAGTATAAAAGAATATACGAAACTGCAAATGGATTTTCACCCGCCATGCGGTAATCCACGTAGACAGATCATTTTTACAATTTAATAAAGAATGAATACGAAGGGTCATTCACCATGCATACGGTAATCCACGTAGATAGGTTACTCCCGCAAATTAATAAAAATTAATACGAAGTGTCATTAACCATACATGCGGTAGTCCGCATAGGCAGGTAATTCTAATAGAATAATAAAGAATGGAATAACTAAAGGATTTCATCATGCATGCGGTAGTCTGCGTAGACCGGTTATTGCAACAGAATAATAAAGAATGGAATAACAACCCTTACGAGTATTGAAAGAAAATAAATCTCTCCATGAATACAGAAGAAATAATACCCCTTACGAATACAACAAATAATATCCCTTACGAATACAACATAATAACACGCCATTCAAATTCAACATAAATAACACCCCTTACCTTAATAAAAAAAATGGAGACTGCACTAGAAATAGCAAAATACTCCTCTTCTTTCTCTCTATAGTTTCTCTCTCAAGAGTTTCAATGAATTCGTAAGAAATAATGAAGTAATGAGCTTCTATTTATAGGAAAAAGGACTGAATAGTAACTAATTCATGAACGGCCCAGATTAATTTGCTTTTAAACAGACGGTCCATATTGATTTACTATTAAAACTTAAAGCAACGGTCCATACTGATTTACTTTCAACCAACGATCCATATTGATTTACTATATAACTTTCTACCAGCGGTCCATATTGATTTAATATAATATCTTCAACCAACGATCCATATTGATTTACTATTATAACTTCAACTAATGGTCTGAAAAATTAGCACATCTCATCCTGGAATAATAAGCCCAACTTATAACAAACACATCATAACAAACCCCTCTATTTTTATCCAAAATTGAATAAATATTTACCATAAATCACTTATCTTTAACAAAAACATTCTTAATCTATTAACAACTATTCATCATCAATATTATAACTCACAATATTTAATAACCAGATCATTCCCAAGAAAGAGGGGGCTTTCCGATAAGTATTTCTCCCTATTGGCGCGCAATTAAGTGACCAAACCCCTTTCCTCGACATAACTTTCTAGACATAGTCAATAATGCAAATATTAATATGAATAACAGTGTCGTCTCAATTATTGATTTAATAAAATAAAACATTGTGCATATAATACTGACAATAATTGAATCAATAATATGAGATACTATGCAGCAACTACTGTAGCAATTATTGAATGAAACTGATTGACTTCTCACGTAAGAATCGATAATCAAAGATATTGTACAATACCGTGTGCTACTATGTAACCACGCGTATTACTGTACTTTTACCACCAGATATTTTAAGAGTTTAACGGTAAAATTTTTGTCATTATTTTTATAAAAAGATTATTTCTGTCATTTTTTAACTAAGACAATACTTCTGTTGTAGGGTCCACCAATGATTGTGTCGTCGTACGAATATTTCCCGACCAATCGAATATTTTATATTAACTTTCTTACTTTGTAAAATTTTTAAATATCACCCTTGATTTAGCATTTTATCATTTTAACCATTTATTAAATAGAAAAATTGAATATTTTTATTTCATAAAATTTGGGGTCTTACAATCTCCCATCGTTATGAAATTTCGTCCCCAAAATTTACGTACCTAGTATTTCGAAGAGTTGAGAATACATTGCTTTCATTTAAGATTCCATCTTCCCTGTCATCCTGATTTTTCCATTGCTTATCTCCTGTATTTCAGATATCATTCTAGAATCCAGCTTCAAAACAAGGGTTAATTGATATATCACGATTTGTCAATTTATTAAGTAAGAAATTTTAGCTTAGGTAAGTCACACACTAGCGAAGCATATTACTCGCCTCTCCCCTCCTAGTTCTAGACTCAGATCTCCGCCAGCGACCATATCCCTAAGCTCTGATACCACTTATGATGCCCCTCAAAATAGGTATACATCACCCATTCTGAGTCGCCAGATACACGGTACTGAATCAAATACAAACTTTTTTTATACAATATGAGAAAAGCATAGCTGAGAGTTTTTACATGAATATTATCTTCTAGACAGTATTCAAACTCAACTGGAGTCCTCATTATATTTATTATCACACTATTTCATAGAATATTGAGGATTATTGTAGCCACCATTTCGGACCACCACTTCATCCCCCGACTACAAATTTCCTCATATAATTGTCGTCCGAAATACGACAACACATATGTTGTGGATACCAACTGTGACTCTCATCCCTTTACTTGGATAGCACCTTAGAGTGATACCTTACAATGGTACCTTACATAAAGGTACAGTCAATAACTATTTTAGAAATTAAAATCTTTGGAAAAAGCTCCAAGAAACCTTCGTACATATGAAGCCATGCATCTAAGTTATAATAGATATCATATGACTCGAGAAGTATCCTTGGTTGACCCAATAGTCCCCAAAGAAAATGAGAAGATTGCTATCATGTTCTTTCCAATAGTGAGTCTTCTCTTGACATATAATTATCTCAATTGTCTCCTATTGAGTATTATATTTCAACCAAACTCCAAGATTATATAGGTAGTGCTGTGAAAACCCGAGAATTTAGGCAATTTAATAAAATATTAAAAGATTGAATAGAGGTCGTAAAACCAAATAATCATAGCATAGAAATGAATCGTAATATATACGATGAGATCACCCCGTGATCTGATAAGGTTATAACATAGAGTAGATTGAAAGATTGAAAAGATTTACAGCAAGATTGTTGTGTCAGTTGTACTATGAATTAGTACAGATTCAGGAAAGGATTATGAATACGAGTTGAATGAAATTCGTATTGAGAAGAGAATTTGGATTAAGTAGGGATTATGAAATGTTTGTGTTGCACTATTTGCTTTATGCATGTTAAGAGGGTGATTTCATTCTCATGTGTATAATAGATAGATAGGTTATAGGTAGAGAATATAAGGTTAAGTTTCGAGTTCTTAAAACTCATACTTATGGTACGTTCGTAACTAGTAATTATATGAAATGTTTATAAACCCCTCAACAAATGGACACCAAAGGTCTGACTAGGACAAGTTCTTAAACTCATATGATTATGAAAAGTTCATGAAATCATAAGTGTGGTTTGACGAACTTGGTATAATTTTGTGTAAATGGAGTATTGAGGATAATAGGAATAGATAAACTGTTTAAGCAAATGATTATTAGCGGAGACATAAGTTTTCCAAATCTGTTAGCTATGTTAGACTTCGAAATTTTTTAACATTAAGTTAAATACGCGCTATGTGCCTTTTTGAAATTATTTTTTATTCTCAACTTCTGGTGACTCTTGTGTATGGGTGGACTTCGGGACACCGACACATCGTTACCTGTTACGATTACAAGACTGAATTGCAATGGTTTTGAACGGGTTAAAGTAAAGTCTATGCTACTTGTTTCGGCTAGACGATAAGGATTTGAAATATCAAAATATATTTTTATTTATCACTTATGTACCATGTATCATGGTGCAGAGATGATAAAAAGTTGATGGAGTTATAAATGCAGGAATACTTAGTGTTGAATTTGATCTAAAATCGGTGTTCCACTATTGTATGATGTGTTATGACAAAGTCATACAATGACGGCATCCTCAAACGGGATGTTAATACAGTACAACATCATAACGTCATTCTCAAAAATATTTTCAAAATTTTAATTTGCCAGCGGGGTTTGGCTATACCTAAATATTCGATTGAATTGAATTATTTATATAAGTCTATGTTATTCGATTCACCTAGACCAATGTTTATAAAACTCTAAGCGTTCTTTGAAAACTTTCCCGAACCAAATTGTTTTGGTGCGGAATTAGATAAGACTGAGGTAAAATTTTGTGCTTATGGCAGTGATGAGAAACAGATCAAACCAGTATTATTGGGACAGTACTGGGCATACCAGGCTAATCACCCTCTGTGTATATGGCCATATGTGTGTACATTATGTGGTTAAGGGTCAAGGGTTGACCGAATAAATTATATCAGTCATAAACCCTAATAATATATTAAAAACCTTGACGTTCAGTTAAAAAACCCTAATGATTAATAAGAACCCCTATTACCGGCTATGGAAACCCTAACTTCAATTCTAGGAATTCATAACCCTAATTCGAAATATTAAAATCCTAATTTGGAAGCTTGAAGATAAGTATAAGGGTTTTATGTTATTTATTTAATTAGGTATTGCCCTAATTGATTATTAGAAAACCTTAATTGTTCAGCTGAAAACCCTAATATACAATTATGGAACCTAATTGCTAAATTAGCAATTTTAATTAGGAAATATTAACCCTAATTAGCAAGCTTGAATTATGATTAGGAAATCCTAATTATAATTTATAAATCTTAATTTTTTATTTTTAAACTAATTAGAAAAGCTTAGAAAATAAATTTGTATAACCTTAGGGTTAAACCCTAAGGATCAAACCCTAAGGGTTAAAACCTAAGGGTTATGAGAAGTTATCAAGTTGTCATTAACTTTATAAGTTAAATGACCAAATTTCCCTTCTTAAATATTTTAATAAGGTGGAGTATATATCTAGCCCTACTTGTGGTTGGTGACTAACCCTAACTCTAGCCATGTGCCCTATAGCTCCTAAATCAGTAGCTATATCATCCAAGTGCAATGAATCAAAGCTTTACAACTTACAACTTAAGTAAAGTAACTTACTTTACTTTCCATTTTCTCTAAGACCCTTGTCTATCTAAGATTACGAAATATAGGCTGAGAGGGAGTGATAAACTAAACCATGACCATTTCATAGCCTTTCAAGAACAGAATCCATGATCAGAAGTCAAGGATCAAAGCTAGAAAAGGTATAACCCTAATTTGAAATCTGATCTTGTATGCCATGTTAGATGTTATGATTAAGTGTTTAAATATGTTTTTTGTAGTATATATTAGTGATCTGGGTTGTAATATCACAGATTCATAACACTTAGATGCTCGAAATTGATGTTTTTAGAAATCTGGAAAAGTTAGAAATTTTTGGTCTGACAGCCTAATGTCAAGGCTCGTAGATCTGTGTGTGTTAGATGTTTAGTGTGTTTAAAGTTGTAGATCTATTTTATGCCATGCGTACTTTGATCTGGAACTTGAATCAAGCCCAGATCATGTCTATATTTCATGTTATGAGCAATAAACATAGTTGACCAATCACGAAATCTATTTCTAGGCAACCCAAAAAATTCCCAGATTTCCAGAATTTCTGACAGACACTTTTAAAGCCTTTGATCTTGCTAAACTTTAATAATTAGTCCATGTTGTTGTTTTGATGTTGTAATATGACATATGAACTCCACATTTATACCTTTATATTGTCCAGATCATGACCAGGATCGAATTTAACCATGGTAAAAGTACGTTGACAGTTTTACCTTATGAAGGTTTCTAGAAAACCCAGAACCTTCAAGAGCCTTATTTATGACATGGTGTGACCATGCTAGATCTTGCTCGTGTGATGATGTTATTGTGACGCCCCCAAATCTGGGTTACCTGACCCCCGAGTTTGGTGCTCACGATATACAATATAATTAACATCTAACTACGCATTCATTTATGAATAGAATATTACACCACATTAACTGATATAGTTAATACATTCGTCCCAGGTTATCTAACCTTAACATTTCAATAATACCCTTTAGATATACAAAAAGGGTTTACAAATACAGCATATTAATAATGTTAATCATAGCTATTACAGCATAGCACCTTTGCCTTTGTTCTTCATAGCATCTCCAGTCACTTTGTCCCTAGCTAAAATGTTTTATTTAGCAAGGGTGAGCAACAAATTTGCCCCGCAAGTTAAGACATACAATGAATGTATAAGAATCAAGAATAACATACTATCTATTTTGATAGAATGACACCAAAGTTCAAGAAACTTTGAATTAGCTAAAAAATTCATTAATAAATAACAAGTTTTCTCGCCTTCTATGCAACACAATAATTTGATAATGAAAGAGTACAATGCTTTCAAAGTTTCTACGATATTTTAATAAATAATCAAGAATTAATTCTACGCAATAACAAAGTGGAATGTTTTCCAAATTTATGCTAAGTGATCACAAAGGATCTAGAACTTCTCTTCTCGGGTATCTATCAAAGATTTACTTTGATATATACTTAGGTGTATTAGATAACCATAAAGATTAAATCATACTCCTCTGCAAGTATAACAAGTGATCAACTTTATTATACCCTATATTATGCATAATACTTAATCGCACGCAAAGGCTGAATATACGACCAATAAAATGTTCCCTTTATATAAAAGGTTGTTCTTCTCAGTCTCAGAATCAAGATTTGATTTATCAACGAAATTCAATTATTTCAATATCTAATCACTTCTCTTCTCTTCTTAAACCTATCAAGTTTTCTTTTTCGATCTAGCCGATACAACTGGCATTGATTTATCAATAATAATTAAATTCTCTTCTCTTCTCTTCTCTCTTCTCTTCTCGAACCTATCAAGTTCTAACAAATGTTCGTCCAGGCAGAATAATTAGCTAAGACATTTCTCAACATAATTCGACAATAAACAGGAATTATCCGTACTGTCAATATTAGCTTCTACAGATATGAATATCCAACCACAATAATTCTACGAATATATATTTTCCGAATTAGTAATTCAATTTGAATTATTAAACATGCACTAACTGCGAATAATCAACAATAAATTCTTGGACGTGGTATAATTAACAATAATTAACCAGTATAATATTTAAGAAATATTAACTCAAGTCTGAGTTAGGAAACTTGCCTCTTCCGCTGATTACAGCTACACAATAAACTTATCTGCTTTCGAAAGACATATAACCATTAATATCGGTCTCACAATTAGCACAATATTTCATAACATGCAACACTGTAATTCATAGTCAATCTTCTCCTAGACACATTACCACAAAGTCACATCAGTGTATATAACCTATATAAACACTTATCAAGTATAACTAGTTTGGTCTGGTTGGACTTCGGTCTATTCTCGGTGTTTTGGTCACCGTAATCCAAAAATTAACACAGTTATTATCAAGTAAATTCGTTTTCAAAGCTTCAATATTACATTAGATAAGTCATATATCATTTATAATATTTTTTGGAAGCTTTTAATAATTTATCAAACAATTATTATATTTTATAATAATTTTTCAAACACCGAAATCATTTTTAAATGATTTAATTATCTAATAATCTTATCATCATTAATATTTAATAATATTAAAATATTAATGACATACTTGTCAAAATATTAAAGTTATTATCATTAACTTCAAATATTTTTAAACCATCACTATCCTACTTAAATGATTTTTAAAGTAATTAAAAATCATTTTTAAATCATCACCATTAATATTTAAATATTAATGAAGTTATCATCCAAATATTAAAAGTAATTAATTATAACTTAAAATATTTTTAAATCCTTTTTCTCATTTTTAAATAATTTTTAAAATAATAAAATCATTTTTCTATCATGTATTTAATATAATAAATAAATAAATCTATCATCATTAATATTAATTTATTAATGAGAATTCTCCAAAATATTGAAAATTATATTTTATAATTCCTAATATTTTCTAACATATTATTCTCATTTAAAATGATTTTAATTCAAAAAAAACATTTTTAAATCATTTATTTAATACAATAATTAAATAAATCTAATATCATTAATATTGAATTATTAATGAAAATTCTCTAAAAATATTAAAAGTTACATTTTATAACTCAAAATATTTTTAAATACTTTATTCTTATTAAAAATGATTTTTAATATATTAAAATTATTTTTCTCTAATTTTTTTAATACACTAATTAAATAAATTAAATACCATTATTATTTAAATAATTATAAATATAAATTAAAAATATTCCAAATTGTCAAAAATAATTTTTCATAATTTAAAATAATTTTTAGAACTATTTTTAATAATTTTTAGGATTTATTACTATTTTTTAAATATTTTTTGGAAATTCAAAAAATAAAATTATTTAAAACTGTCGATGTAGTCATTTAGCAACACTAAACATCGTTGGTGGTGTTCTGCTTGACCGCCTCTAAATCTCAGTCAAATTTGTTTCTGGCCTATCTTGAACCTAAATCATGTAGTGTTTATGTAACACTACGATCAACAATTATAATATATGTCATATCACATCATCACAAGAAGATATGGCCTTTTAAACTCACTGTCAGACAGCTCCTGGGTTTTCTGGGTAACCCAGAAACCCAGTCAGCTTCAGGGTACCACAATGTAGCTCGATAATCTAAGTGTTCCAGTCACGATTTATGTGATCTCATGGTTCCAATAAGTTCCTTGTGTCAAGGAACATATATGAAGCAACAAATCAGCTAAACAATAATACAACAGCCAGATTTAATCCGGTCAAATGTTTTCAGAAAACAAGTTCATCCCATTTTTGGGTTTTCCAGAAATTTTAACCGTGATCGAGTGGGGCATAGTTTGACCACTTACTACATTCGATCTACTGATGATTTAAATGATCTAAAGCCATGTATTTAAAGACCATGTAACAGGGTATAAACTGGTTACAACAACAGCATCAAAACTCATAAAACCTGACAGATCAAGGAGCTTGAAAACGTTGTCAGACACTAATTTAGCACTTTCTGGGTTACCCAGAATTTGATTGGTCATGCCCAGTCAACGGGTTTTGACCGAGAATAAAATGAAATCTAGACATGTGATGACTATGTTTACACTTCCAGATCACAGACCACGTAACAAACCACCGATCCAAAACTTAAAACATCAAAAATAAAAAACAGACAAGAATCTGTGGCTCCTGACATTTGATTGTCAGACCACATAAGTGTTCTTGGGCAGTTTTGGAAAACTTCACTTTTAAAGCATTTTGATGCTATGGATCTGTGTTATATCAACATAGATCATCATAAAACATCATCTAGCAAAGATCTAAACACATAAACACATATTTATCTTAAGCATTCAAGATCAAAGTAGGGTTAGGGTTCTTATACCTTTTGGTTCTAAGTTTTGATCTTTGACCTCCAATCTGATCTTGGTTGATCTAGGGCTTTATTTAGGACTGAGATACTTAGAAAGTTCGGAGGGTTTGGTGAGAGAGAATGTGACGCCCCCAAAATAGGTATACATCACCTATTCTGAGTTTCCAAATACATGGTACAGAATATAAATACAAACTTAATTATACAACCGTCGTGTAATATACTACAATACATATGTTGTGAGTTTTAATACAAATATTGTCATCTAGACAATATCCACACTCAATCGAGTCCTCATTACATTTATTATCACACTATTTAACAAAATAGTGAGGACTACTAATGCTATTATCTAGACCTCACTCCGTTCCCCGACTAGTCCCTGCTACGTTTTCATTTCCTGAAGAGAACAATGAAAGTAAAAGGGTGAGCTCAACTAGCCCAATAAGAAATATTATGACTAAGATAATGCAGAATAAATTATCATTAGTCTTCAACAATGTTAAACTGATAAAATACAATAGACATAAAGTTTAACTGCAGCGGAATAAGCAATCCATTAAAAGAGTCAAGTAGAGAATAAAATCTACTATCTTCTATGATTTAGAAAGTTTTTCATCAACTTAATTGCTGAGACTCGGCTTAATAAATAATCCACATCATCAAATCATCCCTGCACTACAGGCCAAGGATATTATTTAGTATCACGACCACGAATTATCCATGCACTACGGGCCAAAGATAATCGTGTTTTCATCAACAGTCCTGATCATGACATAAAACAATTCATCTTTGCTCCCTTGGCCGAAAAAATCTATAGCCATAATCATACCAAAAACTGTCCATCAATGCACTACGGGCCAATGAGGACTTTTTCCATATCATTTATAACATTACGGTCATAATTATACCGAATAATCCCTGGTCATAATCAGACCAAGTCCATCTATGCAATACAGGCTATAGATGACTTTCAACATAATATAAACAAAGAGGATGATGACAATGATATAAGAATTCAATAAAACAAGTTCAAGAATTAAATTATCCAGGAACTAATAACATCCAAATTGTCAACATGATACTTCTTTGTAAAGTAAAATTCAAGAATAATATTCATGTACCAAAAATAATTTGGACAGAAAAGAATCAATTTTTCATCGTGAATAGTACTTCGGGAATAGAACCTCATGAATAGTACCCCGACATGAAAAGTACTCCAAATACCTGAGTGAATAATATTCGGGTGAGTAGTAATTTTAGTGAATAGTAACTCGTGAATAGTATCCTGGCATGAAAAGTGCCCCAAATACCCAAGTGAATAATACTAGAGTGAATAGTAACTGGGTGAATAGTAACCCATAAATAGTAATTCGTAATAGAAAATACCAAATAAAATGATATTTCATGAGGAGTATAGAAGTCAAAACTTTAACCAACTGAGTATAATAAAGAATGGAATAACAAAAGAAATCACCGGGCATGCGGTACTTCGCATAGACAGGTTATCCCAATAAAATAATAAATAATGGAACCAGGTCAGGCGTAATACGCACCAACAAGATATTACAACAGAATAATAAAGAATGTAATGACAACAGAAATCACCATGCACGCGATACTTCGCATAGACAGGTTATTCCAACAGAATAATAAATAATAGAACTAGGTCCAGCATAAAACACACAAACAGGATATTCCAACAGAATAACAAAGACGGAACCAGGTCTGGCGTAAAATGCACAGACCGGATATTCCAACAGAATAATAAAGACGGAACCAGGTCCGGCGTAAATCGCACAGACAGGATATTCCAATAGAATAATAAAGAATGGAATAACAATAGAATTTCACCTTGTATGCGGTACTTCACATAGACAGGTTATTCCAATAGAATAAAAAATTATAGAAGAATAGAAGAATTTTCCCAAGTATAGGGTAGACCGCGTATACAGGTTATTCCAATAGAATAATAAAGAATGGAATAACAGAAGTTCTCTTCATGAATATGAAAAAAAAATACCCCTTACCTCAAAAGAAGACGGGATACTGGAATAGTGTGGTAGCAGGCTTCTCTTCTCCTTTTTTTTAAATATTTCTCTCTATAATAATGGCTCTAAAGTTTTAGTGAATTTGTGAGAAATGAAGAAAGAATGAGCTTCTATTTATAGGAAAACATAATTTCGATAATTTCACGTTTTGGGGCTCGAAAAATTAATGTACAATACCTCCAACTTTTTCTTTATTTTTAATTTATTCCTGCAAGTATTATCAAACTTGCACCACTCTCCTAATAGTAAATCATGTGAATCAATAGTAAATTATGTGACTCAATAGTTCTAGACATGTGAAAATACGAATTACAGTATAGTACCTCCATCTATACCTCCATCTTTAATTTAATCATGCAAGTATTATCAATCTTGTACCAACTCCCCTAATAGTATAAGAATGTGATTCAATAGTACACACATATGAACAAATAGTTATATAAGCATGTGAATTAGTAGCAATTAATTTCTCATTTATCCGATAAATTCCCCGATTTATCAATATAACCCCCAGACATCAATTATCATCGGAACAGATGTCGATATCCACTAACACTAATAATCCCAACACAATGGAACTATCAAATACATCTTTAATCAACACGAATTTATTCATCATTAATATTATAACTCACAATATTTAACAACCAGGTCGTTCCCAGGAAAGAGGGCGCTTTCCAATAAGGATTTCTTCCTATTGGCGCGCAATTAGATGACCAAACCTCTCCTCGACAGAAATTCTAGACATTGTAAATATTGCAATTTAATAATATGAATAACTTTGTTGTCTTAATTATTGATTTAATAATATATAAAATATTATGCTGATGATACTGTGACAATAATCGAATCAATAATATGAGAGATATGATGCAACAATTACTGTAGCAATAATTGAGTATAACTGAGTGACTTATCACGTAAGCATCAATAACCAATACCGTGTGCTACTATGCAACCACGCGTATTTCTATACTTTTATTACCGAGTAGTTCAACAGTATTAACGGTAAAACTTCCGCCGTTATTTTCATAAAATATTTTTCTCGTTTTCTCAATCCGACAATAATTCTATTGTGGGGTCCACCAATAATTGTGCTGTTGTACGAATATTCCCTGTCAAAACGAATATTCCCCGAGCAATCGAATATTATATAACAACTTGCGTACTTTGCAAAATTTATAAATATTACCCACAACTATACATTATGTCAAATCCACACCATAATATTCAAAAAAAAATATTTCGAGAAATTTAAATCTTTATTCATAAAATCTAGGGTCTCATAGAGAGGGTTGGTGAGAGCTTTGAGAGAAAATAAGTAAAAATGGGTACACTTTCTCTCTCTCAATCTTATATAATCTCTTAGATTCATTGTATGATCTGATAGCTGGCTGATTTTGCTTGATTTTTAGGTCACCAAGTCAATTTAGTTGGTCACCAACTAAAGGTTTTGGAAAATTCTACAGGTTACCAATTAAAGAAAGTAAAAATGACATTTTGGTCAATGTACATGCAATTTTAATGGCAAACTAGATATTTTACCAACCCTTAGGGTTTAACCCTAAGGTCCTAACCCTTGGGTTTTAAAATTTTAGTTTCTAAAATTTTCAGTTTAGGGTTTTGAAAATAGGAAATTAAAATGATTAAAATATAATTAGGGTTTACTGATTAGGATTAGGGTTTTCTAATTAGGGTTTAGGATTCCCAAATTTTAATTTAGGGTTTCCCGGCTTACGAATAAGATTCCTAACTGTGCGTCGGGGTTTTTAAATCTGAGATTAGGGTTTCTAATCCCTTATTAGCGTTTATTAATTTTAAACCTTATCCGATCAATCATTGATCAAAATTTCTCTTCAGTATAAATACGTACTTATCAATATAATTATTTTAATTATGTTTTCTATCAAATCCCTATATATCCCGAAATTAGGTTTAGGGTTTCTAAAGCTGTTAAATACAACTCTACTCTAATTTATCAGTCAATACACAAATTGACCAATTCTCAAGACTCGTATCACTGACACACAGTACAATATTAACAGTCAATATTACATAAAAAAAATTTATTTGTACATTTTGAATTATTCGAAATCCCGTGTTATCATAGTTATAATGATATAATGTTATATCATTGTACCTGTAATAACCCGATATTTTCTATATAAATAAATCAAAAATTTTGCGTATACATTTTTTTTTATTTATTAAAATAAATATGGGGAATATGTGCCAAGATAATGTGGATATATATATATATATATATATATATATATATATATATATATATATATATATGTGTGTGTGTGTGTGTGTGATAAATAAAATATATTTATTATATGAATAAATACAAATGATTTTAATTTAGAATTATTGATCATTATAAATTATATTCTAATAATAATAAATTTTATTGTAGAAATGTTTTTATTAATTATTTTCTATGAAAATATGATTATATATTATTTAAATAATATATGAAATGATTATTAGAATTAGTATAATAAATATTTTATTGTATGAATTTGTTCAGATTATTCAAGTTAATTTTTTTATCTTAATTAATAATGCTATATATTCAAGATAAATCAGATATGGAATCCAAACCCTAATTTTAGATTTTGATTAAGGAATGAGAATAATAATATAATATTAATTATATTTTGATTTTTCAGTGCTATAAATATATACTTTATGTATAGACTAATAATGGTTGGTCAATTATAACATATCAGTAGAAAACCTAGTAGTACTGTGATTTGAAACTCAAATCGGAGTTTATGACTGGTAAAAAATTGTGTTATGTGATTAATGTTAATATAGATATTAATTTTAATTAGGGAAACCCTAATTATTAATTTTTTGAAATCCTAATTGTTAGAAAACCTAATAGCTAATTAAAAACCCTAATTATTAACCCTAATTCGTTAAATAGGAACCCTAATCGCTAAATTATCAAGCCTAATGCTAATTAGTGGACTTTAAACCTTAATGTTCATGTATAACGTAATTATAAACTTAATCTAATTAAGGAAACCCTAATTACAAATTTTAAGAAACTAAATTTTTGTTCAAACACTATTTGCTAAATCTTATAAATTTAATATGCTAAACCTTAGGGTTAAACCCTAAGGATCAAATCCTAAGGATTTGACAAGTTACAAAATTGCCATTAAATTGGAAAGTCAAAAGACCATTTTACCCTTATTGCATTATTTTTTGGTAACTTGTAAATCTATCCAAGATATGGAGTTGGTGAATCCACCTTTGGCTTCCAATATGACTGAATTATACATACATATCAGCCAATACACTCAACCAATTCATTGCATCCATTATATATATAGATCAAGAGAGAGAAAGTGCTCATTTTAACACATTTGTCCAACATTAACTCCATTAAGACCCTCTCTCTCTCTCTAGCTCACGAAATTTCTTTGATAAATCAGTCCCAAAACAAAGCCCCACTACTAGTCACAACAAATCAGTAGCCTAAAATCAAGATTTGTTCATAGAAGGTATAAACCCTAATATGATCTTGATCTATATGTTGGATATTATGATTTAGTGTTAAAACATGTTGTATTTAGTGTATAAAGTTGATCTGGGTTGGTACCTTGTAGATCCATAACATCTAAGTACTTGAAATTGAAGTTTTTGAAAATCAGGGAAAAGTTGAAATAGTTGTCTGACATTGAATGTCAGACCACATAACTCTTTCTCTGTTTGTGATTTATATTGTTTTAAGCTTTGGATTTATAGTTTGGTATGAGTACTGTAATCTAGAACTAAAATCATAGCCATTCTATGTCTACATTGCATGCTATTCACGGTCAAAACCCGTTAACTGACCATGACTGAACAAGTTCTGGGTAACCCAGAACTTGCCCAGATCGGTCTCACAAGAAGTTTGAAGGCCTGGATCTGACAGTGTGTTGATTGTTTGTGTTTTTTTTAGATCTAAGTTGTAATATGTTGTTTATACTATATGTTTATGCCTTAAAATCTTCTAAATATTAAACTGGGTGATTACAGTGGACGACCAAACTAGGCCAGACGATCATGGAAGTTATTTTTTGGGTAACCCAGAAAATGCTTGAGCATGTCGTCTGACTTGGTTTGACCGACATAGATCTGTTTGATGTGTTGTTATTTTAGTGATATTATGTGATAGATCTCTTCCTTGTCATGTTGAATACACACTGGACCCATTATATCACAAAAAAATCACTTAGATCAAAAGTTTTGGTAGCCCAAAACTAGCCAGTCGAACTGTTCTTCATTTCTAGGTAACCCAGAAAATGAAGAACAACTCTGACAGCTTGTTCCAGGCCCCAAATCTCGCTTGTGTTATGGTTGTTGACCATGTTTGTTGTTGGATCATGTAGTATTGTACTGATATTACAAGATCTGAGTCATAGGTTGCCTAGAAACACATCAAACAAAGATTTAATCTTGGTCAAAGTTGCTCACTCAAAACTTACTTTGAATGTTTTGGGTTTCTCAAGAACACTTTAGGCGACGGTTTCCGTCACTAAATGCTATAGCGACAATTTTATTAATTTTAATTAATTAAATTTCCAAAAAATTATTTAAAAATAGAAATTTATTTCTGAATATTACAAAAATTATTTGAAAAATTATTTTAAGTTATAAAAATTAACTTTTAATAATTTGACATATTTTTCATAAATATTATTATTTATTTGGATATTATTTATATTTAATTTATTTAAAAAATACATTAAATAAATAAATTAAAAATGATTTTATTATATTAAAAATCATTTTTAAAGGATAAAAAGGTATTTAAAAATATTTTAAGTTATAAAATATAACTTTTAATATTTTAAATTAATTTTCATTAATTATTTAATATTAATGATATTAGAATTATTTAATAATTATATTAAATAAATTAGTTTAAAAATAATTTTAATATTATAAAAATTATTTTAAATGAAAATAAAGTGTTTATAAATATTTTAAGTTATAAAATATAAGTTTTAATATTTAAAAGATAATTTTATTAATAATTTAATATTAATGATATTAGATCTATTTATTAATTATATTAAATAAATAGTTTAAAAATGAATTTTTTTTATTTATAAATCATTGAAAAAGGATATAAATGAATTAAAAATATTTTAAGTTATAATAAATGACTTTTAATATTTTGATAAATAATAACTTAATATTTATATATTAAAGGTAATTATTTAAAAATGATTTTAAATCATTTAAGGGTAATATAAATGCTTTAAAAATATTTTAAGTTATTATAAATAACTTTAATATTTTGGCAATGATTTCATTAATAGTTTTATATTAATTAAATATTAATAATAATAGAATTATGTAATATTTAAATCATTTAATAATGATTCCAGTGTTTGAAAAATCATGATAAATTATAATAATTGTTTAAAAATTATTTTAAGTCATTTAAAAATAATTTGACCGATGTTTAAGTTATATTGAACTTCGGTACAGAGTCTTAGACTCGATAATTACCCGATAAAGTCATCGGTATACCAAAATATTTCATAAATATATCTGGACTTAGGTAGTTTGACTGTATTAATGTTTGTTTATAGTCCAATGACTGATATAACTATGTGACAATGTGATTAAGTTATGTGTTGACTGCAAATAGCAGTACTATGTGATATGCTATATTATTCTAATCGAATAAATGATCTTATTAATGATAGGGCTTGATATAAAAGATAAAACTAAATTGCATTTTGTAAGCAGCAGACCAGGCAAGTATCTAACCCTTTGCATTTATTTTATGCAATGGATTGGTGTAAGATAATATCTGAACTATTCTTTTACATTGTTCAAATATCTCAATCTTTGTATATACTTATGCAATGATTCTGTATAAGTAAGTTATCAAATTATAATCTATTGTACAAGTTCCTTAATTCTGTTATTGTAGATCAAGATATATATTATGTTCGTTAATTTCTAAATATGGTTATACAAGTGTCCTCACTTAGATAATCATTACATTTTATCACATGTTGATACATGCTTATCAGTGTCCAGTATGATACGTTGACTTAAGCCGTCTAAGCTATTTGATCCGGCTAGACACAAATTTAAAAATGTTGGTGAACAAGATAGAACTTTATTGTTATCCAACCGAATTATTTTGGTTCGGATTCTAGACTGTCATGAACATCCCAAATATGGGAAACTTTTATGCGCCTAAGGCGGATATGCTGAATGAAAATATCATTCTTGTATATAGTATTGATCAATACAGGGCATAACGGGCTGATCACCCCCGTGCTTGTAAGTTATGACGGTTTACAGATGAAATTTTGTTTAAAATTTTCTAAAATAGAAAACAATGTTCATAGTCTGTCGACTATTCCTCATTTATAGTCAGTACATAGTTTCAAAAATTTGAAATCGAAATGATATGTTGTTTATTATTGGTTCAGCTTACTTCACAACTATTGATTCGTTGTAGAAGTGTTATTCAAAGAAAACATTTAATCCTTTCGGCTAACTGTTATTGATTGCTATTACTTGTTGGGCATTCAAATGCTCATCCTTGCTTAATTCAAATGTTTTCATCTAAGTGTGAACAACATGAAGGCTCTGCCAAGAACAAGGGAAAAGGGAAGGTTGCTGATTGAGTTTGTGTTATCCTATGTAATAGTTTGACTGTATTAAGATAAGGATGATATATATTAACTATCATGTAATGTAAGGTATTAAAGGTTGCGTGCTTGGGATTGGAAAACTTTAATAATATGTAAATTAAGTTGATATTTATATTATTGTTATTATTAGTATTATTCCGCTCACAGAAATGGTATCATAAAGCACCGAGTTCGGGTTTCAAGTACCCGAATTTGGGAGCGTCACAGTACCCTGACATGTATGCTACACGATTTGACCATTATAACACATTAAGTAAGCCTAAAACTTATAGATTCAAGGGCTCAAAGTGAGACCCATGAACTGTTCTTCATTTTTGGAAAACCCGAAAATGAAGAACAGCCTCTGACATGTATTTATGTAGCTTAGATCTTGATGATTTGATATGCTTTTGCCATGAAACTTGTTTAAGGTTGTATTACTACATTAGTCCTACAACATTAACACTTTGGACAACCCAGAAAACACTATGATCATTGATCAAATGCTGGTCAAACTAAACCCCTGCAAACTAACTTTGAAAGTTTTGGATAGCTCAAGAACACCTATAGTGACGGTTCTGTCGTTATAGGGCCCTTTAGTGACAGTTTATTTATGAAATTTATTAAATAGAGAAAAATAGTTTTTAATTATTAAAATTACATAATAAATTTCTAAAAATTATTTTAAAGCTTGAAAATTAGTTTTTAATTATTCTAAATATATTTCATTAATATTTAGTATTTTTGGACTAGTAGTGGTATTTAATTTATTTAATTACAATATTAAATAAATTACTTAAAAATAATTTAAATACTCAAAAAATCATTTAAAATTATATTATGGTATAAGAAAATATTTTAAGTTATTTCTAATGACTTTTAATATTATGTGATGAATTTTATTAATTAATTAATATTAATGGTAATTGATTTATTTAATAAATGAATTAAATGAATTATGGAAAAATAGAATTAATGCTTGAAAAATTATATAAAAATGATTTAAGTGTTATAAAAATATTTGAAGTTATAAAATATAACTTTTGATATTTTCTCATGAAAAATATTAATATTTTAATATTAATGGTAGATAATTAATAATGGTTTTAATTACTTTAAAATCATTTAATGGTAATAATAAAGTATTAAAAATACTTTGAGATATTATAAATATATTATAATATTATGTTAAGGATTTCATTAATATTTAAAATTAAATAAATATTAATGATAATAGAATTAAGTGGTATTTAATTCATATAAATATGATATTAATGATTGAAAAATCATGATATATGATAATAATTACTTAAAAATTATTATGAGCCTATGAAAATTATTTTGACTGAATAACTAATTATCTAAAGTTAAATGTGTTGCGTTTAGACAGAGTCTTATGGATATTAGGCTCAATAATTGTCCGACTAGGCTGTCGGGATGTAATAATAGTACCGAACTCAACTCAGACTGTAATAGTTTAACTTAATACTAGGTCTTATGTGTTGTATAGACGGATAGGATTATGTGGTAATGTGTTTAGGTTATTTTATACTGTGATGATATTATTCTAATATTTGGAGATCGGTATTATCTATATTAGGTCTTCGAATAAAGCTCAGTTATATTTCATAACGATAATCAACGGTGCAGACTAGTTCTCTCTAACTCAACCCTGAGTTATAATTATTCAAGTATACTTATGGTTAATCATTGTTGATTATACCATGTCTATGAATTATTGAATCGCATTATGTGCATATTGTATGAGTTCATCAGGTATGAAAGGCTGGTCACCTTCATTACCATTCGGTCCAGATATAACTGTTATGTTTATATTTAATGTTGGTTCAACTATTAAAATATGTCCATGCTAGTTCATAATTATATTATTGAATGTTAGCCAGCTATTATTCAAAATATTTCCATCATGATATATCCTTACTTTATTGAACTTAAACTTGCTGGGCAAACTTATTGCTCACCATTGCTATATCATGATAAACATTGCAGATTAAGGCGAATACGTCGATACAAGGAAAAGATAAAACCAAGTTCAGCTTGGGACTATGTCTGTAGCTAGATTTGTAATAATATTGTATAATAATAATATTGTATGTTAGATAGGATATTGAATTGTGTATAAGTTATGGTTACTCGACCTTGGGATTAGTGTATAATGTTTAATGTATAAACAATTTATGTTTATATCTTTCGCAATAGTTAGAACTAGTGTACCAGATTCGTGGTGATTTAGGACCCGAATTTGGGGGCGCTACAAGTACTCGTGGATATAATCAACAAGTGAATGTGCACAACCCTGTCTTATGATAACATGAAGTCATAGGTCATTAGACATCTTATATGATAGTGGCAAAACACCCTTCCAAAGTTGGGTTCACCTCACCCTATTCGGTTCACCAAAATCAACGGTTATATGATGTATAAATATGACACACTTATCTAGAATTCTCAATAAAATTATTTTCATACTGTTTTAGGGAAACCTCAACAGCTATTAACCACCGTTCTATTCCTCTGTTACCCCTGCTCGACCCAACTACACTCTTATTACCTGAAAGGGATTGTGAAACAAAAGGGTGAGCACAGCTAGCCCAGTAAAGAATATCACGACTAAAGATAATTAATTTATCAATAGCCTTCATCAATAATGAATCAGAGATTTAGAATATATGGGTAGATGATAAAACTTTTCACCCATATTTACAGCGAAATGAACAATCCATTAGAAGAGTCAAATAGATCATAAAGTCTATTATTTTCTCCATCTTAAAAGTCTATCAATAATGTGTTAACCCTGTAACACCAATCAACAGTTCATGTCCACAATCATGTGAATAACTCATAATCATAATTGTAGTTCTAAATTCCTGTTCTCATCCAGGACGAAAATAATTTGCATCACATATCAAAGTTCATAATCATAATAATAAATCAAAGTTCCTGTTCATAATCATAATAATAAATTCATATTTGCACTACAGGCAAAAGATATTCATTAACAGTTCATCTTTACACTACAGGCCAAAGATATTCAATAACAGGTCATCTTTGCACTACGGGCCAAAGATATTTAACAACAGGTCATCTTTGCACTACGGGCCAAAGATATTCATTTATAAATTCAATGGTCATGATAATACCAGTTGACAATTCATCTTTGCACTATTGGCTAAAGAGAACCCATAGTCACGATTATACCAATAATCTACCCATCATTACACTCAAGTGAAAAAGAAATTTCAACACCATGGTTATAAAAATGTTATATATGATAATAAAAAATAATATGATCAAAACATGGATTTAATTTACAGAGTAAGATTCATAAATCAACAATAATTTGGTCAGAAAAAGAAACCAATTTTGCCGTGAACAGTACCCCGTGAATAGTAACTCGTGAATAGTAACTCGTAAATAGTAACCTATGAATAGTACTCTGTATTCATAAATAGTATCATATACATGAATAGTTCCATATACGTGAATAGTACCCATGAATAGTACTTCATGAATAGTACTCATAAAAGGAAAATACAAAAGAAATGTTATTCTTTGACGAGTACAAAAGAAATGGTATCTCATATGAGTATAAAGAATATACGAAACTGCAAATGAATTTTCACCCCTTACAAATACAACATAAATAACACCCCTTACCTTAATAAAAATTTGGAGACTGCACTAGTGTAATAGCAGAATACTCCTCTTCTTTCTCTCTAGAGTTTCAATGAATTCATAAGAAATAATAAAGGAATGAGCTTCTATTTATAAGAAAAAGGACTAAATAGTAACTAATTCATGAACGACCCAGATTAATTTACTTTTAAACTGGACGGTCCATATTGATTTACTATTAAAACTTAAAGCAACGGTCCATACTGATTTACTTTAAACCAGCGATCCATATTGATTTACTATTATAACTTTCCACCAGCGGTCCATATTGATTTACTATTATATCTTCAACCACAGGTTTTACAGGCCTCCATCCTCCTTTTAGAATTCCCTTGCTTTACCCTGGTATTCCCAGAGTTAAAACCCTTCCTCTTTTGACCGTTGCCACTACCACTGGCTCCCTCGGTCTTGAATCCCCCATTAACTTTCCCCTTTTTTTTTCTTATCCTTGTGGTACTGGCTGAGAGCCTCATTCCCACCTTCGGCAATTATTGTCTTTTTTTAATATGGTTCCAAAGGAAGTACTTTAGGAACACAGAAATTCGGCTATAGAGCCAAGGTTTCAAGCCCTGCTCGAAACGTCTAGCCTTTCTTACTTCAGTGTCTACTTGATGTGGAGTAAGTCTTGCTAGTTCATTAAACTTGGCAGCATACTGGGGAACTGTCATATCCCCTTGTTTCAAATCAAAAAACCGCATCTCCATTCTTCCCTACATACTCGTGGGAAAATAGTTCTCGAAGAAAATCTCCTTGAACCTCACCCACGTTAAATTTTCTATTCCGACCCTAACCTGGTTTGCCTCCCACCAGAAATTAGCCTCACCCTTCATCATATAGATTGCAAAGGTAACCTTCTGACCTTCATCAACATTTACAATACCAAATGCTTTCTCAATCTCTTTCACCCAAGTTTGGGCTTCTATAGTGTCCGTAGTTCCTTTGAACTTCGGCAGACCGACACTTTTAAAATCCTTAAAAGTAGTAGCTCGTACTACCCCAGGATGTATGGGTACATTAGCTCCAGTTCTATTAAAGGCGGCCGTTAAAAGATTAACAAACTCATACATTGGATTAACCGGATCTCCCTCTGGTTGGTTAACAATAGAATCTTGATTTCGTTGTCTCCTTCTCGGCGGCATTTTGCTGTTAAGAAAACAACTCATCATTATTACTTTCTTCTTATTGGTTAGTTATTATTTGTGATGAAACAATAACTCATACTCATTACTCAATATATTCCATAAAAAGACTTATATTGATTCAGAACTTGTAGTATAACACTATATTATTTACATTACTCAGCCTTAGCTGATTGCATTATCATCCCTCAATTGCATTCCAAAAATTGGGATTTATAAAAGACTACCCTTTGATATACAAAAAAGGGTTTTATGTCACTACTAGATACATAATATTTACATATCTAAACTATTCCAACTATTACTAGATTACATCTGTCCGAATGGCATTCTCAAAGTCTTTCGTGGCCAGACCGGCAATGACATCCCGACTGATAGTATGTCGAGTATGCCCTTCTTCTATCGGATACCCAGTTACTTGCTGCTGAAAATCCACATGAGAAGTCCTATATATATAGGATGTAGACACTCTAAATTTTTTGCACTCCTATTTTTAACATTGTAGGAGGGTAGATTCGTCTTTTGGAGATAACCTTGAAAGACAGCTTACATCCATTCCGGATACTACCGAAAGTTCAGCTCCAAACTCGGAACTCAATCCTGGAACATTACATCCATTCTAGATACTACCGGAAGCTCAACTCCAAACCCGGAACACACACCGAGAATGTCGTTTCCAATCTCAGAAAGAACCCCGAGATATGCAGATCAAAAGACCAGCAACAACATAAGAGAGGACAACACTGGGAGTAGCAACCCCATCCTTGGTGATAGCCCCAAGGGATGCCATTGCAGTTCTAGCGATAACCCCGGAAATGCTTGTTTCAAATAAATGCTATCAGCTTCAATCCAGATGACAGTGATACATACAAACAAGTAGCAGTCCAATCTCAGACATAACCCTGAGCAACGTCTGCTTTCCTCTTAAACCGGCGATAACCCCGGTGAGGAGTCAACACATCATCTTTCTGTCTCAGCAAGATGATATCGCAGCATACCAACAAGTTGTCCAATCTCAGCTATAACCCTGAGCAACGTCTACTTTCAACTCAACCCTGCAATAACCCCAGCAAGGACTCAAAAATCATCTTATTCCTTCGACAAATGGCACTTCGTCTCAACACTTCATACATACATACATACAACAATGTCCCACAAGAGCCGAGGATTGACAATCCCGAGTGACTATTACGTATGGCAGTACTTTGGATAGAATTTGAAGCTTGAAGACCATGGACATAGACCCCTCTTCCTGACTTTGTACAACCTCTAATCCATGCCATTACGTAAATCTCGACACCAGCGGTCCGAAGAAGTACAGATATACTTCGTTTGGATGCTCGAATTGAAGTTCTGCAAGTTCGAACAAACATTACAGTGCACGACTGCACGTACTACGAGACGACAGGACCCGCGAGGCTCGGATCCACCACGACCAGCCGTAAGTACAATTACGGCTGCCGCAGGTGTACCTGCGGCCTTCAGACTATACTTATAAGTTGAGGGGTCAGCCATTTAAAGGGAGAGAGAAGGAAAAAGGACGAGGAAGCCCTGTCCATTTTACTCTGCATACACATCTTTTGAGTGTTTCCTCTTCTTTATACACTAGTTAGCTCATATATAGCTACTTTTTATCTGGCGGGAGCTGAGTGTTTATCCATTTAAAGTCTAAGAAGTCTACTTTGGCAGCCCACTGTAAGCCTTCTTACATTCTATAAAGCCTCTTTCTCATATATCACACACTGTTGTACACGTTGATAGTCGTGTGAGTGTGTTTGTCCGGACTTCGGTCCATGGTTTTCATTTCTGTATGTATATATATACTAATATATGTATATATTTCATATATATGGACTAACAATATCGAGTTGTGCCTCGATTGAGCCTAGACTTCAGTCTTGAGCGTTTATTTGGTTATATATATATATATATATATATATATATATATATATATATATATATATATATAAAAACTGTGGTCAGACTCTGTCTGATGAGCCTGGATTTTACATTTGGTGTGTTTAATTGCTTTTATATATATATACTTATATATAATTGTTGTCATACATATCTGATGAGCCTAGATTTTACATCCGGTGCATTTACTCGCTTTTATATATATATATATATATATATATATATATATATATATATATATATATATATAATTGTTGTCGGATATATTCGATAAGCTCGGATTTACATCTGGTGCATTTACTGCTTTATATATATACATATATATATATATATATATATATATATATATATATATATATTTACATTCTGTCCTACCTGGAGTTTACTTCGTGGCAGTTGATCGTTTTTACAGCTTTATTTACATTTCGTCCCGCCTGGAGTTGACTTCGTGGCGGTTGATAATGTTCATATATATATATATATATATATATATATATATATATATATATATATATATATATATATATATATATATATGGTAATCCATCCATGGCAACCGGTTGCCATGGACACTGTTATAGCAACCCACTTTTGGACCGTTGATCAACTTATTGGAAGGCTTAGATTGAATGTCATAATTGCCCAGCCGGCACAAGCTTTACCGGCTTTTATTTTAATATATTGCATTGCATGGTCAACTGTTGTCATTTTAATAATTTTAAAACGATTTTTTAATATTAAAATACTCCAGCCGGCACAGCTTGTACCGGCCGGGTATTTTTTTTACGCATATTTCTCCATTTTATGGGATGACTCAGCATATTAAAATCACATTAATAAAAATAAAAAATAGTCCAACCGACACAACTTGTGCCGGCCGACTAATTCTTTTGAAATCAAGTCTAATATATATATCCATGTACTACTGCATGCATGCATACAATTATAAGATATTATATTAATATTAATATTACAATATATCATAAGTATTAATATTTTAATATTGTATTATAATATTTTGTAATATTATTAATACTTAATATTATAAGTATTAATATTTTGTAATACTGTTATAATATTTTGTAATAATGTTATAATATTATAAAATATTGTATTACTAATATTACAATATATCATAAGTATTAATATTTTGTAATAATATTATAATATTTTGTAATATTATTAATATTATTAATATTTTGTAATAATATTATAATATTTTGTAATATTATTAATAATTTTGTTTAATAGTATTAATATTTTGTAATAATATTATAATATTATTAATATTATTAATATTTTGTAATAATATTATTACAAAATATTAATACTTATGATATATTGTAATATTAGTAATACAATATTTTATAATATTATAACATTATTACAAAATATTAATACTTATAATATTAAGTATTAATAATATTAAAAAATACTATAGTACAATATTACAAAATATTAATACTTATGATATATTGTAATATTAATATTAATATAATATCTTATAATTGTATGCATGCATGCAGTAGTACATGGATATATATATTAGACTTGATTTCAAAAGAATTAGCCGGCCGGCACAAGTTGTGTCGGCTGGACTATTTTTTTATTTTTTTAATGTGATTTTAATATGCTGAGTCATCCCATAAAATAAAGAAATATGCGTAAAAAAAATACCAGGCCGGTACAAGCTGTGCCGGCTGGAGTATTTTAATATTAAAAAATCATTTTAAAATTATTAAAATGACAACAGTTGACCATGCAATGCAATATATTAAAATAAAAGCCGGTAAAGCTTGTGCCGGCTGGGCAATTATGACATTCAATCTAAGCCTTCCAATAAGTTGATCAACGATCCAAAAGTGGGTTGCTATAACAGTGTCCATGGCAACCGGTTGCCATGGATGGGTTCCCTATATATATATATATATATATATATATATATATATATATCTCGCTTTTATATATTTACATTTACGATCCCCCATGGAGTTGTTTCGTGGTGGTTGATCCAGTCTGTATATATATATATATATATATATATATATATATATATATATATATATATATATATATATATATTCAGCTTTTATATATATAACTGCTTACTTCTTTCCATACAAATTGCAGTGTCATGTGAGCCTAGGAATCATGTGATCACAGGTTCAGTCTACTGAATCTAGATTCGGTTCTCATGATGGAAATTTTTTAGTTGTAAGCAGCTTGTACATTATTTCTTGTGGTTAAAACTGAAGTTTTCTAATAAAATTCAAACCCTTGTATATAGGTGCGAACAGGGCCTCACACTACTTTCAAATAAATTGCACATTGATCCACACACACACATTCATATAATAATTTCTTTAAGAAGTGGCGGTCACCGTGGTAACACGGATGTCAGGGGGTGCCTAACACCTTCCCTCCGCATAATCAAGCCCCCGAACCCTTAATGAATCTCGGTTTCACAGACCCGTTTAGCAGTGTCAAATCACTGGGTCAATGTGATAACCTTCTCGGTTGCGTTGGTGCAACCAGTTAAATACACCAACTGGCGACTCTTAAAGTCAATCGTCAACATTATACATGTCGAACCTTTTTCACTTGTTTTTCAAGAAAATCTCACATTAACATGAGAACACCAAAGAACAAGTAACGAAAAGGGACACTAAAAAATCCCGACGTCGACATGTGGTGACTCCGCTGGGGACTCTAGTAAGAGGGCTTAAGCCGTTATTATAAGCTTTTCAAAATTGTTATATGCTTGTGTGTGATTGTTGCATTTACATTTCTGATAAATGTGTACGAATGCATCTTACTTACAGCACTTCTAAATATCTATCTGTGATATTAATGCTTCGCATATATTTCGCACATGTCATCATTTTGCATAAACGGTGAGACACGTTGTATGTGAATGTATGTTGTGTGGTCCCTCCACCAGGAGGCTATCCTATCGGTGTTTGATTACTGGAGCTGTGGGAAGAATATTTCCCCGGGGCTCAGGAAAGGCACCACTCAGATTCGCTCTAGTTGAAAGACCGGATTAACTTCTCGTTGAGTAGATTACGATGATCTGGGAACCTTCATACCGAAAAGCCGCGAGAGTAGCCCTAAGATAGGTCAGCCTCTGATAAATTAAACGCGGAGGAAAGTCTCTTCATACTTTCCATTTTCAATTACTTGTAAAAACATTTTCTTGTAATTTTATCTATGCATGACATGTTATCAATTAACAAACCGGTTTTGCAGGACAAATTCCTTAAACGGACATGTTATGATAACATTTACATTACCCTAAGACTAAACTACATAAGTCTTTTGTAGGGAAGCAATTGGGCCTATTACCCGCTCAAAATCCAAAAAGGCCACAAGCCTACAGCCAATCATGTCTTCTTTAGAACAGTCTAATCCTGTTTCCAGAGAATAATATGACGAATTGAGTAAACAAATCACAGACTTGGCTATTCTACTGAAAGAATTACACCAGTCTTCTCAGGGTACGAAGATACCTACACATACGAACTCCGCTACACAAGGGGGAGTTCAAGGTATGGAAAAGACAATTCCAGAACATCAGTTGGATACAACCAACAAAGACCCTGAAGGAACCCATCTCAAAGGAGATCTAGACACCGGTGACATCAGAAAGAAAGTCATTCAAATGGAGGAAACCATTCGCATTCTCAAAGGGATTGGAACTCATGGCAGTGTTTCATATACAGACCTTTGGATATTTCCTGGTGTGCATTATCCAGAGAAATTTAAAACCCCTGATTTTGAAAAATATGACGGATTAGGGGATCCTTTCACACATTTAAAGGTGTTTATTGGAGAACTGAGATCTTATGCGGAGAATGAAAAAGCTCAGAATGCAGTTGTTTCAGAAAAGTCTGACTGGAGAAGCTCGTTCATGGTATACCAGATTAGACAACTCTAAGATCCATAGTTAGGAAGAGCTGGCACATGCTTTCCTCACTCAATATAGTTTTCAATCTCAGATGGCTCCTGACCGGTACTAGATTACCAAGGTTAAGAAACAGTCTAATGAGTCATTCAGAGAGTATGCTCAAAGGTGGAGGCGCCTTGCTTCTCAAGTTATTCCTTCCATGACAGAATTAGAAATGGTCATAACTTTCATAGATATACAGGAAGCTCCTTTCTATGAAAGAGTTCTAGTTTGTATTGGCAAACCATTTTTTGAAATGATCAAACACGACGAGATGGCTGAAATGGGATTGAAGTCCGGTAAAATTCAAAACCTAGCCGCTCTTAAAGCGAGCACATCCAGTCCGGATCTTATGGAAACAACCCCCGGAGGGTCCATAAAAAGAAAGAGGAGGATGTTTCCTTGATACTAAAAGGACAAAAAGGCAATCCAAGCATGCTTATGCAGAGGAAAAATTACTCCCCTTTTCCAGCACAATCTTCAAACCCTCCACTGCCTAAAAGTGCAGAAGTAAAGCGACCTCGAATGTTCACACCCTTAGGGGATTCGCTCGAGAACATTCTTGTTCTTCTGACTGCTCAGAAGAAAATTACACATCTTCTTCCACCAGCCAACCCTAATGGGAAGGGTTTTAATGCTACTCAGAAGTGTGATTACTATGCCGGGGCACCTGTAATAACCCAATATTTTCAATAAGAAATTTTACGAATAATATATATATATATATATATATATATATATATATATATAAGGGTTGGAATATGTGCAAAGTAAAGTATATGTATATATCTGATAAATAAAATTATTTGTTAGATGTAACTAAGTTCTTTTTTTGAATTATTGATCATTATAGATTATATTCTTATAATAAAATAATTTTATAATAAAATATTTATTATTTATTTTCCATGAAAATATGATTATTGTATATATGATATGGATTTTATGATATGTATTTATTATATTGATTAAGTTAATTATTTTAACTTAATTAATAATGGTATCTATGAAGGTTATGTCAGATATGAATTCAAAATCCTAAGTCTGAATTTTGAATAAGGAATGAGAATAATAATATTATATTATTTATATTTCAGTAATGTAAACATGTCTTATATGGCGGTAATGTTAATGTGTGGAACAGTTATAGTAAAACAGTACAAATCCTAGCATTACTGATAAACTATAGTACAGAGACAGATATGACTGTAATGTTTGTTAAGTTATGTGTTATGTAATTAATGATCATTATCATGTTTAATGTTAATTAGGTAAACCCTAGTTAATGTTTAGAAACCCTAATTACTATATCAAAATCCTAATTGCTAAGTTATAACCCTAGTTATTAATTTAGCAGGCTTATAGCAATTAGTAGGTTATAAAGTCTACTTTACAAGTCTAAAGTGATTAGGAAACCTAATTCAATTAAGGAACCCTAATTCACATTTCTAGAAACTAAGATTCTCATTTTGCCCCTAATACACAATTCTAGATTTAGAGCTTAGAAAATCTTAGGGTTAAACCCTAAGGGTCAAACCCTAGAGGTTAGAGTGAATTGTCAACCTTGCCACTAAAAGTAAAGACCAAATGACCAAAGTGCCCTTCTAGCATTATTTAATATATAACTTGTAGAACTTGCCATAACTTTGAAAGTAGTATGCACACAAGCCAATCATGTTTGATGATAAAGCATATACTTTGTAACAATCTTATTCATTTATTAATAAAAAGTATTAATTTATTAAAGGCTTTTAATTATCTACATGATGCTGTTTTATAATATGTGATAAACCCATAGTTTTAAGCAATGCTTTTAGAATAATGATGATGATCATTCTAATGAGATCTAAATTCTTAGAAAGCTTAAACTAAAATAGTTCCCAATTGTTGGATTACTAAATTGGGGATTAGTGAATCCGGATAGATTGGTACGTTGCTTGCTCATTGGATGAGGATGATTGATCTCATGATCATTTGTGTGGAGACACTAAAGCAAGTATGTAGGTGCTTATTAGAGAATAAGTTCACTGAACGTGACTCGCTAAGGAATACCTAATGGAGTTTTACTTGCATGTCAATAGGAATTCCTGTAGTGATAGTAGTACAAGTGATCCTTGGACTTGAGATCATCATAGTATCTTGTGTATGATGAGTTATACTTTGACTTATTCCTTAAGACCCTTAGGGTAAATCAAAGGATATGCTTGGGTATAATAAGTTATATATGGAGATAATGTATGATCAATAAAGAATCTACCACTTCTAGTAAAAGAAGAGAAATGTCCTATGTGATTCGATAAATGACAACTCAGTAGTCCTTGGCCAAGGCAGAATGAAATTAGAAAGGAGTTTCTAATTTGCATTATTTGGGGTTGTGCATTTAAGAGTCAAAATACAAATAATTAAATAAAATAAGACTTGACAGTAATTCCATGTCTTATATTTAATTGGGACATTGTATTGTGGAAGGATTGAATTGTACGGTAACTATTTACTCAAAGGTTCTTTTATGATTAATTTTGAAATCTATATTATCTGGAAAGTCGTTGATCGCTAGGGAGGCTTATCCCTATTGTAGAATAAATATTATTTATTTAAATAAATTATTAGTTTAATTTATTTATTTAAATAAGATTAGAATTGTTCTAATTGATTTATTCACAACCGGTTTAATATGGAGAACCTAAAGGGTCACACCATAAAAGGAAGAATAATTATTTAAGAAGTTAATGGCATAATCGTAATAATAAGTTAAGTATATTTAATTTAATCTATGGTGATAGAATAAATTAAATAGCTTAATATTTATTATTTAATATTTTGAAAATATTAAATATAAATTAATAAGAGGATTCTTATTCTTATTATTATTACTATTATTATTATTTAATTTCTAAAGGAGTTTGGGAATTAATTAATAAAAGTACTCTCAAATATCCTAATAGAATTAGGAGGCAAATTAATTAAAAGAGTTTAATTAATTATCCCTAATAAGATTAGGGAGCTTAATTAATTAAAAGGTTAATTAATTATTCCTAATAAGATTAGGAGTCTAATTAATTAAAAGAGTTTAATTAATTAAAATAAAACCTAATTCCTTAATTGTTAAGGATGGGTTGCCCACATCTATAAATAAGAGGAGTCTTATTATGGGTGAGTGAGAGAGGTTGACGTATTATTAGAATACGTAATTCCAATAGTTGGGAGTGTACGCCTTTTTCTATAGAGATAGAAAACTAGGGTTTGCCAAATACCCATCTTCTTGAATCCTTCTTCTTCCTTGGTGGATCACCTCTAGAGGCCAAACACTTGGGTGGCTAACGTTGATCAAAGGAAGGAACCCAACCCGGTGGATTCAAGTTGAACGCGAAAAAGATTGGAGGTGAACTTGTACCTGAGGAAGCTCGGATCTTCAAGGGTATGATTCTTGTTCTTTCTTTTTCGTTTAATTAATAATTGTGCATAAAGGGTGATCCGGGTTTATGGTTTGTAAAATTTTTTAAAACTCTGATTTTACACGCTTCCGTTAATTTTGTGCAATTTGATTGCGTTCATGAATATTACAAACCTAACAGTGGCATCAGAACCAAACTTTTATGCGAATTATTAATTATTTTAATTTGATATGTATATTGATATATGTTTAGAACAATTTAATTTGGCATAATTTTATTGTATAAAATTTATTAAAAAAAATGAAAACTGTTTTTTTTCCTTCGTTTTCCGTCAATTTTCGAATCTGTTTCCTGTCCACCTTCACGTTAATCATTGCGGGACTTTAAAAGGTGATTGCGTGGCTGATGGAGTCAGGTTACTTAAAAGGCAGCGTGATTCACTTGGTAAGGATTATTAAGGATTCATGTATTAGTATATATATTATATTATATATATGATATATGATATATTATATATATTAGTTACAAGGCAACATAATTCACTTCGATCGATTTTTTTTGTTTCACCCACGTGGCCAGTATCAGGATGTTGTTAACTTATATATATATATATATATATATATATATATATATATATATTATGATATTTCGGTTATTATAATATATATATATATATATTAATAATTTTATAATTAAAATAAAAAGTTTATTTTAATCTTAAAATAAAAGAGTTTATTTTAATTTTAAAATTAAATTTCATGCTAACTAATTAGAGTTGGAATTGGATTCCATGATAACTAATTGGAGTTGAAATTGGATTCTAATTTCCTTAAATAAAGGAGTTTATTTAGATATGGAATACGATTTCATATTATTCAAAAATAAAGGAGTTTATTTGTGAATAGGAAAAAGAATCCGTATTTCCTTAAATAAAGGAGTTTATTTAGATATAAAATAAGATTTTATATTATTCAAAATAAAAGAGTTTATTTAAGATATGAAATAAGATTTCATATTACCCAAAATAAAGGAGTTTATTTTGACTTGGAATTGGATTCCATAATTAATCAAAATAAAGGAGTTTATTTTGATTAAGGATTTTGATTAAAATAAAATAGTTTATTTTATTCAAAATTGGATAAATTAAAATAAAATAGTTTTATTTTGATTTAAATTTGGATTAAAATAAAGGAGTTTATTTTAATTCAAAATTAGATTTTATACTAACTAAATTTTGCCCATTAATGATATCAATATATATATATATATATATATATATATATATATATATATTAATGTTTATTATTCATAAGATGAATATTATTTATTGATGCATATGGTGATGTGTATGATAATAAATGAGATTGATTATAGACTATTGACCAATGCGATTGGATTTTATTTTAGTTGGATGCATGAATGTATGGGTTTTATTAAAATGGGGTCTGCGTACCTCGTCTTCTCTAAATTTTTCATAATATAAATTCTATCTCTCTCCTATGTATTTCCCCTTGACTGCTGATCAAGGTTTCTATTTTTTTAAATAGTTTTGTAATAGAAATAGTTAGAATTAATTTTGAAGAATTGGAGATCAAGGATCAAGGAGCGCTTGAAGACCCGTTTGTAATGGAGCCCGGATTTAAATGTAATAGTTATATTTAAGTATTAATTCTTGCACCCCTAGGGTTTGACCTTTTGGTTCACTTGCTGGCTCTAGTGAACCAAACTAGAATAAAAGTTCATAATCAATCCAGGTAGAATATAGTATTCTATATGTGTATGCTTATATTATATATATTATATATTATGCAAACATGCTTCGCATGTTAATTAATATGACGCGCATTTTATATATATATGTGCATGCGCGCTAAACAAGATGAGACAATTAATAACATACCCCTCAAATATTTTATATTAAGTTGTAACGTTCAAAGATATTTAGAATATCGAACGTCGCCTTCTAGCATGATAGAAACAATAGAGTATTAAATATTTAATATGAGTTTGTTGTGCACACACAAGGCGAGTATTAAATATTTAAGATGTTATTTTTATTACATATGATGTTTATAAGGAATTGAACATTACTGCTTTGTTGTGCACACACAAGGGCTGTAGTTTTCTCTTCACTTATATAGAAATGCTGGGTCTGACTTAACTTAAATCATTTTAGTTCGGATGTGCACACACTTGACCATTATGATTTAAGAGGCAAAATACAAGGAGTTACATAGTTGATGTAATTGACAAGAGTTGTCTACCTATTTATTTATATATAGTTTGTTGTGCACACACAAGGCTATATACATTTGAAATGAGATCCTTATTCTCACTAGGAAATCTTTAATTAGATTTTGCCGAACTATATAAGTGAGGGTTATATAGTTTGAAGAAAATAGTGGGAGATACCAATTTAAAACAAGACCTAATTTATTTTGGTAATTAATAAAAGAATGTATGTTAAAATGTTGTTAATTACAAATTCATTTACAGATTTTTACAATGTCTAAATTACTATCACTACATAGCATATTAGATGCTTATTTAACCGGACTGTATTAAACGGATTGGTTAAGGAATTTGAGAATAGTTCTCATGGCTGAAACGTTATCTTATGTCCTTAATACGCCTATCCCTGCAAAGGTTGCAAACAATGCCTCCGAGGAAGAGATTGCTACTTTTAGAAAGTGGCAAGATGATGCACAGTTGGCTCAATGCATCATGCTCGCATCCATGAGTAACGAGCTTTAGCGTCAGCATAAAACTATGGATGCTCTCTTACTATATTCCTGCACATCAAGTTGTTGATGGTAAGGAAAGTAGGACTGATAGATATCAGATATCTAAGGAGCTCTTCCGATCTAGAATGACCGATGACACTACGGTACAGATAAAATTCCTTAACATAATCAATTTGATTGATCAATTAGGACAACGGGTTTTTTCATGGATGGAGAGTTGAGCCAAGATTTGATCTTGCACTCACTTCCGGACTCCTTTCACAATTGTTGTGAATTTTTCATATGAACGAGCTAGATATCAGCCTCACTGATTTGCTTAACATGTTGAAAAATATTGAGAGTCACTTTCCAACCAAGAAAGACCAAGTCTTACTGGTAGGGGCCAAAGGATCTTCTGAAAAGAAGAACGATTCTAAGAAGGTAAATAGAAAGGGCAAAAACAAAGGATAATAAGAACAAAACTGATACGGATAGCAAAGGAGTTTGCTTCCACTGCAATAAGCCTGGACACTGGAAGGAAACTGCAAGAAGCATCTTGCAGAGGCTAACCAAAGAAGCTTAGTGAAGTTTCGGTTACAAATACAAATTTGTTCATGATTTAAAATAAATTTTTCTTTAAGTCAATGTTCTACTTGGGTATTGGATACCGACTTTGGTTATCATAAATATAGATTTATGAAGGGACCAAACAGAAGTAGAAAGCTAAACAAATATAAGTAAACCTATGTGTGGGAAATAAAGCAAAGGTTGCTGCATTAACCATAGGAACTTATAGTTTAGCAATGCCTACGGGAAAATCTATTAAGTCAATAAGTTGTTATTGTATTTCAGTTCTTGTTAGAAACATTATTTCTATTTTATTGTTGGACAATGAAATCTTTGGTATTATAATTAAGAACAATTGTTGTTCTATTTATAATAATAATGTTTTGTATAGAACTGGAATATTACTTAATGGATTTCGTATACTTGACTTACGTGAAAAATATATTTTACAAATTGAACAAACTAGTATAAGAAAAGGAGATGATCATTCAAAGAGTTGAATGTATGTATTTGTTGAAATACAAGTGTGAATTATTTGAAAGGTTCAAAGAATTCAGAAATGAAACAAATTGACAAAGTATTAAGATTCTTTGATTAGATCAAGGAATAAATACTTGTGCAATAAGTTTCTAGATCATCTCAAATGGTTTTCTCATAATGGACACATCCTGATACGCAATAATTGATTGATGTATCTGAATGGAAAAATCGTACCTTGTTGGACATGGTGCGGTCCATAATGATTTTACCGACATTCCAGTATCCTTCTAGGATCATGTACTAGAAATGGCTGCATATCTACGGAAAAGGTAACCTCATAATCCGGCCCCAAGACTCCATAAAAGTTATGGACAGGGAGGATTCCTAATCTTAAATATGTTAAGATAAGGGGTTGTCCAACTTATGTGAAACGGTTTCAAAGGATAAGCTTAGGACAAAATTTGACAAGTACAGATTTGTGGGACATCCTAAAATAAGTTTAGGGCATATGTTCTATAATCCTACTTAGCAAAAGGTGTTTGTTGCGAAACATGTTGCCTTCTAAGATAAAGGTGTTTATCATTGAAGGGGCTAGTGGGAGGATAATACATCTTGAAAAGTTCAAGAACCATAAAACACTACAAGTCAAATAAGAGGAACCTATAGATAGACCTATTGTACCACAACCGAATCGTAAATCTGGAATAGTACCGAAGATACCTAGGAGGTATGGATTCATCATGGATGATGATGATGAGGTATGTATCATAGAAGATGATGATCCAGTTACATACGATAAGGTAAGAGTTGTAGATACTCAGAGAAATGGATTGAAGCAATCTTCTCAAAAATGGAACATTCATTTTGATATGATAATCAAAAGAGTTTGATTTTATCAAAAACAAGAATGAACCTAGTGTGTACAAAAGGGTCAGTGGGAGCGTCGTGACATTTCTGGTATTATATGTTGATATAATACGGATAAGGAATGACATGCCAATGCTAAAATCAATAAAAATAAATTTGTCTAAACATTCCTCCATGAATGATTTGGGAAGAGTATCTTAATTGGGGATGCAAATCTATATGGATAGATTTAAAAGGATGCTCGGCTTAACCCAAGGAATGTATATTCATTTGATGCTAAAGTCGTTTAGCATGGCAAACTCCATGGGATGTCTCATGTTAATGAGTCATGGAGTGTATCTCTCTTAATAGTCCCCATAGACTCCTAAAAGAGAGATCGCATGAGTGACAATCATGTATGCAATGAAATATACGCGACCTGATGTTGATCAGTCATATTCTGGAGAAGTTCACTGTGAGACAGTGAAAAACATCTTAAAGTACTTAACCAGCACTAAAGATGTGATATAATTCATGGCGAGTCTGAATTAAAACTAGAGGGCTTAACAGACTCAAGTTTTTCAGACAGACCAAGATGACAGAAAATCCACTTTAAGGTAAAGGGTTACCTTGAACGGTGGTGCAGTGAATTGGAAAGGTTCCAAACAACAAAGAGTTGTTTGTTTAGTGATAAAGACAAAGTATATAGCTATAAATGAAGCTGCAAGTTGATTGTTTGGATGAAAAGTTCATTACAGAACTAGGAATAGTTCCAAGGTCTCATCTTGGATCTAAACATGTGTTGTGGCACTTTCATGTGATTATAAGAATCATTGAAAGATGGGAAATCACTATAGAGATAGTGAATTCTCAAGAACAACATTACATATCCATTAACTAAAGTTTTTCCAACAGCAGGATAATCGTCACTTAGAGAAGAAGAGTATGAGATACCATGACGATTGGCTTTAGTGCAAGTGGGAGATTGAAAGTAGTATGCACACAAGCCAATCATGTTTGATGATAAAGCATATACTTTGTAACAATCTTATTCATTTATTAATAAAAAGTATTAATTTATTAAAGGCTTTTAATTATCTACATGATGTTGTTTTATAATATGTGATAAACCCATAGTTTTAAGCAATGCTTTTAGAATAATGATGATGATCATTCTAATGAGATCTAAATTCTTAGAAAGCTTAAAACTAAAATAGTTCACAATCGTTGGATTACTAAATTGGGGATTAGTGAATCCGGATAGATTGGTACATACGTTGCTTGCTCATTGGATGAGGATGATTGATCTCATGATCATTTGTGTGGAGACACTAAAGCAAGTATGTAGGTGCTTATTAGAGAATAAGTTCACTGAACGTGACTCGCTAAGGAATACCTAATGGAGTTTTACTTGCATGTCAATAGGAATTCCTGTAGTGATAGTAGTACAAGTGATCATCTTGGACTTGAGATCATCATAGTATCTTGTGTATGATGAGTTATACTTTGACTTATTCCTTAAGACCCTTAGGGTATATCAAAGGGTATGCTTGGGTATAATAAGTTATATATAGAGATAATGTATGATCAATAAAGAATCTACCACTTCTAGTAAAAGAAGAGAAATGTCCTATGTGATTCGATAAATGACAACTCAGTAGTCCTTGGCCAAGGCAGAATGAAATTATAAAGGAGTTTCTAATTTGCATTATTTGGGGTTGTGCATTTAAGAGTCGAAATACAAATAATTAAATAAAATAAGACTTGACAGTAATTCCATGTCTTATATTTAATTGGGACATTGTATGGTGGAAGGATTGAATTGTACGGTAACTATTTACTCAAAGGTTCTTATATGATTAATGTTAAAATCTATATTATCTGGAAAGTCGTTGATCGCTAGGGAGGCTTATCCCTATTGTAGAATAAATATTATTTATTTAAATAAATTATTAGTTTAATTAATTTATTTAAATAAGATTAGAATTGTTCTAATTGATTTATTCACAACCGGTTTAATATGGAGAACCTAAAGGGTCACACCATAAAAGGAAGAATAATTATTTAAGAAGTTAATGGCATAATCGTAATAATAAGTTAAGTATATTTAATTTAATCTACGGTGATAGAATAAATTAAATAGCTTAATATTTATTATTTAATATTTTGAAAATATTAAATATAAATTAATAAGAGGAGTCTTATTATTATTATTACTATTATTATTATTTAATTCCTAAAGGAGTTTGAGAATTAATTAATAAAAGTACTCTCAAATATCCTAATAGGATTAGGAGGCAAATTAATTAAAAGAGTTTAATTAATTATCCCTAATAAGATTAGGGAGCTTAATTAATTAAAAGGTTAATTAATTATTCCTAATAAGATTAGGAGCCTAATTAATTAAAAGAGTTAATTAATTAAAATAAAACTCAATTCCTTAATTGTTAAGGATGGGTTGCCCACATCTATAAATAAGAGGAGTCTTATTATGAGTGAGTGAGAGATGTTGACGTATTATTAGAATACTTAATTCTAATAGTTGGGAGTGTACGCCTTTTTCTATAGAGATAGAAAACTAGGGTTTGCCAAATACCCATCTTCTTGAATCCTTCTTCTTCCTTGGTGGATCACCTCTAGAGGCCAAACACTTGGGTGGCTAACGTTGATCAAAGGAAGGAACCCAACCCGGTGGATTCAAGTTGAACGCGAAAAGGATTGGAGGTGAACTTGTACCTGAGGAAGCTCGGATCTTTAAGGGTATGATTCTTGTTCTTTCTCTTTCGTTTAATTAATAATTTTGCATAAAGGGTGATCCGGGTTTATGGTTTGTAAAATTTTTTAAAACTCTGATTTTACACGCTTCCGCTAATTTTGTGCAATTTGATTGCGTTCATGAATATTACAAACCTAACAAACTTTTGCTGGTAAACCAACTCAACATAGCCATGTGGTCTAGTAATAGCCTTTAATCAATAAGCATGATCAACCCTAACCATTTCACCATGTTATATATAGGATTGATGAGAGAAAGAGGTCACTTGTTAGCCCATTTTGCTCAAACACTTATCCAAGAGCCCCTCTCACCAAAAGCCACGAATTTCCCCTCATTTGTCAGTCACAAAACCATCCCCACGAAACACACTAACCATATCAGTAGCCTTGAAGCAAAGATTAATCAAAGAAGGTATAAAACCCTAGCCTTGATTTCTGTCCATAAATATGTTGTTATATGTTAGTTGTTATTGTTAAAATATGTTAGTTATAGTCTATTTTGATGATCTGGGTTGGTATTACACAGATCCCTAACATCTAAGTCTTCAAATTTATGATTTTCAAAAATCTGGAAAAACTTGGTTCTGTGGTCTGACAACGAATGTCAGTGGCCACAGATCCTTGCTAGTTTATGATTTGTGTTGTTTTTAAGTTGATATGTATAGCTTGTAATGTGGTCTTTAATCTGCAAAAAGAATCGAAGTCATTTGATGTATATATTTTAAGTTATTAACGGTCAAAAGTAGTTGACCGGCATTGACCATGCAATTCTGGGCAGCCCAAAATATGCCCAGAACCGGCCTGACGATGTTTTGAACCGGCTAGATCTTTCAATGCATTGTTTATTTATGTTGGTTGTTGAATCTAGGTTATAGTAGGTTGTTTGTACTTCAATATCATGCCTTGATATCACCTAAATGATAAACGTATGGTATTCAGCAGCCGGTCAAACCAGCCTAGTTGTAACCATTTTTTGTTTTCTAGGGAACTCAGAAAATATTTGAGCGTGTTGACTGACAAGCTTTGACCGGATAATTGTTTGCTCGATTTGTTGATGTTTTGCTTATATTATATAATATATCTATAGTCCTATATTCTGGCTACACACTGCAGCTTTTAAATCATAAAAATAATACTTGTACAACATGTAGTGGAAGCTCAAAGTGGGCATGTCGCACTGTTCTTCATTTCTGGGCAAACCCAGAAATGAAGGACAGCTCTGACAGCCACTTTGGATGCTTAGATATTGCATTGTATTGATGGTATGGCCTAGATAAAGGTTGTATCATGTAGTATTAGATCAAAACTACATGATCAATGTCTGAAATGGTCCAGAAGCTTTATGATCTGTCAAGTACACTTGGTCAAAGTAGCACACACGATCACTGAGCATGGTGTTCTGGGTTTAGCCAAGAACACGAAGAACACCTACAGCGACGGTTCTGTCGCTATAGGTGGTCTTTAGCGACAGTTTCTATTTAGAAATTAGATTTTTATTAAATAATTATAGAAAATTAGTTTTTAATTCTGAAAAATACAAAATAAATTATTAAAAATTATTTTAAGGTCTGAAAATTTATTTTTAATTATTTTAATTATATTTCTAAATATTTAATATTTTTGAGATATTAAAGATATTTAATTTATTTAATCATTATATTAAATAAATTATTTAAAAATAATTTTAATACTTGAAAAATCATTTAAAATTATATAATGATATAAGAAAATATTTTAAGTTATTTTTGAGGACTTTTAATATTTTGTGATGAATTTCATTTATTAATTATGATTAATGATATTAAAGTTATTTAATAATTTTTTTTAAATAATTTAGTTTAAAAATGAATTTATTATTTTAAAAATTATTTTAAATGAAAATAAAGTATTTAAAGATGTTTTAAGTTATAAAATATAACCTTTAATATTTAAAGGATAATTTCATTAAATATTAATGATATTTATTTAATGTTAATGATATTTAATAATAAATAGTTTTAAAATGGTTTTATTAATTTAAAAATCATTTAAAAAGGATATAAATGAATTAAAAATATTTTAAGTTATAATTAATGACTTTTAATATTTGTATAAATAGTACATTAATATTTTAATATTAATGGTAATTATTTATGAATGATTTTAAATGTTTTAAAAATTATTTAAGGGTAATATTAATACTTTAAAAATATTCTAAGTTATTATAAATAACTTTAATATTTTGGCAATGGTTTCATTAATACTTTAATGTTATTTAAATGTTGATGATAATAGAATTGTTTAAGATTTAAATCATGTAATAGTGATTCCAGTGTTTAAAAATTTATGATAAATTATATTAAATGTTTATTAAGTCATTTAAAAGAATAGAACTGATATTTACGGATATCGAGATACAGAAGAGTCTTAGACTCGATAATTACTAGATTAAGTTGTCGGTATACCGACATGTTTCAAGAGTTGATCTGGACTTAGATATCTTGATTGTATTAATGTTTGTTTTTGATCCAATGACTGTTGAATATGTGTGACAATGTGATTAGGTTATATGCTGACTGCGAAATGCAGTATTATGTGTTATAATATATTGTTCATGTGACGCCCCCAAAATAGGTATACATCACCCATTCTGAGTTATCAATACATGGTACAGAAACAACTACAACTTTATTATTACAATAGTAAAACTGTGAGTTTGAATACAAATATTATCTTCTAGACAATATCTATACCCAAATAAATCCTCATCATATTTATTGATGCATTATTTTACAAAAATGGTGAGGACTACTAAACAATTCTCTCTATAACCATCATTCCATACCCCGACTCGTACTCGCTACATTCTCGCCTCTTGAAAAGAAAAATAGAACAAAAAGGAAAAGGGTGAGCTCAACTAGCCCAGTAAAGAATATTATGACTAAGATAATATACAACAAATTATCATTAGTCTTCAACAGGGAAAAATCTAATAGAATACAATAGACAACAAGTTTTAAATCAAAATTCGCAGCGAAAATAATAATTCATTAAAAGAGTTAAGTAGAGAATGCAAACTACTATCTTCTATGTATGAATTTAAAAGTTCATCGTCTATCTTTTATCCCTGTAACATCAATCAATATATATCTGGAATCAAATATTCATCTTTGCACTACAGGCCAAAGATATTCATCAGTTGGTCATGTTCATCTAAACACCTGTTCATCTTTGCACTACGGGCCAAAGATATTCATCAGAAATCATTTATCTTTGCACTACAGGCCAAAGATATTCAATAATATCATCATTTAAGACTGAGGATGATGGAAAATATTTTTAAAGAAACGAATCCAGTGAAACAAAATGACAAGGATTAAGGATTAAGGATTCGTACTTTGTTTTATCCATGTCCAAAAATACCTCAAAAATAATCATAGTGGTGTAAAATTCAAGAATGATCAAAACATGGATACAATCAAAGCTAGTATCCACAATAGATATTTTAGACGAAAAGGAAAAATTTTCATTTTTCGATGAATAGTGTCGTATTCGTAAATAGTGTCGTATACGTGAATAGTAACTCCGACACCAAAAGTTCCAAATTTGATAAAAACATCAGATCAATATTCAGCATAATGATATTGAAGAAATAATATCATTACGAAAAAAAAATATCCCTTACCTCGAAAGACAGTACTTCTAGTTGAAACACCGGATATAGGCTATGACTTGAACTTGCACCGTATAGCAATACTCAAAGTATACTCAAAATACTCACAAGAATACGCTCGATAATATAGAGAGAGAAAACTTCAGTTTCTGGTGTGATTTTCAATTCTAACCTAAGCACCCTATTTATAGGAAAATGTTTAGAACACCAAAGTAGAAAATTTAATAAAAATATTAATATTTATTAAATAATCATACGCATCATTTGAATCCTCATTTCAGCACATTTACCTTAGCCCACCCAACTCATAAAACTTTTAAAAAACGTTTTTCTAATTTAAAATAATTTAAACTTCCAAAAATCAATTATTTCGGAATTTCGGAACTTCAATAATTCATAACAAATAGCTCTTTTTATCAGAAAATTCGAATCTCGCATCTTTTTATAGGAAATTCAATTCTCTACAACTTTGCAGAATAAAGTTTTTCCAAATTCCAAACAGAAATTGACCGAAATTCACAAACGGGTGATTTTACAGGCTATAATTAAATTTTGGTCAATAATTGTGTCCACCAACACACAAAATATGTGTTAAACATTTAATGCCACAAAAATACTCTTCTTCCTCATATACTCATATATCCCATATTCATTATAAAAATATCACCGTTAATATATTATTAAAATAATATATTTAAATAAATTATTGGGTTAAGTTCAGATGACCACCTGTTGTTTAAGCGATTTTCCACTTAACCACCTGTGGTCCGTAAACCTACATTTAAACACTCTTTCTTTTGAGGTGAAGTGAAAAAGTTATCTTTTCCATCCGAATTAATTGTGCGTGTATGTCAAACGCCTAAAACGCGTGAGTAGGGGCTGTGTCGATCAAAAACAACTTTAAAATGTCATAAATACCCATTCTTCTTCCTGTTTGTTGGCTTGTAAGAGTAGATCGAATCATTTTTTCTTCCCATTTCAGCTATTTAAGCTCCATGGCAGAAGAAATTGAAAGCTACCTCTTCAAGCTCCAAAAACCGTAGCACATAGTGAGAGAAGGAAAAGGAATCCGGCTGATAAAAGAGAAAGAATTGAGCAACAACCATTAATTTTAATTTTTGAAGGTAAGTTTTCCAATCCCCTTCCATTCCCTTTTCACTCCATCATTGTTAAGAAAAGGACTTTCATAGCCGAATGGCTCGATCTGAACTTGAAGGACTGTTTGTCCTTTTAGTTGCTACTGTAGCTATTTTCTTAGTCGAATGCTACTGTTATGTATGAAAATTAGGTTTAAGGAGATATGTATGGTTATGGAGTAATAAGGATGTTGTTATTGGTTGTTATTGTAAACAATGGTTATGAAATTAATAACCTAAAACTATGCCTATCAACTGTTTGATAAAAGTTCTAAAAGAACTATTTTAACTGAAAACTATATATTAGATTATAGCAAAAAGCAATTTAACCATGGAAATAATATATATATATATATATATATATATATATATATATATTTATGGTCTACTCTTTGATATTACTATTCCTGTTGTTTATGTGAATCAGGAGTCATGTCTTCGTCAAGCAATGATGTAGGAAGGATGAATGGTGAGTTGCGCTACATACCTAAGCGATGTAAATGTGGGAAAAAAGCAAGTGTAAGAATTGTTGACTCGAACAAACCATCGAAGGGGAGATTATATTTTGTATGCGATGATTGTGAGTTTTGGGCATGGTGCTTGCCTTCTACAACAAACTCAGGTGGAATATTCAGTGGCCCCAATGAAGACAATGACAGAATGGGGACATTGGTGAGTGGAACAAAATACAAGTGTTCGTGTGAGCTGAATAACATACCAAGTAGGATGATAGTTGTTGAAAGTAATGTGAAGATGATAATTGTTGTTGGACTTGTGTTGTATTGCATGTCAGTTATGATGTATTTTATTAGTAACAAATGAATGTATAAACTAATGGTAATTTAGGAGACCTACCAACTATGATGTAATGTTTAATGTTAATGTTTAATGGTAATGTTCACTGTTTAATGGTAATGTTTAATGGTAATGTTCACTATTTAATGGTAATGTTTAATGGTGATGTTTAATGTTTAATGGTAATGTTCACTATTTAATGGTAATGTTCAATGTTTAATGGTAATGTGCAATGTTTAATGGAATGTATAAACTGTCAATGTATAAGCTTAGCAACAAGGTGTGGTAATGTATAAACTGTATAACAAGGTGTGAATGAAAAGGTAATGTATAAACTGTATAATAAGGTGTGTATAAACTGTTTTTGACTTATAAATTGTTTAATGGTAATGTTTAAATTGTATAACAAGGTGTGAAATATTACTGTCAAACAAGGTGTAAAATTATGCAAAAACTTAAAACATGATCCAAGTCTGTGACATTAAACATTAAAGAGTTACATTCCAAGTCTGTTACATAATTTCCAAGTATAAAACATAATCCAAAAACTACTCATTCAAACATTAAAGAGTTACATTCCAACTCTGTTACATAATATCCAACTAGCAAACATAATTCAAAAACTACCCATTCAAAAACTAACTGTTGGTCAAAGTATACACAATTTTCACTTGTCAAAAACAGTTATAAGTCAAAAACAGATAACATTCAAACATTAGAGCCTTAATCCCCCCAATCATCCTTTTTTGGAGATTTGCATTTCTTGCTCTTTATGGCTCCCATCTTTATGTTAGGCCTAGCCCTCGTAGGCTGATTAGGTTGAGAGCTTGATGTGGGTTGATTAGGTATTTTTGAAGTGGTTGTAGCATTAACAGTTCCTTGACTTGACTGTCCTATAGTCTGCAATTTTTATGGCATGAAATGTTACAAGTCAGTAGCCTTAGCAGTTTATAACTGAAAACTGTTTATAACCATTAAAATGTACCTTAGCAGGATATCTTGTAGGAATGTCTGACTTTGTTGACTGTGCAGTTGACTCCTTATTATTTTTCTGAAAATCAAAACATGTTTGACAGTTATAAATAAGAGTTAAAAAGACAGTTGGATTGTATGGAACACATAAAGAATATACCTTGTTCATTCTTGATGCAGGATGAAAAGGTAATGAACATGCCCTGCTATTATGCCCAAGTGTTAAACACCTTGCACATGTCACAGTGCCACCTTTTCTTGTTGCTTTATGTTGATTTTTTGGATCATCTTCAGCCTTTCTTCTGAGTTTCCTTGGTCTGCCAGTGGGCTTATGATAGTGTGGAGGCTGAATCATAGTAAAATTGGAGTGAACCCATTCATGGTGACTTGGCACGGGCTTTATGACAAAGTTGTATGTGTTCAAGTATACATCCTTGCTATAACATTGATGGCAATACACCTCTGGTTGCTCCCTATTTGCCCATATTGCGGACACATCATGTCTGTATGGAATCCCACTAAGCTGCCACATGTTACAACCACAAGTCAAAGCTGCCAAATTAACAACCCATGTTCTGTTATCAACTTCTACTTCAAATTCCCCAGGCCCAGACTTCAAAGCAGTGCATCCCCTACTAGCTTTTTTAATCAGTTCCAATTTTCTCTGAATTCTAGGCCCAAGTGACCCCTTATACTTGTCCATGCTTTCCCTTTTTACTTGAAACCTAACCATTAATTTCTTTCTTATCCACTCTAGCATGTTTATTATACCTTTATCCCTTGCCTCCAAGATGTAACTATTCCATGACTCATTCATGTTGTTCACTACTACATCACACTTACAGTGGTGGGTAAAATGAGACCTGGCCCAAAATTTTGGCCCAACAGCCATTAACCACTTAGCTGCTTCTGCATCTGCTTTGTGCACCTCCTTCATGGCTGCTTCAAATGAGGCCATGTCACCACAACTAGCTGCATTGCAGAACAAATCTCTAAGCAGCTTCCCCCTAAACTTAATTTTAAAGTTGTTGTACAAATGCTTTACACAAAATCTATGTTCATTGTTGGGTAACATTGTATTGAACACCTCTACTAGCCCCTTCTGCCTATCAGAAATGAAAACATAATTCCTTGTTTCATTTTCACCTATGTCATCTAAAAGCTGAGTAAGAAACCACTGCCAACTATCTTTACATTCAATTTCAACAACAGCAACTGCAATGGGATATATGTTGTCATTAGCATCTCTGCCTATAGCACTCAGTAGCTGCCCTCCAAAAACCCCCTTTAAAAAACACCCATCTAGGCCTATAATAGGTCTACACCCAACTAGGAACCCATGTTTGGAAGCAGCAAGCCTCATATAAAGTCTCTGAAAAACAGGTAGTGAACCAGGCCTGTCATCTAGACCCTCACTACAAAATTTGAAGACTGTTCCTGGATTAAACTGTTTGACTGTCTCCACATAATCATTAAGCCTGTTATACTGCTCTCCTACATCACCTTGCATATGTATTAAAGCCTTTCTTTTTGCTCTATATAGGGATGATTTACTTAGAGTTGAGTTACATTCTTTTTGTGCCTTCTTCTTCCATGCCTGCAAATCCCACTTAGGATTATCTATCAAGTCATACATATATTTTTTGGCCAAGTATCTACTGTCAACAAGATGATTCTTATCCTGTCCAGCACATGTATTTGCCCCCCCCAAAGATTTTATCTTCAAAGTTTGTTCACCCTGTTTGACTGATGCATGAATCCTGCATTTACAGTTTTCATCTTTACACTTAGCAGTTATTCTTTTCTTGTCATTTTGAATATACTTTATATCAAACCCCCCTTTAACAGAAAATTCAACTAATGCTTGTCTAAAAATTTCATGATTTCCAAATTCCATTCCAATCTCAAATTCTATCTTACCCATATCAGTTGCCTCATTAAACTCCATACATCCATCCCCTTCTAAATTGTCCTCATCATCTGACAGAACAAACTTTCTCCTTAATGAATCTTTCCCTTCTCCATCATCACCATCACTCCCCCAATCCTCTACAAATACATCATTCATGTTCACCTTTGGTTCATCTGTTTTTTTTGGGCCTTCTTCGAATATATCATCATCCCCAGGACCCTCTAGATCCTCATCCATCCATGGTGGATGCTCTTCTTCCCCATTATCATTTTCAGCTTGTTTTTTACTGTTTTCCTTTGTATGTTTTGTTTGTTTTTTAGCCTTTCTAGTTTGTTTACCTTTTCCCTTGTCTGTTTCTTTGTGCTGCCCTTTATCTTCTTCTTTTTGTTTCCCTTTATCAGTACTCCCACTTTGGTTAATGTTATCAGTTGGTTCACTTTGAAGTCCAAAGTCATTTTCATTTTCACTTTGGTTCATGTTATCAGTTGTCAAACCACAAATATATCTAATGGGTTCATTTTCAACTTCTTCTGGCCTAACAACTTTTAAGGGACCCTCCATTTCTTGTCCATAAATATGCACCTCCTCACTCTCAGCATTAACTAAGAAATCAACCATATCAATGACATCTTTGTCATTTTGCATCAATAATGCCCCACCCTCCCAAACTTCATATCCAGGTACAAGATAATAAATATTCAAATTTGAAAATGTGCATAAGGTAGAATAGTATTCATGTATACTAAGAAAGAAAGGTAATCCAACCCAACAGTCTCTACTATGTCTTCACTACCCCCAACATACTTATGTACTGGATCTTTAACAAACTTCCCACCATAATGAAAAACAATTCTGATAGACATTCTGCATTAAAGAAATGAAGGAGAAATGTTTGAATAACATACAATACTTTATAACAACTATGACAATAAGGGGACCAATGTCAGTGGCAGACAAAGGGCAGACACTGGGGGACAAAAATAGAATTAAAGAAAGGGGGATCATAATAGTGAGCATACTTTATCCAGCACCAAATATACTAACTAATTCATCTACAAAACATGCATGCATATACAACAAACAACTCACAATTAAAAACAAAGTACATATATATATCAGACAAGGAAAAAATTACCTAAATCGGCACCAAATTCAGTATCACAGACCCACCACGAACGAAGATCCCCCACGAATACACTAAACCCACACAAAATTTCTCTCGCCTCTCTAGCCCTAGAGATCACCACGATCGCTCGTTCTCTAGCCCTAGAAATCGATTTGAAATGAAATGAGACAAAACCCCCTACGCATCTGTCGTTTTCAATTATATATATGAAGGGTAATAAAGTCTTTAGCCAAATAAAGTAACAGAGTTAAGACGGAAAGCTGTTTTTCACTTCACCTCAAAAGGACGAGTGTTTAAATGTAGGTTTACGGACCACAGGTGGTTAAGTGGAAAATCGCTTAAACCACAGGTGGTCATCTGAACTTAACCCTAAATTATTTTATCAGAAAAAGATAAAATATTAATTTTCAACAATTGTCACATTAAAAATTTTCTCTATCTATATCCACATAAAATCAATATTTTTCTCATCATATGAATCAATAATTAATTATTTACAAATAATATTACAGAATCACAATATTGACAACCAGGCAGTTCCCAGGAAAGAGGGGGCTTTCCAATAAAAATTTCTCCTTACTGGCGCGCAATTAGGTGACCAAACCTCTCTTTAGACAGAACTTTCTAGACATTGCCAATAATTTTATCTAATAATATTATTCAAATAATATGAATTATTGCTTTGATAATGAAAAATAATGTGTAATGACAATTATTGAAACAACAGCAATATAAAATATCAACGCAGCAATTATTGAATCAATAAAATAAAATACTGAATAGTAATTACTGTAACCATTATTGAGTAGTGCCTTCTTACGTAAGAATCAATAATTGGTGCAATACCGTGTGCTATTGTGTTTTAACCACCGAGTATTTTAACAATATTAACAATAAAAACTATGCCGTTATTTTTAAACAAATTATATTTGTCGTTTTCTTCATCCAATCACTTTCCGTTATGGGGCCCACACATGGCTGCGCCGTCGTACGAATATTCCCTGACAGTACGAATATTCCACGACCAAACGAATATTCCCCGACAACAATGAATATTTTATAACCACTTGCTTATTTTGAAATATTTGCTTATTTTACCCATAACTATCCACATTAATCAAATCAACCCTTACTATTCAAAATAAAAATTAGAGGAAATTAAATTTTATTTATTAATTATTTGGGGTCTTACAACCTCCCCTTCTTATGAAATTTCGTCCTCGAAATTGACGTACGTACCAGGTGTTTCGAAAAGATGAGGATACCTCGCTTTCATTTCTGTTTCTAATTCCCAGGTCATTTCCTCTATAGCATGATTCCTCCACAAAAATTTAACTTATGGTATGACCTTTGTACGTAGGACATGCTGCTTCCTATCCAAGATCTTGACAGGTACCTCCTCATACGTTAAGTCTTCGGCTATCTCGTCCGGTTCTAACTCAATAACGTGGTTCGGGTCTTTCACATATTTACGAAGTACAGATATGTGAAACACATTATGAACACGAGACATACTCGGAGGTAACGCGAGTCTATAGGCTACATTTCCTACTCGATCAAGAATTTGAAATGGACCAATAAATCGTGGATTGAGCTTTCCTCTCTTCCACAATCTTGTAACTCCCTTCCATGGAGCAACTCGCAACAATACATGATCCCCTATACTAAATTCCACGTCCTTTCGATGAAGATCCGCATAACTCTTTTGTCGATCTTGTGCCGTTTGTATACGTTGTCGAATCATTTGGATCTTTTCGATAGTCATACGTACTAACTCGGGTCCCAACAATGTTGCTTCACCCACCTCATCCCAATATATTGGAGAGCGACACTTTCGTCCATATAATGCTTCAAATGGAGCCACACCTATACTTGCCTGATAACTGTTGTTGTAGTAGAATTCCACCAATGGTAAATACTTATCCCAACTGCCCTTGAAGTCTAGGACACATGTGACAACCCGATATTTTCTAAATAAATAAAATCGAAATTTTGCGTATAATTTTTTTTTTAAAGATGAGGATTTGTACAAGATATTGTGTATATATATTTATTACATGAATAATTGTAAATGATTCATTGTTTATTATCAATTATAATTTTATAATAATTAATTCCATATTGGAAATGTTTATATCAATTATTTTCTATGAAAATATAATCTTATATTATTTAAATAATATATGAAATGATTTTGGAATAATTATAATAATTATTTTATTATATGAATTTTAGTACAAATTATTAAGTTATTTATTTTAACTTAATAAGGTTATTTATGCAAGATAAATCAGATATGGAATCCAAACCCTAAGTTCGGGTTTTGATTAAGGAATGAGAATAATAATATTATATTGATATTTTTCAGTGTTATAGATATGTATGGTTATGTGTGTAATGTTAATGTGTGAAACAGTTTTATTATATTACGACCAAACCCTAATAATATTTTATAAACCTTATTTCTGGTTATGGAATGAGGAATGGTGATAATAATATAATATTAATTAAATTTTGATTTTTCAGTGCTATAAATATGTGTCGTATGTACGTGTTGATGATGATTGGTCAATTATGGTATTTAATTTCAAAACTCTAATGTTAACCGGTTAAACCCTAGTTTTCTGTGGAAAACCCTAAATTAAAAATAAATTGTGAATTTAAGACTGTTATATGACGATGTTATATGATATATGTTATGTGTTATTTAATATTTTTCTAATTATAGAAAACCCTAACTTTAAATGTAAACCCTAATTATATTTGATTTTCTAATAATTAGAAACCCTAATTCGGAAACCTAAACCGGAGGTTTGATCAGTTAGAAATAGTGTTATTATGATTAATAACGCGAGTGATAAACTGTAATTACTAATTAAGGAAAATCTAATTAGTAAATTAAAACCCTAAAATCTAGAACCCTAAATTAATTTATTGAAACCCTAATTGATTCGAAACTCTAATGTGAAAGTCATTCATGACTTTGAGAATTTGTTAAGTCGTTATGCAATCACGATAATGTGATTAACGACTGGTGATATAGAAATTAAAACCCTAATACATAGAATTCTAATTTGATAATTAGAAAACCTAATTATAAATCGGTAACCCTAATTATCAAAATTCTAACCCTAATTGCTTTATTAGCAAAGTTAATCGTGATTAAGGGTAATAAACCCTAATATCCATGAATAAGATAATTACAAACTTAATTTGATTAACAAATTTATTTTGCAAAATTTTATAAACTAAAAGTTATTTATTTTTACTTATTTAATTTTTGTGCAAACCCTAAATTAGAAATCCTAGATTTTTGTTTGCTAAATTGGCTCAAACCCTAAACCAAAACCTAATCCTAAGGGTTTGACAAGATTACAATTATGTCATTAAATTAATTTATCAAGTGACCAAAATACCCTTTGTACATTATTTGAGCTTGCTTGCAAATCTATACAAAGTAAGAGTTGTTGGCCAACTCCTACCAAACCCAACCACTCCTAACCACTCCCTTGACAGCAAATCATCCCTTTTTCCAGCATACATGCATCAAATTGGTCTATAAATAGAGTGGGAAAAAGAAAAAAATGATTTTGTTAGCCAATTTTGCACAAACTCTCTAACAAGTCCCTCTCTCTCTCTCTAAGCAACGAAAACCTAAGGCATTCCAGTCCTATTTTGAAGCCCCATGATCATCAATAACAAATCAGAAGCACAAAATCAAAAATTGGATCAAAGAAAGGTATAAAACCCTAATCCTAGAAATCCTTTGATTTGATGTTAATTGATGCAATTGATTGTTTAAAGTTGTGTAATAAGGAGTGTATTAATGTTCTGGGTTGTTAAATTCATGACCCATAACATCAAAGTGCTCAAAATCAAAGTTTTTCCAACTTTTAAAAAACCGAACTCTGTTATTTTTGGGCTAATGTCAGGGCTTATAACTCTTTACTTGATCATGATATATGTTGTTTAAAAGTTGTTATATGTAGTCTGTAATGTGCTCTTTAAGAGGCAAAAAGAATCAAGGTCAGATCATTTGTAGATCGGAAGATATTAACTGTCAAAACCCGTTGACCAAAACTGTGAAATGACCGAACCCAGAAATTTGTTTAGCAGTGTCCGTGTTCATGTTTGACCGGCCATAACGTGATTATGTTTTGATGTTATTGTGTTATGATGCTTTGTAGTTGTAGTAATACATGTTGTCTACACACTGGAAGTGATAAAACACAAAAACGTGCCACGATCATCAAGTTATAGAGGTCCAAAGTAGGCAACTCGAATTGTTCTTCGTGAAGAACAGCTCTGACAGCTACTTTGATGGCCAATATCTTCCAGATCTGGTGTTTTTAAGCCATGATTTTTATTGCTAATTATAGTCTTACATGAGCACTACAAGACCCAATTTATAGATTGTCCAAATTCGTTCGGATGAGAGAGGTATACTCGGTCAAATGTGCCCTTTTGCTAACTGCCTTATGAAGTCTGGGTTGATGAAGAACACCATTAGCGACGGTTTCTGTCGACTAAACCCTATACCGACGGTTTTGTATTATTTTTAATTTCTGGAAATTCCGAAAATGATTAAAAATTAAAAAAAAATTAGATTTTAATTATTAAAAATACAAAATAAATTCCGAAAAATTATTTTAAATTCTGAAAAATAGTTTTTAACTATTTTGGGTATATTTCGAAATATTTAATATTTTTGGAATATAAATGGTATTTATTTATTTAATTACAATATTAGATAAATTATTTAAAATGGTTTTAATTCATGAAAAATCATGAAAAAATTATATTATTGTGTTAGAAAATAATTTTGAGTTATTTTTGATAACTTTTAATATTATGTGATAATTTTCATTAATAAATTAATATTAATGATAATTAAGTTATTTATTAAATGAATGAAATAAATGAATTAAAAATGATTTTATTATATTAAAAATCATTTTAAATAATAATAAGGTATTTAAGAATATTTTAAGTTATAAAATATAACTTTTAATATTTAATGGTTAATTTCATTAATTAATGATTATTAATGATATTAAAGTTATTTAATAATTATATTAAATAAATTAGTTTAAAAATGATTTTTATATTATAATAATTATTTTAAATGAAAATAAAGTGTTTAAAGATATTTTAAGTTATAAACTATAACTTTTAATATTTAAAGGATAATTTCATTAATAATTTAATATTAATGATATTAAATTTATTTAATAATTATATTAAATAAATAGTTTAAAAATGGTTTTATTTATTTAAAAATCATTTAAAAGGGATATAAATTAATTAAAAATATTTTAAGTTATAATTAATGACTTTTAATATTTAGATAATAGTTCATTAATATTTAAATATTAATGGTAATTATTTAATAATGATTTAGAAGTTTTAAAAATCATTTAAGGGTAATATAAGTACTTTAAAAATATTTTTAGTTATTATAAATAACTTTAATATTTTGGCAATTGTTTCATTAATAGTTTAATATTAATTAAATATTAATGATAATAGTATTGTTTGATGTTTAAATCATTTAATAATGATTCTGATATTTCAAAAATTATGGTAAATGGTAATACTTATTTTATAATTATTATAAGGTCATGAAAAATAATACGATTGTTGTTTAAGTTATCTATTTGGATATTAAGATACAGAATAGAGTCTCAGACTCGACAATTATCTGATATGGCTGTTAATACGCCTACATGTTTTAGAAATTAATCGGAACTTAGATAATTTAATTAGTTAACTGTTTAATTGCGATTCAATGGTTATTAAGGTTGTGTGACAATGTGATTAGGAATGTGTTGATGATTGTTTGTGATGCCATGATTGTAGAACATGTGTGATAGGACGATTAGGTTATGTGCTGACTGCGAAATGCAGTACTATGTGTTATATTATATTGTTCTAATCGAACGAATGATTTGATTAATGATAGGTTGTGATAGAAAAGGTTAGAACTAAGTTGAGAATTGTAAGCAGCGCATCAGGCAAGTTTCCTAACTTTGCATTTTCTTTATGCAATGGACAGAAGTGAGAAGTTCAGAATTATTGTTATTAACTGTACAAATTGTTAAAACTATATTATATATACCCATTGATTATCAACATGTTAGTATATGATAATTCAGTTATATATTTTGTTCGTTAATTTTTATAAATGATTATACAAGTGTCCCCACTTGGATAATCATTGTATTTAATCACATGGTGATACACCTTTGTTATACGTATATATTGAATTATAGATTATTGTTGGATAAAATAAAACCTTTTGTTTGTAACCCTGACAAATATGAACATCCCGTTTACGGGAAAACTTTTATGCGCCCAAGGCGGACCAAGTAAATGATAACATCGTTCTTGTAATGCAGTATTGATCAATGCAGGGCACAACGGGCTGATCACCCCCGTGTCCGTAAGTTATGACGGTTTGCAGATGAAGTTATGTTAAACCTTTTCGAAAATAAAAATAATGTTCATAGAATGTCACTTACACTTTATTCATAGTCAGTACGTAGTTTCAAAAAAAAATTGGAAAGAGAGTTGTTATGTTATTAATATCAGTTCAGAATACTTCACAACTATTGACTTGTTTTAGATGGATATTATAAAGAAAACATTTAAATTCTTTCAACTTATATATATATATATAATACTTGTTGGGCACTCAAATGCTCATCCTTGCTTAATTTAAATGTTTTCAGATAAGTGTGAACAATCAGAAGGATCGGTCAAGAACAAGTGAAAAGGAAAGCAAACAGATTAGGATTACGATGTCATATAGTAAAGGTTGCGTACTTGGGATTAAACTCTGATGAAGGTAAGATAAGTTTATAATTTATATTAGTGTTATTATTATTAGTAATATTTCCGCTCATAGAAATGGTATCGTGAAGTACCGAGTTCGGGTTTCAAGTATCCGGATTCGGGGACTTTACATCATGGTATCAGAGCTATACGGTTAGAAACCTTAGGAGGGTTAGACCTTAGGATATAACCTTAGAATAGAGGGAAACGTTGAAAATACAAATAACTCATATAGAGTTAGTTGGTTGGTATGATTCAAAAATGAATCTCGGCGAGTTGTTAAGCCACAGAGTTTCCTAACTCTGATAATAAAGTTAAACAGTAATGGTGAGTAGATCGAGTCTAAAAGACTGGAAGTGCAGGGAAAGGAGATCGTAAAACAAAACAATTAAGACATAGAATTAAATTATAATATATACGATGAGATCACCCCGTGATCTGATAAAATTATAACAGTCAGAAAGAATCAATCTTATGATTGGAAAGTTTAAAGCAAGATTGCTGTGTGAATGGTACGGATTCAAGAAAAGGGTTATGAATGCGGATTAAATGAAATTTGAATGAAAAAGGGGGTTAGGATTAGATGGGGATTCCAACGATTACTCATGTCGGCAGCTGAGTTGTATGATTCCTTGTATGGGCGGGGAATTGTACTTGGTGTAAAAACTACTTAGTATCTGACACTGATAATCATTGAAATGTTTGTGTCGCGCTATTTGCTATATGCATGTTAAGAGGGTGATTCCTTTCTCATGTGTATAAAAAATAGATAGGTCATAGGTAGAGAACATAGGGTTAAGTACGAGTTCTTAAAACTCATACTTACGTGACATTCTTGACTCATAGTTATATGAAATATTTATGAATCCCTCAGTGAATGGACGCCAAAGGTCTGACTAGGAAAATTCGTAAACTCATATAACTGTGACAAGTTTATGGACTCATAAGTGCGGTTTGACGAACTGGGTATAGTTAATCTTTAGTGAAGGCAAAAGAAATAGGTAGTATTGGTATTAGCTGAATATGTATGTTTCTGTGTGGTATATGTGATAAGTATGTGTGTGTAATGATATATTTTTAACTTTTGTGTTGGACAAAGTTGTAAATCCCGACTTTTGAGTCACTGAAGGGATAGCGAATGTTTAAAGCATAATGTGATATGGAATATCAAATGTTATGAATATGAGTCTATGTTGGATTAATGAAATAATTTGGTATAAAGATAGTAATTATTTATCTAAGCATTGGTTAATGCAGTTTTCAGAAGCTAATATTTTGAATACATGATTATTTGAGTAGAAAATTTTGTGTGATATGTTAAGCGTTTACGATAAGGCTTAGTATGTAAGAATAATTTATGAAAATACCGTCAAGACGAAAACGAAACCAAAGGATAGAAGAATCTGTCCACAAAGTTGAAGGACAACCAGACTCGATACAGAAACTTGTGAATATGGACGATCAAAAATTAAGCAAGGCGAAATACCAGCCACGAAAGATCAACATGATAATCGAACGTCGAACGTTAAAGACTTCAAGGCGGTCCTATCGCTAGAATTCAAAGGTACAAATAACCCTTTAGAAGCCCAAACTTGGGTTAAGGAAATTAAAAAGGTGTTAGTGATAGTTAGGATAGCTGAGGGGCAAAAGATTTCTTTTACCACCTACATGATGAAGGGTGAGGCAAAATTTTTGGTGGAAAGCATATTAGACGTGGGCAGGAGCAGGTGTGGTAATATGACATAGGTTTAAGACTTTATATTTTTGAGAATTATTTTTCAGCTAGTATACAAGCTAGAATGGAGGTGAAATTTCTAGAATTAAAGCAAGGGGATATATAAGTTGCGGAATAAGTCAGTGAGATTTAATGAGTTGACTAGATTGGCTCCGCATCAAGTTGATACGGAGGTTAGAAAGGCACGAAGGTTTAAACTTGGATTCGAACCCTAGCTCTACAACAAGGTGGAAGTGTTGCAGATTCCTACATTTGCAGCACTCATGCGGAAAGCGATTATTGTTAAGAAGGGGAGCGAGGCCATGAGCCTCTACAACAAGGTAAGAAGGAATAAGGGTAAGGTTAAGGGAGCTGGGAAGGTAGGAATTAATAGTGGAAATAAGGGTAGAAATGAAAAGAGGAAGGCGAAGAACTTTGGAAGCGTGCAGGTGAAGCAAGAAGGTGGGAAGAAGAAGCATGTGGTGTAATATGCAAAACGGTGGAAAGAACCACTCTGGGAATGTTTGAAATGGAACTTAGTATGATATAAGTGTGGGCAAAAGGGACATGTCACTTCCGACTGTCTCAATCCAAGAATGTATAGTAGGTGTTTCAAGTGTGGATCAATGGAAAATAAGGTGGGAGACTGTTCAAGAAGGAGAATGGAGGTAAGGAATGCGAATACGGGGAAAAGGCAGCAGGACATTGGCGGCAACGGGACCGACATCAACGAACGAATCAACAGAACCAACTGCAAGCGTATTCAACATGACGTTCAAGATATCGTGGCAGCCGGGGATGCAACTCCAGGTATTACTCGAACCAATTTTATTTTCTTATATATTGATTTCTTATATATAGTAAATTATTTCTATAAATTATTTTGAAGGAGGAAATTGAGTTCTTTTAGAAATCAAATTTCCGTTTAATCAGAAAGACAAGCTTTATGTGAATAATTAAAGATCGATTCGATCAATCATGATCGAGATCTATTTGCAATAATTGTGAATGTTATGTACCCTGGTATGTATAGGTTTTAAAGTGGTGATTCCAGGGACGGAATCCTTATAAGGGAGGGTGAATGTGACAACCCGATATTTTCTAAATAAATAAAACCGTAATTTTGCGTATAATTTTTTTTTTTTAAGGATGAGGATTTGTACAAGATATTGTGTATATATATTTATGGGGTAAATATAAAATATATTTATTACATGAATAATTATAAATGATTCATTGTTTATTATCAATTATAATTTTATAATAATTAATTCCATATTGGAAATGTTTATATCAATTATTTTCTATGAAAATATAATCTTATATTATTTAAATAATATATGAAATGATTTTGGAATAATTATAATAATTATTTTATTATATGAATTTTAGTACAAATTATTAAGTTAATTATTTTAACTTAATAAGGTTATTTATGCAAGATAAATCAGATATGGAATCCAAACCCTAATTTCGGGTTTTGATTAAGGAATAAGAATAATAATATTATATTGATATTTTTCAGTGTTATAGATATATATGGTTATGTGTGTAATGTTAATGTGTGAAACAGTTTTATTATATTACGACCAAACCCTAATAATATTTTATAAACCTTATTTCTGGTTATGGAATGAGGAATGGTAATAATAATATAATATTAATTATATTTTGATTTTTCAGTGCTATAAATATGTGCCGTGGGAGCTGTCGTTTACACTCCTAAATTAACCTCACTTTCACTTTACAAATTTAAACAATTAGCACAGTAGTAAGCAAGGATCGATCCCACAGAGAGTGAGTTGTTTTATATTTATCCTATGATTTCTAATAAAAGGGGATTGTGAATTAATTAATTAAATTAACAAGAATAAACTAATAAGAATAAACAATGAATAAAAAGCTTCAGTTCTTCAGTTCAGTATCACCTTTTTACAATAATAGATTAATCAAGTTTAACATTATTTATCCTCCAATGAAACTAATAGTCCCAGGTAACAACAAGCTCTGCTACCCGAAACTCCCCTTAGATTGTCACTCAATGAAACAAGCTCTTCACAAGATTCTAACAATTATATAACCTAGAACAAGCTCTCTAGATTTAATATAATAGCAGCATTAAGAACTAGGGAATTAGACTATTCCAAGCAACAAACACATAAGCTCGGATTGTTTAACTTGTCTTCTGATAATCATAGCAATACTCAAAAGCTTGTCCACAATCAGGTATTACTAATTACTACTTGTGATTAGAAACAATATCAATTACACGTAATATTATTCCTTGATCTGGCATATGATATTCGTTAACCAACTCAATCCTGCAGAAATCAAATTAGTTAAGCCAAATAGCATTCAGAAATTAAATCAGATTATCAAGAATGAATTTCATGTGAGAAGGAATAAATAATGAATACTCAATTAACCATTAATTATAAATAAAGTTCAACATCCCTTAGAACTGAATAAAAATAACTTAGCTCATGTCTTCAATCCTCCAATATTGTAGATGAGAGAATATAGTATATGACTGAATTAATAAAACCTTGACTCTCATCCCCTATTTATAGTGCTAGACAAAGTCCTAAATCCTATAGGATGTAGAAATCCAAATTCTAAAAGGAATTACAAATCATAACTAGTTTCCATAAAGAAATAGAATTCAATTTGGAAATACATCTTAGTCTAAAGATATCCTAATTCTAATAGAAATATCAATCCAATTCCATGTTGAAATCTGCCAAAATCTGCATTTAGAAACTTTCCAAAAATCCAAGATTTTCTAATTTTCCCGCTCAAATTCGCTGGGGCGAATTTCCATTTTCTGCTGCGACGTCCTTTGGTAAAACGAGCATAAACTTTGATACAGGAGGAGTTACGGGGCCTGCAACCTATCAAAACGAAGATATCGACGAGATATACAACTTTTATTCTTTGAGAATTGACAGAATCTTTCAGCATCAAGGTCTAAATCTGTCTCCAAGTGACTGCTGTGTAAATTGCAATTTCCAAACTTTGAGGTTCAACGTCCGTTTAGTAAATATATCATAACTTTTTCATATGAACTCCGACTGGGACGATTCAAGATGTTTCGGAAAACTAAAGAAGAGCTCTACAATAAAATTCAAGTTCCAAGCCAAGAACATGCTTCCAACTTAATGCTAAAAATCTTGCAATTTCCTCTTTTCCTCATTTCAGCTCCAATTCCTCCTGAAATCATTAAACACATTAATAAGCTCATATACACATGAAACATGCAATAAAACTAAATATAATGGAATCAAAATAAATGAATAATATGCACTCATCAAATTCCCCCACACTTAGCCTTTTACACGTCCTCGTGTAAACCAAAAGTTTGATTTTCAAAAAATTCTATTCAACCATAGTGTCAAAAGATTTCAAGATACAAATAATGACTATCAACACTAAATTTACAGAAATCTAATCAACGCCTTATCAATTAACTCACAATTACCAACTTTATCATTTCACCAATAAATTTCATTAAATCAAATTGTAGCCACATAAGTAACTTTCCCAAAATCATCATACTTACTCAACTTAGTTACCATGGAGCAAAAACCGTGCACACTGACTCATAAACAAGAACAAATTTTTCTTGCTTTTTTAATTTTTTTTCATAGAACCTTCTTTTTAGCACAGATGAATGTATTTTTATGCTTCTTCTTTTTTCGTATTTTTTTTCTTGACATGTGCAATGTCTCCTTTTCTTAGGCTTTTCAAAGTTACCCATTAGCGAACTTTCCACCAACGACTCCCAAACCAGATGATCTTAGGGCGCTAGGTGTAGAGACACCCCTAAGGGCTTACTTATTCAAGTAACAAAGGCCACAAAAGTTGACTAGTCAAGCTGCTTTTATCCATCACACTTTTCAGCGTGAATATCGATGCTTCCCGAGGCTTTGATACCCAGTTATTTCGTACAATGGACATTGAAGCAGATTTTCAATTTTTATTTTTTTTCCTTCTCTTTTTTTTTTCATTCATCATTTTTTTCACATGGTTCTGCAACAACATAAGCAAGTTAAACAGTTCTAAGTTATGAAATCAGTGCACATAGACAACTCCACAAATAACTTAGCCAAATAAATATGCTTCTCATATTCAAGTACTCATGTATCAAAAATTCAATTCAAATCGGTTACTATGGATCATGACTTAGTCTTCATCATTCATTAACCAACTAAGCATTAAATAGATTTTGAAATGTAGCATTAATTTTCAATCTTTGACTTTAATCTTTTAACACATAGCCGGATAGAATCATGAAATCAAAATTTTCAAAAGCATTAATTTTTTTTAAATCCCCCATCAAAATCGGATCAATATTCCTAAATAAAATAAAAACCTAAATCTTCCCCCCACACTCAAACCTTACATTGTCCCCAATGTAAGAAAATCATGTAAAGAAAAAAAATACTACTAGCTAACATGCAATAAAAAAAAATTAAAAAGTAAAGGGATAGAAAAATCAAATCTGGAATCTTGGGTTGCCTCCCAAGCAGCTGCCCTTGTTTATTGTCATTGGCTTGACATCATCCTTCTCATCCTATGTAATTGGACTTGTGTACTTCAAGTGGACTGGTAACAATTTCAATTCTTCATTAGGAACACCTTTCAGATCCTGATTTTGCTCCATTCCAGCCCTTAAATCCTCCATATATATTTTCTCAAGAGATTCCTGCACTATAGAGTCAACAACACCAATAGCAAAAATAAAATTAACATTACCAAGATACCTCTTAACTTTATATATGCCGAACTGGACATGTGCGTCGTCCAATTCCACGTGTAAGGTCTCATGGGGTTTATCATCGTGTTTTGTTGCTGGTACAAGGAAAGTATCATCATCTATGTCCTCCTTATAGAAATCTGCAGGAATTATTAATTCTTCCATCTCTGCCTCTTGTTCATCCTTTTCAGACTTTGAATACCTGATCTTTTCTTCAAATTTAGCAGTAGTCTCGAGCACATCCAAATGATTTCCACTAGTGAACTCCTTCTCATCTTTAAGTTTTTGTTCCCTATTCGCCATTTCTTCAAGGAATTTTTCATTAGACTCTGTATACCACGTTGAATTTTTTCCAACTTTCCAATTCCTTGTTAGAACTTGGGGAAAAGGTAGTTTCGGTTTATAAGCAGAAAGAGGTGGAAATTTGTGCTTGAGTACATCACTGCTGCCTATTTCACTATTGTCGGACTTACTTTGTATTGACTTTTCTTGCTGCTGATCCTCTGCACCACATCTCAATGTTATGGAACTTACATTTTTAACAGTGTGAGAAAGTGACCTTCCTACCGTGGTTGCAAGTTGACCAACTTGGTCCCTCAGATCTTGAACAGAAGTTCTTGTCTCCTGCTGGAATTGTTGTGTTTGACACATGAACTGTTGTGTTTGGTTCATGAATGCCTTGAACATATTCTCCATAGATGTCACAGAATTGATAGGTACTTCTTGATTTTCTGTGTGGTACTGAGGTTGAGCTTGCTTAATACCTTGCGTATTCTTTGTAGCCATTTGTCGAACCAAAGCAGTTAAATCAGAAATCTGCTGCTCCAAGTCCCTCGTGCTTACCCCATTTACCCTTTGTAGTGTGTGATCCATCTTAGTTCCATACTGCTGTGAGTTAGCTGCCATGTTTGCAATTAAGTTCCTTGCCGCTTCTGGAGTCTTGTTTACCAGTGCTCCTCCACTTGCTGCATCAATCATGCTTCTTTCCGTTGGTAACAACCCCTCATAGAAGTACTGGATCAAGTAATGTTCATCAATTCCATGAGGTGGACAGCTGGAACACAACTTCTTGAACCTCTCCCAATACTCATAGAGATTTTCTCCATTGAACTGTCTGATTCCACATATCTCCTTTCTTATATCGGTAACTCTTGATGCAGGAAAATACCTCTCCAAGAACAACCTTTGCATATCAGTCCATGATCGTATTGATCCAGAAGGTAGATAGTATAACCAGTCTTTAGCCAAATCTGCTAATGAGAATGGAAAAAGTCTAAGCTTGATCTGCTCCTTTGCCACTCCTTGTGCTTTCATCGTGGAACACACAACATGGAACTCCTTTAGATGCTTATATGGATTTTCACCTGTAAGACCACGAAAAGTAGGCAAAAGATGAATTAGTCTAGAGTTAATTTCAAAAGCAACATTTAAAGTAGGATACTCAATACAAAAAGACGGTTGAGTCAGATCAGGAGTAGCCAGTTCTTTCAAAGTTCTGTTATTTTGTGGCACCGCCATCTCTTCCACTTCAAATGATGGAACAAGAGCTTCTTTTATATTTGCAGTTTTCTCTATCTCTTGATCAAAATTTAAGTCAATAAAGTTAGAGGATTGAGTCATAAAACAAAAACAAAAACAAAATAATAAATAATAAAAATAAACAAAAACAAAGAATAAACAAAACAAATAACAATCCCCGGCAACGGCGCCAAAATTTGGGAGCTGTCGTTTACACTCCTAAATTAACCTCACTTTCACTTTACAAATTTAAACAATTAGCACAGTAGTAAGCAAGGATCGATCCCACAGAGAGTGATTTGTTTTATATTTATCCTATGATTTCTAATAAAAGGGGATTGTGAATTAATTAATTAAATTAACAAGAATAAACTAATAAGAATAAACAATGAATAAAAAGCTTCAGTTCTTCAGTTCAGTATCACCTTTTTACAATAATAGATTAATCAAATTTAACATTATTTATCCTCCAATGAAACTAATAGTCCTAGGTAACAACAAGCTCTGCTACCCGAAACTCCCCTTAGATTGTCACTCAATGAAACAAGCTCTTCACAAGATTCTAACAATTATATAACCTAGAACAAGCTCTCTAGATTTAATATAATAGCAGCATTAAGAACTAGGGAATTAGACTATTCCAAGCAACAAACACATAAGCTCGAATTGTTTAACTTGTCTTCTGATAATCATAGCAATACTCAAAAGCTTGTCCACAATCAGGTATTACTAATTACTACTTGTGATTAGAAACAATATCAATTACACGTAATATTATTCCTTGATCTAGCATATGATATTCGTTAACCAACTCAATCCTGCAGAAATCAAATTAGTTAAGCCAAATAGCATTCAGAAATTAAATCAGATTATCAAGAATGAATTTCATGTGAGAAGGAATAAATAATGAATACTCAATTAACCATTAATTATAAATAAGGTTCAACATCCCTTAGAACTGAATAAAAATAACTTAGCTCATGTCTTCAATCCTCCAATATTGTAGATGAGAGAATATAGTAGATGACTGAATTAATAAAACCTTGACTCTCATCCCCTATTTATAGTGCTAGACAAAGTCCTAAATCCTATAGGATGTAGAAATCCAAATCCTAAAAGGAATTACAAATCATAACTAGTTTCCATAAAGAAATAGAATTCAATTTGGAAATACATCTTAGTCTAAAGATATCCTAATTCTAATAGAAATATCAATCCAATTCCATGTTGAAATCTGCCAAAATCTGCATTTAGAAACTTTCCAAAAATCCAAGATTTTCTAATTTTCCCGCTCAAATTCGCTGGGGCGAATTTCCATTTTCTGCTGCGACGTTCTTTGGTAAAACGAGTATAAACTTTGATCCAGGAGGAGTTACGGGGCCTGCAACCTATCAAAACGAAGATATCGACGAGATCTACAACTTTTATTCTTTGAGAATTGACAGAATCTTTCAGAATCAAGGTCTAAATCTGTCTCCAAGTGACTGCTGTGTAAATTGCAATTTCCAAACTTTGAGGTTCAACGTCCGTTTAGTAAATATATCATAACTTTTTCATATGAACTCCGATTGGGACGATTCAAGATGTTTCGGAAAACTAAAGAAGAGCTCTACAATAAAATTCAAGTTCCAAGCCAAGAACATGCTTCCAACTTAATGCTAAAAATCTTGCAATTTCCTCTTTTCCTCATTTCAGCTCCAATTCCTCCTGAAATCATTAAACACATTAATAAGCTCATATACACATGAAACATGCAATAAAACTAAATATAATGGAATCAAAATAAATGAATAATATGCACTCATCATGGCGTATGTACGTGTTGATGATAATTGGTCAATTATGGTATTTAATTTCAAAACCCTAATGTTAATTGGTTAAACCCTAGTTTTCTGTGGAAAACCCTAAATTAAAAATAAATTTGAATTTAAGACTGTTATATGACGATATTATATGATATATGTTATGTGTTATTTAATATTTTGCTAATTATAGAAAACCCTAACTTTAAATGTAAACCCTAATTATATTTGATTTTCTAATAATTAGAAACCCTAATCCGGAAACCTAAACTGGAGATTTGATCAGTTAAAAATAGTGTTATTATGATTAATAACGCGAGTGATAAAATGTAATTACTAATTAAGGAAAATCTAATTAGTAAATTAAAACCCTAAAATCTAGAAACCTAAATTAATTTATTAAAACCCTAATTGATTCGAAAATCTAATTTGAAAGTCATTCATGACTTTGAGAATATGTTAAGTCGTTATGCAATCACGATAATGTGATTAACGACTGGTGATATAGAAATTAAAACCCTAATACATAGAATTCTAATTTGATAATTAGAAAACCTAATTATAAATCGGTAACCCTAATTATCAAAATTCTAACCCTAATTGCTTTATTAGCAAAGTTAATCGTGATTAAGGGTAATAAACCCTAATATCCATGAATAAGATAATTACAAACTTAATTTGATTAACAAATTTAATTTGCAAAATTTTATAAACTAAAAGTTATTTATTTTTACTTATTTAATTTTTGTGCAAACCCTAAATTAGAAATCCTAGATTTTTGTTTGCTAAATTGGCTCAAACCCTTAACGAAAACCTAATCCTAAGGGTTTGACAAGATTACAATTATGTCATTAAATTAATTTATCAAGTGACCAAAATACCCTGTTGTACATTATTTGAGCTTGCTTGCAAATCTATACAAAGTAAGAGTTGTTGGCCAACTCCTACCAAACCCAACCACTCCTAACCACTCCCTTGACAGCAAATCATTCCTTTTTCCAGCATACATGCATCAAATTGGTCTATAAATAGAGTGGGAAAAGGAAAAAAATGATTTTGTTAGCCAATTTTGCACAAACTCTCTAACAAGTCCCTCTCTCTCTCTCTCTAAGCAATGAAAACCTAAGGCATTCCAGTCCTATTTTGAAGCCCCATGATCATCAATAACAAATCAGAAGCACAAAATCAAAAATTAGATCAAAGAAAGGTATAAAACCCTAATCCTAGAAATCCTTTGATTTGATGTTAATTGATGCAATTGATTGTTTAAAGTTGTGTAATAAGGAGTGTATTAATGTTTTGGGTTGTTAAATTCATGACCCATAACATCAAAGTGCTCAAAATCAAAGTTTTTCCAACTTTTGAAAAACCGAACTCTGTTATTTTTGGGCTAATGTCAGGGCTTATAACTCTTTACTTGATCATGATATATGTTGTTTAAAAGTTGTTATATGTAGTCTGTAATGTGCTCTTTAAGAAGCAAAAATAATCAAGGTCAGATCATTTGTAGATCGAAAGATATTAATGGTCAAAACCCGTTGACCAAAACTGTGAAATGACCGAACCCAGAAATTTGTTTAGCAGTGTCCGTGTCCATGTTTGACCGGCCATAACGTGATTATGTTTTTATATTATTGTGTTATGATGCTTTTTAGTTGTAGTAATACATGTTGTCTACACACTTGAAGTGATAGAATACAAAAACGTGCCACGATCATCAAGTTATAGAGGTCCAAAGTAGGCACCTCGAACTGTTCTTCGTGAAGAACAGCTCTGACAGCTACTTTGATGGCCAATATCTTCCAGATCTGGTGTTTTTAAGCCATGATTTATATGATAATTCAGTTATATATTTTGTTCGTTAATTTTTATAAATGATTATACAAGTGTCCCCACTTGGATAATCATTGTATTTAATCACATGTTGATACACCTTTGTTATACGTATATGTTGAATTATAGATTATTGTTGGATAAAATAAAACCTTTTGTTTGTAACCCTGAAAAATATGAACATCCCGTTTACGGGAAAACTTTTATGCGCCCAAGGCGGACCAAGTAAATGATAACATCGTTCTTGTAATGCAGTATTGATCAATGCAGGGCACAACGGGCTGATCACCCCCGTGTCCGTAAGTTATGACGGTTTGCAGATAAAGTTCTGTTAAACCTTTTCGAAAATAAAAATAATGTTCATAGAATGTCACTTACACTTTATTCATAGTCAGTACGTAGTTTCATAAAAAAAATTGGAAAGAGAGTTGTTATGTTATTAATATCAGTTCAGAATACTTCACAACTATTGACTTGTTTTAGATGGATATTATAAAGAAAACATTTAAATTCTTTCAACTTATATATATATATATATCTATATCTAATAAAATACAAATGATTTTAAATTTCCCGCTCATTCAATAAATCATCTCGGCCGTCCAAAGTTTGGGATAAATCTCACCATCCATCTATCTAATAAAATAAAATCTATCTAATTCTATCTATCTATATCTATATTCTATATATCTAATTATATCTAATAAAATACAATTATATCTAATAAAATACAAATAATTTTGAGTTTCCCGCTCACTCAATAAATCATCTAGGACGTCCAAAGTTTGGGATAAATTCCACCATCCATCTATCTAATAAAATATAAATAATTTTGAATTTCTCGCTCACTCAATAAATTATTTGGATCATCCAAAATTTGGAATAAATCCCAATGTCCATATTGCCGGAGGCACGGGACTGTTGCTAGTATATATATATATATATATATATATATATATAATACTTGCTGGGCACTCAAATGTTCATCCTTGCTTAATTTAAATGTTTTCAGATAAGTGTGAACAATCAGAAGGACCGGTCAAGAACAAGTGAAAAGGAAAGCAAACAGATTAGGTTTACGATGTCATATAGTAAAGGTTGCGTACTTGGGATTAAACTCTGATGAAGGTAAGATAAGTTTATAATTTATATTAGTGTTATTATTATTAGTAATATTTCCGCTCATAGAAATGGTATCGTGAAGTACCGAGTTCGGGTTTCAAGTATCCGGATTCGGGGACTTTACATAATGGTATCAGAGCTATAGGGTTAGAAACCTTAGGAGGGTTAGACCTTAGGCTATAACCTTAGAACAGAGGGAAACGTTGAAAATACAAATAACTCATATAGAGTTAGTTGGTTGGTATGATTCAAAAATGAATCTCGGCGAGTTGTTAAACCACAGAGTTTCCTAACTCTGATAATAAAGTTAAACAGTAATGGTGAGTAGATCGAGTCTAAAAGACTAGAAGTGCAGGGAAAGGAGATCATAAAACAAAACAATTAAGACATAGAATTAAATTATAATATATACGATGAGATCACCCCGTGATCTGATAAAATTATAACAGTCAGAAAGAATCAATCTTATGATTGGAAAGTTTAAAGCAAGATTGATGTGTGAATGGTACGGATTCAAGAAAAGGGTTATGAATGCGGATTAAATGAAATTTGAATGAAAAAAGGGGTTAGGATTAGATGGGGATTCCAATGATGACTCATGTCGGCAGCTGAGTTGTATGATTCTTTGTATGGGCGGGAAATTGTACTTGGTGTAAAAACTACTTAGTATCTGACACTGATAATCATTGAAATGTTTGTGTCGCGCTATTTGCTATATGCATGTTAAGAGGGTGATTCCTTTCTCATGTGTATAAAAAATAGATAGGTCATAGGTAGAGAACATATGGTTAAGTACGAGTTCTTAAAACTCATACTTACGTGACATTCTTGACTCATAGTTATATGAAATATTTATAAATCCCTCAGCGAATGGACGCCAAAGGTCTGACTAGGAAAATTCGTAAACTCATATAACTATAACAAGTTTATGGACTCATAAGTATGGTTTGACGAACTGGGTATAGTTAATCTTTAGTGAAGGCAAAAGAAATAGGTAGTATTGGTATTAGCTGAATATGTATGTTTCTGTGTGGTATATGTGATAAGTATGTGTGTGTAATGATATATTTTTAACTTTTGTGTTGGACAAAGTTGTAAATCCAAACTTTTGAGTCACGAAGGGATAGCGAATGTTTAAAGCATAATGTGATATAGAATATCAAATGTTATGAATATGAGTCTATGTTGGATTAATGAAATAAGTTGGTATAAAGATAGTAATTATTTATCTAAGCATTGGTTAATGCAGTTTTCAGAAGCTAATATTTTGAATACATGATTATTTGAGTAGAAAATTTTGTGTGATATGTTAAGCGTTTACGATAAGGCTTAGTATGTAAGAATAATTTATGAAAATACCGTCAAGACGAAAACGAAACCAAAGGATAGAAGAATCTGTCCACAAAGCTGAAGGACAACCAGACTCGATACAGAAACTTGTGAATATGGACGATCAAAAATTAAGCAAGGCGAAATACCAGCCACGAAAGATCAACCAGATAATCGAACGTCGAACGTTAAAGACTTCAAGGCGGTCCTATCGCCAGAATTCAAAGGTACAAATAACCCTTTAGAAGCCCAAACTTGGGTTAAGGAAATTAAAAAGGTGTTAGTGATAGTTAGGATAGCTGAGGGGCAAAAGATTTCTTTTACCACCTACATGATGAAGGGTGAGGCAAAATTTTTGGTGGAAAGCATATTAGACGAGGGCATGAGCAGGTGTGGTAATATGAGATAGGTTTAAGACTTTATATTTTTGAGAATTATTTTTCAGCTAGTATACATGCTAGAATGGAGGTGAAATTTCTAGAATTAAAGCAAGGGGATATATAAGTTGCGGAATAAGTCAGTGATATTTAATGAGTTGAATAGATTGGCTCCGCATCAAGTTGATACGGAGGTTAGAAAGGCACGAAGGTTTGAGCTGGGATTCGAACCCTAGCTCTACAACAAGGTGGAAGTGTTGCAGATTCCTACATTTGCAGCACTCATGCGGAAAGAGATTATTGTTAACAAGGGGAGCGAGGCCATGAGCCTATACAACAAGGTAAGAAGGAATAAGGGTAAGGTTAAGGGAGCTGGGAAGGTAGGAATTAATAGTGGAAATAAGGGTAGAAATGAAAAGAGGAAGGCGAAGAACTTTGGAAGCGTGCAGGTGAAGCAAGAAGGTGGGAAGAAGAAGCATGTGGTGTAATATGCAAAACGGTGGAAAGAACCACTCTGGGAATGTTTGAAATGGAACTTAGTATGATATAAGTGTGGGCAAAAGGGACATGTCACTTCCGACTGTCTCAATCCAAGAATGTATAGTAGGTGTTTCAAGTGTGGATCAATGGAAAATAAGGTGGGAGACTGTTCAAGAAGGAGAATGGAGGTAAGGAATGCGAATACGGGGAAAAGGCAACAGGACATTGGCGGCAACGGGACAGACATCAACGAACAAATCAACAGAACCAACTGCAAGCGTATTCAACATGACGTTCAAGATATTGTGGCAGCCGGGGGTGCAACTCCAGGTATTACTCGAACCAATTTTATTTTCATATATATTGATTTCTTATATATAGTAAGTTATTTTTATAAATTATTTTGAAGGAGGAATTTGAGTTCTTTTAGAAATCAAATTTCCGTTTAATCAGAAAGACAAGCTTTATGTGAATAATTAAAGATCGATTCGATCAATCATGATCGAGATCTATTTGCAATAATTGTGAATGTTATGTACCCTGGTATGTATAGGTTTTCAAGTGGTGATTCCGGGGACGGAATCCTTATAAGGGAGGGTGAATGTGACAACCCGGTATTTTCTAAATAAATAAAATCGAAATTTTGCGTATAATTTTTTTTTTAAGGATGAGGATTTGTACAAGATATTGTGTATATATATTTATGGGGTAAATATAAAATATATTTATTACATGAATAATTGTAAATGATTCATTGTTTATTATCAATTATAATTTTATAATAATTAATTCCATATTGGAAATGTTTATATCAATTATTTTCTATGAAAATATAATCTTATATTATTTAAATAATATATGAAATGATTTTGGAATAAATATAATAATTATTTTATTATATGAATTTTAGTACAAATTATTAAGTTAATTATTTTAACTTAATAAGGTTATTTATGCAAGATAAATCAGATATGGAATCCAAACCCTAATTTCGGGTTTTGATTAAGGAATGAGAATAATAATATTATATTGATATTTTTCAGTGTTATAGATATATATGGTTATGTGTGTAATGTTAATGTGTGAAACAGTTTTATTATATTACGACCAAACCCTAATAATATTTTATAAACCTTATTTCTGGTTATGGAATGAGGAATGGTGATAATAATATAATATTAATTATATTTTGATTTTTCAGTGCTATAAATATGTGCCGTATGTACGTGTTGATGATGATTGGTCAATTATGGTATTTAATTTCAAAACCCTAATGTTAATTGGTTAAACCCTAGTTTTCTGTGGAAAACCCTAAATTAAAAATAAATTGTGAATTTAAGACTGTTATATGACGATATTATATGATATATGTTATGTGTTATTTAATATTTTGTTAATTATAGAAAACCCTGACTTTAAATGTAAACCCTAATTATATTTGATTTTCTAATAATTAGAAACCCTAATCTGGAAACCTAAACCGGAGATTTGATCAGTTAGAAATAGTGTTATTATGATTAATAACGCGAGTGATAAACTGTAATTACTAATTAAGGAAAATCTAATTAGTAAATTAAAACACTAAAATCTAGAACCTTAAATTAATTTATTAAAACCCTAATTGATTCGAAACTCTAATGTGAAAGTCATTCATGACTTTGAGAATTTGTTAAGTCGTTATGCAATCACGATAATGTGATTAATGACTGGTGATATAGAAATTAAACCCTAATACATAGAATTCTAATTTGATAATTAGAAAACCTAATTATAAATCGGTAACCCTAATTATCAAAATTCTAACCCTAATTGCTTTATTAGCAAAGTTAATCGTGATTAAGGGTAATAAACCCTAATATCCATGAATAAGATAATTACAAACTTAATTTGATTAACAAATTTATTTTGCAAAATTTTATAAACTAAAAGTTATTTATTTTTACTTATTTAATTTTGGTGCAAACCCTAAATTAGAAATCCTAGATTTTTGTTTGCTAAATTGGCTCAAATCCTAAACCAAAACCTAATCCTAAGGGTTTGACAAGATTACAATTATGTCATTAAATTAATTTATCAAGTGACCAAAATACCCTTTTGTACATTATTTGAGCTTGCTTGCAAATCTATACAAAGTAAGAGTTGTTGGCCAACTCCTACCAAACCCAACCACTCCTAACCACTCCCTTGACAGCAAATTATCCCTTTTTCCAGCATACATGCATCAAATTGGTCTATAAATAGAGTGGGAAAAGGAAAAAAATGATTTTGTTAGCCAATTTTGCACAAACTCTCTAACAAGTCCCTCTCTCTCTCTCTCTCTAAGCAATGAAAACCTAAGGCATTCCAGTCCTATTTTGAAGCCCCATGATCATCAATAACAAATCAGAAGCACAAAATCAAAAATTGGATCAAAGAAAGGTATAAAACCCTAATCCTAGAAATCCTTTGATTTGATGTTAATTGATGCAATTGATTGTTTAAAGTTGTGTAATAAGGAGTGTATTAATGTTTTGGGTTGTTAAATTCATGACCCATAACATAAAAGTGCTCAAAATCAAAGTTTTTCCAACTTTTGAAAAACCGAACTCTGTTATTTTTGGGCTAATGTCAGGGCTTATAACTCTTTACTTGATCATGATATATGTTGTTTAAAAGTTGTTATATGTAGTCTGTAATGTGCTCTTTAAGAGGCAAAAAGAATCAAGGTCAGATCATTTGTAGATCGGAAGCTATTAATGGTCAAAACCCATTGACCAAAACTGTGAAATGACCGAACCCAGAAATTTGTTTAGCAGTGTCCGTGTCCATGTTTGACCGGCCATAACGTGATTATGTTTTGATGTTATTGTGTTATGATGCTTTTTAGTTGTATTAATACATGTTTTCTACACACTTTAAGTGATAGAATACAAAAACGTGCTACGATCATCAAGTTATAGAGGTCCAAAGTAGGCACCTCGAACTGTTATTCGTGAAGAACAGCTCTGACAGCTACTTTGATGGCCAATATCTTCTAGATCTGGTGTTTTTAAGCCATGATTTGTATTTCTAATTATAGTCTTACATGAGCACTACAAGACCCAATTTATAGATTGTCCAAATTCGTTCGGATGAGAGAGTTATACTTGGTCAAATGTGCCCTCTCGCTAACTGCCTTATGAAATCTGGGTTGATGAAGAACACCATTAGCGACGGTTTCTGTCGCCTAAACCCTATAGCGACGGTTTTGTATTATTTTTAATTTCTGGAAATTCCGAAAATGATTAAAAATTAGAAAAAATTAGATTTTAATTATTAAAAATACCAAATAAATTCCGAAAAATTATTTTAAATTCTAAAAAATAGTTTTTAACTATTTTGGGTATATTTCAAAAATATTTAATATTTTGGAATATAAATGGTATTTATTTATTTAATTACAATATTAGATAAATTATTTAAAATGGTTTTAATTCATGAAAAAATCATGAAAAAATTATATTATTGTGTTAGAAAATAATTTTGAGTTATTTTTGATAACTTTTAATATTATGTGATAATTTTCATTAATAAATTAATATTAATGATAATTAAGTTATTTATTAAATGAATGAATTAAATGAATTAAAAATGATTTTATTATATTAAAAATCATTTTAAATAATAATAAGGTATTTAAGAATATTTTAAGTTATAAAATATAACTTTTAATATTTAATGGTTAATTTCATTAATTAATGATTATTAATGATATTAAAGTTATTTAATAATTATATTAAATAAATTAGTTTAAAATGATTTTTATATTATAATAATCATTTTAAATGAAAATAAAGTGTTTAAAGATATTTTAAGTTATAAACTATAACTTTTAATATTTAAAGGATAATTTCATTAATAATTTAATATTAATGATATTAAATTTATTTAATAATTATATTAAATAAATAGTTTAAAAATGGTTTTATTTATTTAAAAATTCATTTAAAAGGGATATAAATTAATTAAAAATATTTTAAGTTATAATTAATGACTTTTAATATTTAGATAATAGTTCATTAATATTTAAATATTAATTGTAATTATTTAATAATGATTTAGAAGTTTTAAAAATTATTTAAGGGTAATATAAGTACTTTAAAAATATTTTTAGTTATTATAAATAACTTTAATATTTTGGCAATTGTTTCATTAATAGTTTAATATTAATTAAATATTAATGATAATAGTATTGTTTGATGTTTAAATCATTTAATAATGATTCTGATATTTCAAAAATTATGGTAAATGGTAATACTTATTTTATAATTATTATAAGGTCATGAAAAATAATACGATTGTTGTTTAAGTTATCTATTTGGATATTGAGATACAGAATAGAGTCTCAGACTCGATAATTATCTGATATGGCTGTTAATACGCCTACATGTTTTAGAAATTAATCAGAACTTAGATAATTTAATTAGTTAACTGTTTAATTGCGATTCAATGGTTATTAAGGTTGTGTGACAATGTGATTAGGAATGTGTTGATGATTGTTTGTGATGCCATGATTGTAGAACATGTGTGATAGGACGATTAGGTTATGTGCTGACTGCGAAATGCAGTACTATGTGTTATATTATATTGTTCTAATCGAACGAATGATTTGATTAATGATAGGTTGTGATAGAAAAGGTTAGAACTAAGTTGAGAATTGTAAGCAGCGCATCAGGCAAGTTTCCTAACTTTGCATTTTCTTTATGCAATGGACAGAAGTGAGAAGTTCAGAATTATTGTTATTAATGTACAAATTGTTAAAACTATATTATATATACCCATTGATTATCAACATGTTAGTATATGATAATTCAGTTATATATTTTGTTCGTTAATTTTTATAAATGATTATACAAGTGTCCCCACTTGGATAATCATTGTATTTAATCACATGTTGATACACCTTTGTTATACGTATATGTTGAATTATAGATTATTGTTGGATAAAATAAAACCTTTTGTTTGTAACCCTGAAAAATATGAACATCCCGTTTACGGGAAAACTTTTATGCGCCCAAGGCGGACCAAGTAAATGATAACATCGTTCTTGTACTGCAGTATTGATCAATGCAGGGCACAACAGGCTGATCACCCCCGTGTCCGTAAGTTATGACGGTTTGCAGATAAAGTTCTGTTAAACCTTTTCGAAAATAAAAATAATGTTCATAGAATGTCACTTACACTTTATTCATAGTCAGTACGTAGTTTCAAAAAAAAAATTGGAAAGAGAGTTGTTATGTTATTAATATCAGTTCAGAATACTTCACAACTATTGACTTGTTTTAGATGGATATTATAAAGAAAACATTTAAATTCTTTCAACTTATATATATATATATATATATATATATATATATATATATATGATTTTAATAAATCATATATGATTTTAAATTTCCCGCTCATTCAATAAATCATCTCGGCCGTCCAAAGTTTGGGATAAATCTCACCATCCATCTATCTAATAAAATACAATCTATCTAATTCTATCTATCTATATCTATATTCTATATATCTAATTATATCTAATAAAATACAATTATATCTAATAAAATACAAATAATTTTGAATTTCCCGCTCACTCAATAAATCATCTAGGACGTCCAAAGTTTGGGATAAATTCCACCATCCATCTATCTAATAAAATATAAATAATTTTGAATTTCTCGCTCACTCAATAAATTATTTGGATCATCCAAAATTTGGAATAAATCCCAATGTCCATATTGCCGGAGGCACGGGACTGTTGCTAGTGTATATATATATATATATATATATATATATATATATATATATATATATATATATATATATATATATATATATATATATATAATACTTGCTGGGCACTCAAATGTTCATCCTTGCTTAATTTAAATGTTTTCAGATAAGTGTGAACAATCAGAAGGATCGGTCAAGAACAAGTGAAAAGGAAAGCAAACAGATTAGGTTTACGATGTCATATAGTAAAGGTTGCGTACTTGGGATTAAACTCTGATGAAGGTAAGATAAGTTTATAATTTATATTAGTGTTATTATTATTAGTAATATTTCCGCTCATAGAAATGGTATCGTGAAGTACCGAGTTCGGGTTTCAAGTATCCGGATTCGGGGACTTTACATAATGGTATCAGAGCTATAGGGTTAGAAACCTTAGGAGGGTTAGACCTTAGGCTATAACCTTAGAACAGAGGGAAACATTGAAAATACAAATAACTCATATAGAGTTAGTTGGTTGGTATGATTCAAAAATGAATCTCGGCGAGTTGTTAAACCACAGAGTTTCCTAACTCTGATAATAAAGTTAAACAGTAATGGTGAGTAGATCGAGTCTAAAAGACTAGAAGTGCAGGGAAAGGAGATCGTAAAACAAAACAATTAAGACATAGAATTAAATTATAATATATACGATGAGATCACCCCGTGATCTGATAAAATTATAACAGTCAGAAAGAATCAATCTTATGATTGGAAAGTTTAAAGCAAGATTGATGTGTGAATGGTACGGATTCAAGAAAAGGGTTATGAATGCGGATTAAATGAAATTTGAATGAAAAAAGGGGTTAGGATTAGATGGGGATTCCAATGATGACTCATGTCGGCAGCTGAGTTGTATGATTCCTTGTATGGGCGGGAAATTGTACTTGGTGTAAAAACTACTTAGTATCTGACACTGATAATCATTGAAATGTTTGTGTCGCGCTATTTGCTATATGCATGTTAAGAGGGTGATTCCTTTCTCATGTGTATAAAAAATAGATAGGTCATAGGTAGAGAACATAGGGTTAAGTACGAGTTCTTAAAACTCATACTTACGTGACATTCTTGACTCATAGTTATATGAAATATTTATAAATCCCTCAGCGAATGGACGCCAAAGGTCTGACTAGGAAAATTCGTAAACTCATATAACTATGACAAGTTTATGGACTCATAAGTATGGTTTGACGAACTGGGTATAGTTAATCTTTAGTGAAGGCAAAAGAAATAGGTAGTATTGGTATTAGCTGAATATGTATGTTTCTGTGTGGTATATGTGATAAGTATGTGTGTGTAATGATATATTTTTAACTTTTGTGTTGGACAAAGTTGTAAATCCAAACTTTTGAGTCACGAAGGGATAGCGAATGTTTAAAGCATAATGTGATATAGAATACTTCACAACTATTGACTTGTTTTAGATGGATATTATAAAGAAAACATTTAAATTCTTTCAACTTATATATATATATATAATACTTGTTGGGCACTCAAATGCTCATCCTTGCTTAATTTAAATGTTTTCAGATAAGTGTGAACAATCAGAAGGATCGGTCAAGAACAAGTGAAAAGGAAAGCAAACAGATTAGGTTTACGATGTCATATAGTAAAGGTTGCGTACTTGGGATTAAACTTTGATGAAGGTAAGATAAGTTTATAATTTATATTAGTGTTATTATTATTAATAATATTTCCGCTCATAGAAATGGTATCGTGAAGTACCGAGTTCGGGTTTCAAGTATCCGGATTCGGGGACTTTACAACACAGAGTCTTAATAAATCTTCAAGAGTTTGAATAGTCCTCTTTGATTGTCCGTCCGTTTGAGGATGATATGCCGAACTGAATCGTAAGTCCGTTCCCATAGCTTTTTGCAAGCTAACCCAAAATCTTGAAGTGAATCTTGGGTCACGATCCGAAACTATGGATACTGGCATGCCATTCAACCTCACAATCTCATTTACATATATACTAGCAAGACGTTCAAGGGAATAAGTCTCCCGTATCGGCAAGAAATGAGCAGACTTGGTTAATCTATCAACAATAACCCAAATAGCATTGATGCCTTGAGAAACCGTAGGAAGACCCGTAACAAAATCCATGGTAATGTGTTCCCACTTCCATTTCGGAATCTCAGGTGGTTGCAACGAACCCTTAGGTACTAGATACTCCGCCTTTACACGTTGACAAGTTAAACACATTGAGATAAACTTTACAATCTGTCTCTACCTATTGTTCCACCAAAATGTATGTCGAAGATCACGATACATTTTAGTACTTCCAGGATGGATTGCAAATGGTGTATTGTGTGCCTCCATCATAATCTTGTACTTCAAATCAGGGTCGTTAGGAACACAAAGTCTAGAATGGACTCGAAGTATTCCTTCTTCATCAATTCTTGCTTCCGGAATAGCTCCTTCTTGTACTTTTTTCTTCATACGCATCAGCTCCGGGTCGGTGGCTTGAGCAACCTTAACTTTTTCTATTAAAGTTGGCTCTATGCGTATACTTGACATCATCGCACTCGTTCCTTCATATGATCTTCTACTCAACGCGTCAGCTACCACGTTCATTTTTCCAGGATGGTATTGAATAGTGTGGTCGTAATCTTTCAATAGCTCAAGCCAACGTCGTTGCCGCATGTTGAGTTCCTTTTGCGTGAAGAAATATTTGAGGCTTTTATGGTCTGAATATATCTCCACTTTCTCCCCATATAGATAGTGCCTCCATATCTTTAGCGCGAAAACGACTGCTGCCAACTCTAGATCATGAGTAAGATAATTCCTCTCATACACTTTAAGTTGTCGCGAGGCATAGGCTATGACTTTCCCACGTTGCATGAGAACACATCCTAATCCTTTGCCTGAAGCATCGCTATAGATAACAAATCCATCCGTACCGGATGGTATTGTTAGAACAGGTGCTGAAATGAGTCTCCTCTTGAGCTCTTGGAAACTCTTCTCGCATTCTTCGCTCCAAATGAATTTTGTATCTTTCCGAGTTAGCTGGGTTAATGGAGTAGCGATTCGAGAAAACCCTTCCACGAATCTCCGATAATAACCAGCTAAGCCCAAAAAGCTACGTACTTCAGTCACCGACTTCGGTTGCTCCCAACTTTGTATTGCTTCAATCTTCGCCGGATCAACAGATACTCCATTTCTACTTCCTCAAGCCAGAACTCGCATTTCTTCAATTTGGCATATAGTTTGTTTTCACGAAGCGTTTGGAGTACCAGCTTCAAATGGTGCTCATGATGTTCACGACTTTTGGAATATATGAGGATGTCATCAATAAAAACAACAACGAACTGATCCAAATATTCCTTGAATACTCGGTTCATCATATCCATGAAAGCCGCAGGAGCATTAGTCAATCCGAAAGACATGACTAAGAATTCATAATGCCCGTACCGAGTTCTGAAGGCAGTCTTTGGAATATCCTCAGTTCTAATCTTTCGCTGATGATATCCAGAACGAAGATCGATCTTTGAAAAGAATTGTGCTCCTTGCAACTGGTCAAACAGGTCATCAATACGAGGTAGAGGATACCTATTCTTGATGGTGACATGGTTCAATTCCCGATAGTCAATACAAAGTCGCATACTCCCGTCTTTCTTCTTTACGAATAAAACAGGAGCACCCCAAGGAGATGCACTAGAACGAATGAAACTGATGTCCAACAATTCCTGTAGTTGGACCTTTAACTCCTGAAGTTCAATAGGAGCCATTCGATATGGGGTTTTAGAAATGGGCTTTGTACCAGGTTCAAGATCAATAAAGAATTCAACTTCACATTCTGGGGGTATACCGGGAAGTTCTTCAAGAAATACATCAGGAAAGTCAATAACGACAGGAATATTATTCAAATTTGACGTGTCTTTATTCAAATCCATAACATGGGCTAAGAAAGCTTGACATCCGTTTTTCAATAAACGAATAGCTTTATGATTAGATATGACAGTGATTGATTTTAATGGTTTAGTTGCTTGAATTTGTACAACAGGTTGGTTAGGAATATGAAAACTAACAACCTTACGAAAACAATCAATTTTGGCATGATGAATAGTTAACCAATCAATCCCTAAAATCACATCAAAAGCAAGTATCTTTAAAGAGATAAGGTCAACAGGTAAGGTGATGGTGCCAACTTGAATCAAACAAGATTTATAAACAGTGGATGTGATGAAAGTTTCTTCTCCTAACGGAGTTTCCACAGATAGGTCAAAGTCTAATTTCTCCGGAGTCAAGTTTAAACGTTGAGCACAAGTAGGAGAGATAAATGAATGGGTAGCACCGGTATCAAGTATGGTATAAATTTCATAAGAATTTATAAATAGCTTACCCGTGATCACCTCGTTTGGGTTCCTCGCATTTTGACCAGTCACAACAAACGCTCTTCTAGGAACCGTTGACTTTGACTTTTCTGGGACAGTCTTTTGAGTCACCGTCCCCGCTGAACTAGGTTTCGCTACCATACAATCTCGAGCAATATGTCCTTATTTTCCACAATTATAGCATACCTTGAACTGTTGTGGGCAGTTTGGACTGATAGTCCCTCTTTCCCACATTTGTAGCTTATGATCGATGGTCTTTCTCCTCCCTTAGAACCAGCTGCTGGCATTGTCGTCTTCACATGGTCGTTGTTAAATCTCCTCTTTTTAAAATCTCCTCCTGACTCGTTTCTTCTATTTTCATGGCCATGATTACCACCAGAGTGGTTACCATTTTTGTCCGTCTTTTTCTTTCTCCGCTGGTTATCGTTGTTTTGTTGACTTCTTTCTCCAGTATGATCCTGATTGTGGTCCCTCGGTTGACCGTACTCGTTATCTCGCTCTAATAATTGAGCCATGTTTACAACATCTGAATAGAGAGAAAATTTATGAGAAATGAGATATTGTCGTATGTCGGGTTTCAAACCTCTCAGAAACATCCGCGTCATACGTTCCTCATTCTCCACCAAATGAGGTGCAAACCAGGATAACTCCGCGAACTTTGCCTCGTACTAAGACACCGTCATGTTGTTTTGTTCTAATCTGATGAACTCCACTTCCTTCATATGACGAACACTTTCAGGAAAGTATTTGTCATTAAATAGTTTCTGAAATGTCTCCCAAGACATGCTAAGTGTGGCTGGATGGGTACGCTTCACAGACTCCCACCAGTAGTCTGCCTCGCCACGGAACATAAAGGTGGGGAATGGAACCTTCTGTTCCTCCGTGCATCCCAAGGCATCGAATATCTTGGTAATTTGTTTGACCCAAGTTTCCGCCATGATAGGATCTTGCTTTCCCTTAAATTCTGGTGGTCCTAACTCTTTGAACTGCTTGGCTATGACAACCCGTGAATTGCTATCATTTTCTCCTGTATTTTGAACACGAGTCTCCCTCGTGTGATTTTGCATGAACTGCAAAAAGCTTCTAAACATCCCCTCATTCATCATCTGCTCAATGGTGTTGTTCACAGGAGGAACATTGCCAACCTGTTGCACGTTTTCCTCGTTGGTGAGTACAGGCGTCTCCACGGTCTCATTTACTCCACTGTTAATATTCTCAGTAGACATTCTCAAATACTGTCATAAAACAAGGGTTAATTAAGTAAATCAATATATCACATAATATCCCTATATACTGACCAACTAACAAATAGGCTTAGGTAGGACACACTAGCAAAGGATTTACTCATCTCTCCCCTCCTAGTTCTATTCCCCGATCTCCGCCAGAGATCATATCCCAAAGCTCTAATACCAACTGTGACGCTCCCAAAACAGGTATACATCACCCATTCTGAGTTGTCAATACATGGTACAGAAACAACTACAACTTTATTATTACAATAGTAAAACTGTGAGTTTGAATACAAATATTATCTTCTAGACAATATCTATACCCAAAAAAATCCTCATCATATTTATTGATACATTATTTTACAAAAATGGTGAGGACTACTAAACAATTCTCTCTATAACCATCATTCCATACCCCGACTCGTACTCGCTACATTCTCGCCTCCTGAGAAGAAAAATGGAACAAAAAGGAAAAGGGTGAGCTCAACTAGCCCAGTAAAGAATATTATGACTAAGATAATATACAACAAATTATCATTAGTCTTCAATAGGGAAAAATCTAATAGAATACAATAGACAACAAGTTTTAAATCAATATTCGCAACGGAAATAATAATTCATTAAAAGAGTTAAGTAGAGAATGCAAACTACTATCTTCTATGTATGAATTTAAAAGTTCATCGTCTATCTTTTATCCCTGTAACATTAATTAATATATATCTGGAATCAAATATTCATCTTTGCACTACAGGCCAAAGATATTCATCAGTTGGTCATGTTCATCTAAACACATGTTCATCTTTGCACTACGGGCCAAAGATATTCATCAGAAATCATTCATCTTTTCACTACAGGCCAAAGATATTCAATAATATCATCATTTAAGACTGAGGATGATGAAAAATATTTTTAAAGAAACGAATCCAGTGAAACAAAATGACAAGGATTAAGGATTAAGGATTCGTACTTTGTTTTATCCATGTCCAAAAATACCTCAAAAATAATCATAGTGGTGTAAAATTCAAGAATGATCAAAACATGGATACAATCAAAGCTAGTATCCACAATAGATATTTTAGACGAAAAGGAAAAATTTTCATTTTTTGATGAATAGTGCCGTATTCGTAAATAGTGTCGTATACGTGAATAGTGTCGTATACGTGAATAGTAACTCCGACACCAAAAGTTTCAAATTTGATAAAAACTTCAGATCAATATTCAGCATAATGATATTGAAGAAATAATATCATTACGAAAAAAAAAATATCCCTTACCTCGAAAGACAGTACTTCTAGTTGAAACACCGGATATAGGCTATGACTTGAACTTGCACCGTATAGCAATACTCAAAGTATACTCAAAATACTCACAAGAATACGCTCGATAATATAGAGAGAGAAAACTTCAGTTTCTGGTGTGATTTTCAATTCTAACATAAGCACCCTATTTATAGGAAAATGCTTAGAACACCAAAGTAGAAAATTTAATAAAAATATTAATATTTATTAAATAATCATACGCATCATTTGAATCCTCATTTCAGCACATTTACCTTAGCCCACCCAACTCACAAAACTTTTAAAAACGTTTTTCTAATTTAAAATAATTTAAACTTCCAAAAATCAATTATTTCGGAACTTCAGAACTTCAATAATTCATAACAAATAGCCCTTTTTAACAGAAAATTCGAATCTCACGTCTTTTTATAGGAAATTCAATTCTCTACAACTTTGCAGAAGAAAGTTTTTCCAAATTCCAAACAGAAATTGACCGAAATCCACAAACAGGTGATTTTACAAGCTATAATCAAATTTTGGTCAATAATTGTGTCCACCAACACACAAAATATGCGTTAAACATTTAATGCCACAAAAATACTCTTCCTCCTCATATACTCATATATCCCATATTCATTATAAAAATATCATCGTTAATATATTATTAAAATAATATATTTAAATGATTTATTTTATCAGAAAAAGATAAAATATTAATTTTCAACAATTGTCACATTAAAAATTTTCTCCATCTATATCCACATAAAATTAATATTTTCCTCATCATATGAATCAATAATTAATTATTCACAAATAATATTACAGAATCATAATATTGACAACCAGACAGTTCCCAGGAAAGAGGGGGCTTTCCAATAAGAATTTTTTCTTACTGGCGCGCAATTAGGTGACCAAACCTCTCCTTAGACAGAACTTTCTAGACATTGCCAATAATTTAATCTAATAATATTATTCAAATAATATGAATTATTGCTTCGATAATGAAAAATACTGTGTAATGACAATTATTGAAACAACAACAATATAAAATATCAACGCAGTAATTATTGAATCAATAAAATAAAATACTGAATAGTAATTACTGTAACCCTTATTGAGTAGTGCCTTCTTACGTAAGAATCAATAATTGGTGCAATACCGTGTGCTACTGTGTTTTAACCACCGAGTATTTTAACAGTATTAACGGTAAAAACTACGCCGTTATTTTTAAACAAATTATATTTGTCGTTTTCTTCATCCAATCGCTTTCCGTTATGAGGCCCACACATGGCTGCGCCGTCGTACGAATATTCCCTGACAGTGCGAATATTCCACGACCAAACGAATATTCCCCGACAACAATGAATATTTTATAACCACTTGCTTATTTTGAAATATTTGCGTATTTTACCCATAACTATCCACATTAATCAAATCAACCCTTACTATTCCAAATAATAATTAGAGGAAATTAAATTTCATTTATTAATTATTTTGGGGTCTTACAGTTCTAATCAAACGAATGATCTGATTAATGATAGGTCATGATATAAAAGATAAAACTAAGTTGTGTATTGTAAGCAGCGCATCAGGCAAGTATCCTACCTTTGCATTTCCTTTATGCAATGGATATGAGTAAGAAGGTTTCAGAATTATATTATTATTATACTATATTATTAACCCAATTGTGATATATTCTATATCCGATTATTGTTTATCAATATATTAGTATATGGTAATTCAGATATATATTATGTTCGTTAATTTCTAAACATGGTTATACAAGTGTCTCCACTTGGATAATCATTGTATTTAATCACATGTTGATACATATATATATACCTATTGATCCCCAGTATGTATACGTTAAGAAAAAGATGTCTAAGCTAATTGATCAGTTAGACACAGATTTAGAGATATCGTTGAATATGATAAAATCTTTTTGTATCCAATCAAATTGCTTTGATTTGGATTCCCGACTATGTATGAACATCCCGAACATGAGAAAATTTTTATGCGCCCAAGGCGGACAGAGTGAACGATAATATCGTTCTTGCATATAGTATTGATCAATACAGGGCATAACGGGCTGATCACCCCCCGTGCCCATAAGTTATGACGGTTTACAGATGAAGTTCTGTTAAATCTTTTCGAAAATTTAGAACAATGTTCATAGTATGTCACCTTAACCCTATTTATAGTCAGTACGTAGTTTCAAAAATTTGATAGAGAGTTGTTATGTTATTATTATCGGTTCAGATTACTTCACAACTTTTGATTTGTTGTAGAAGAGTAGTACAATGAAAATATTTAATCCTTTCAGCTAATATTTATAATTATTATTACTTGCTGGGCACTCAAATGCTCATCCTTGCTTAAATTAAATGTTTTCAGCTAAGTGTGAACAACTAGAAGGCTCATGCAGAAACAAAGGAAAAGGAAAGCAAATAGAATAAGATTTATGGTATTCTATGTAATAGTATAATCTTATTAAGACTTTGATAACTATTAAGTATCATGTAATGAATGTTTAAAGGTCGCGTACCTGGGATTCAGACTCTGATATGTAAATTAAGTTTAATAGTTATATTATTGTTATTGTTATTAGTATTAGTATTATTCCGCTCATAGAAATGGTATCGTGAAGCACTGAATTCGGGTTTCAAGTACCTGAATTTGGGGGCGTCACAGCACCCTGACATGATACTCAAGATTGTTGGGCCTTGAAGCACAAGATCCAAGATCTGATAGACAACAGTGAGATCGTAGTCACCAAGCCCGATCAACCTCATGTGCAAGACAACCCTCTTCCTCAACACAAAGAAGAAGAGGTCAACATGATCAGTTGGAGCACTGGACATGGTTCCAATTCTACTGGTGAATCATCCCAACCCATCAAAGATGGTGTTGACAAATGGGATTATGCAAAGTTAAAGTTTACCATAAAACGAAAGATGAAAGCTCTTTGCAAACAAATTGAGCAATTGGCAGAACTGGTGACCCACCATCATCAAGTCACACGCAAATTAATCAGGCAGGAGAATTCCTATCTCCTTCCATTTGTTATGAATGCTTCATCAACGCCTTCAAAAAGTGAAGCTATGGAGGATAAAGTTGCAAAGTGAACAAGTGCTAAAGCCCATTGGGATTTCTCCAATAAAAGGGAATTCGCCTATTTGGGCCAATCTATGGAGGAGATACTTTAAATGTTAACCAACAAAGGAAGAATCACATTCCTTCTACCTCCAATCAATCCCCGCTTAGGGCGATTCAATCCTAATGAAATGTGTCAATATCATTCACATTCTCGCAGTCACAGCATAGAAGAATGCTGGGCACTCCGCCATCTCATTCAGAATCTTATTGATAGCGGTGTCCTACAAATAGCGGATGATTACACTGTGCAACTCAAGGGTGGGAATACATGCCCTACCCAATGGAAGGGATCAGTAGCAGTTATATTCGAAGTGGATGATGAGACTATCAAAGTATTTCCCATACAACCAATTCATCTCAAAGGAGCTGACAATCCTTTGAAAATGGTCGCACCAGAGCCAATTCCTTTACCTTACAGATTAAAACATCCTGTTGTCAGCTTACACAAAGTTCCATGGAATTATGGAGAAGCTGAAGGATCCACGTCTCATACTACTGCTACAGTGTCGAAAGAAAATCTAATTTACCTTCCTCAACGGGTTATCAAGCCTACTTGCAAAGCAAAGGGAAAGTTGCCCATGGAGAAGATTGAAAAATTCCTCCATACTATGGGCCGCAATGAAGCCAAAGTGATTTTAAGCTTGTGAGAAGGTCCACACCAGATTTCAATTCTAGACCTGGTTTTCTCATCCAAGGAGCATCGACAAATATTGCTAAAGGTTTTAGAAGAAGCTTACCTGCCAAAATCAGTGAACGTCGAAAAATTTCAACATTTGGTTGATCACATTTTCAACAACAATGTGATATCCTTCACTGATGACGACATACCTCCCGAAGGGACTGGTCATTGCAAACCACTGCACATCGCAGTGTTATCTTCCGGTTACATGCTAGCTGAAGTATTGATAGATGGAGGTTCATCTCTAAACATATGTCCTTATGCCACCTTAGTGAAGATGAATATCAATCTTAAGAGGATCCAAAGCAGCCATACGATCATCGGAGCTTTTGATGGATCTCGACGAAATTTTGTTGGAATGATTGAATTACCAATTGAGATTGGTCCTAATACATTCAACATATCCTTCCACGTCCTCAAGATAGATTCGGGATACAACTTGCTATTAGGGAGACCATGGATACACATGGCTGGAGCTGTTACCTCCACCTTACATCAACAACTCAAATACATCATCAACAATAGTCTAGTCACTGTCAATGCTGAGCCGAAATATCTTAGACCAGGAGCTCTACCAATTATCAGCTTCAATTTAGAAGTTGATCCGGCCAGTTTCCATACTCTGGAAGTGAGTAACACGCAATACCATTCTATTGGAACGCCACTTCCCGTACTCAAGATTTCTGGAGAGGTTATGTCAGCCACTCAAGAAATGATGTTATTGGGTTATCAACCTAGTCAAGGGCTTGGTAAGGATCAACAGGGTATTAAGAACCCCATCCAAATGTCCAGTCAAATTGGGACAGTCGGACTAGGCTATTCTGCTAATTCCAATCACAGGAATCCTCATAAGCATAAGCAGGTTCCTCAAGTTTCCACCGCATGGCGATTTGCTATACCTTTACCTCATGAGTTAATGCAATCTCTAGTAAAGGTGCCAGCCCATTCTGTAGCTATTCTATTTCCGAAACCAGTGCCAATCAAAGCTAAAGAGCGGGCATCTGTAGACACTCGAAATTTTTTGCACTCCTATTTCTAACATTGTAGGAAGATAGATTCGTCTTTTGGAGATAACCCTGGAAGACAGCTTACATCCATTCCGGATACTACCGAAAGTTCAGCTCCAAACCCGAAACTCAACCCGGGAACATTACATCCATTCCAGATACTATCGGAAGTTCAACTCCAAACCCAGAACACACACCGGGAATGTCTTTTCCAATCTCAAAAATAACCCCGAGATATGCAGATCAAAAGACCAGCAACAACACTGAAGAGGACAGTTTTGTCTCGGCTATAACACCGCGACGTTCAGTTCCAGTCCCAGAGACAACACTGGGAGTAGAAACCCCATCCTTGGTGATAGCCCCAAGGGATGCCATTGCAGTTCCGGCGATAACCCCGAAAATGCTTGTTTTAAATACATGCTATCAGCTTCAATCCAGATGACAGTGATACATACAAACAAGTAGCAGTCCAATCTCAGACATAACCCTGAGCAACGTCTGCTTTCCGCTTAAACCGGCGATAACAGCGGGGAGGAGTCAACACGTCATCTTACTGTCTCAACAAGATGATATCCCAGCATACCAATAAGTGGTCCAATCTCAGTTGTAACCCTGAGCAACGTCTACTTTCAACTCAACCCGGTGATAACCCCGGCAAGGATTCAAACATCATCTTATTCCTTCGACAAATGGCACGTCGTCTCAACACTTCATACATACATACATACAAAAATGTCCCACAAGAGCCGAGGATTGGCAATACTGAGTAACTATTATGTATGGAAGTACTTTGGATAGAATTTGAAGCTTGAAGACCATGGGCATAGACCCCTCTTCCGGACTTCGTACAACTTATAATCCATGCTACTACATAACTCTCGACACCAGCGGTCCAAATTAGTATAGATATACTTCGTTTGGATGCTCGGATTGATGTTTTGCAAGTTCGAGCGGACATTACAGTGCATGACTGAACGTACTACGAGATAACAGGACCCACGAGGCTCAGATCCACCACGACCAGCAGCAGGTACAACTGCGACTGCCGCAGGTGTACCTGCGGCCATCAGCCTATAAATATAAGCTGAGGGGTCAGCCATTTGAAGAGGAAAGGAGAAGGAAAAAGGCGAGGAAGTCCTGTCCATTTTACTCTGCATACACATCTTTTGAGTGTTTCCTCTTCTTTAAACACTAGTTAGCTACTTTTTATCTGGTGGGAGCTGAGTGTTTATCCATTTAAAGTCTAAGAAGTCTACTTTGGCAGCCCACTGTAAGCCTTCTTACATTCTATAAAGCCTCTTTCTCATATATCACACACTATTGTACACGTTGATAGTCGTGTGAGTGTGTTTGCCCAGACTTCGGTCCGTGGTTTTCATTTCTGTCTGTATATATATACTAATATATGTATATATTTCATATATATGGACTAACATTATCGAGTTATGCCTCGATTGAGCCTAGACTTCGGTCTGGAGCATTTATTTGCTTTTATATATATATATATATATATATATATATACTTATATATATAAACTGTGGTCAGACTCTGTCTGATGAGCCTGGATTTTACATCCGGTGCGTTTAATTACTTATATATATATATATATATATATATATATATATATATATACTTCTATATATAATTTTTGTCAGACATATCTGATTAGCCTGGATTTTATATCTGGTGGATTTACTCACTTTTATATATATATATATATATATACATATAAATAATTTTTATCGAAAATATCCGATGAGCCCGAATTTACATTTGCTGTATTTACTGCTTTTATATATATATTTACATTCTGTCCTGCCTGGAGTTTACTTCGTGGCAGTTGATCGCTTTTACAGCTTTATTTACATTTCGTCCCGCCTGGAGTTGACTTCGTTGCGATTGATAATGTTCATATATATATATATATATATATATATATATATATATATATATATATATATATAAGTATATATATATATATTTACATTTATAATCCCCCATGGAGTTTCTTCGTGGTGGTTGATCCAGCCTGTATATATATATATATATATATATATATACAGCTTTTATATATATAACTACTTACTGCTTTCCATACAAATTGCAGTGTCATGTGAGCCTAGGAATCATGTGATCACAGGTTCAGTCTACTGAATCTAGATTCGGTTCCCATTATGGACATTTTTCAGTTATAAGCAGCTTGTACATTATTTTACAGTGTCTGAGTTTCCTTGGATGGTTGTCATGCCCATAAGGAATTGGGCACTGCTGTATATTATTTTCTCCAGAATGCTTTGCATCTCAAAAATAAAAGCAAACAAGCCGAACACCTAATAAAATGGAAGTATGAAAAGCTCTCAATTCCTATTGAGCACAGGGTTTGAAAACCTCTTTTCCAAAATGTAATTGTTATCTTGTGGTTAAAACTGAATTTTTCTAATAAAATTCAAACCCTTGTATATAGGTGCGAACGAGGCCTCGCACTACTTTCAAATAAATTGCACATTGATCCACACCCACACACACACACACACACATTCATATAACAATTTCATTGAGAAGTGGCGGTCACCGTGGTAACACGGATGTCGGGGGGTGCCTAACACCTTCCCTCCGCATAATCAAGCCCCCGAACCCTTAATGAATCTCGGTTTCACAGACTCGTTTAGCAGTGTCAAATCACTGGGTTAATGTGCTAACCTTTTCGGTTGCGTTGGTGCAACCAGTTAAATACACCAACAAGCGACTCTTAAAGTCAATCGTCGACATTATACATTTCGAACCTTTTTTACTTGTTTTTTCAAACAAATCTCATATTAACACGAGAACACCAAAGAACAAGTAACGAAAAGGGACACTAAAAAATCCCGACGTCGACATAGGACATCCTCTCTACCTTCCGTTTCGTAGTCTTTAGCTCCTTCTTGAGCTCAAAGACTTCATGTTTTAGCTCATGGACCTTGTCCTTGGCCAAAACACGATCGTCGTGTTCCTCTTCACACATACCCTCCATACTCATTTTGTCCTCCCGGACAACTTGGAGTTCCTCTTTCAACTCCTTAACCTCTTGATAATACTGGACGTTTCTATCTAATACTGTCATGAATAGTGCCTTCATTGACTCCCCCATAGTCAACTCTTCTGCAGGTGCCACCTGGTCAAAGGACATCACGTCCACCTCTTCCTCTAGCATGCCATCAAATATAGACATGTAGTCTAAATTATCCAAGTCTCCAGACTCGATTGCCACCATTTCTATTTCTATTGATATGGGATTGGGTAGTATCTCTACTCGATTTACCGAATCTTCGCTTACTACATGTATGTCTCTATACATATCATTTACTCCTGACATCTACAATAAAACAATATAGTTTGATTAGTACACGTCAGTAGAATAATAAAAATACATAACATAATATAATGCATTTTTATAGGGTTATTTTTCATCTTTTACTTCTTTATTCTTTCTTAAGGTTATGACTTAAGGTTTTAATTTCCCCCTTAAGTTTTATAACCTAGGCTTTGATACTAACCTGTAGTGCCCCCAAATCCGGGTATCTTCCAACCCGACAGATGGTGCTATACTGTACAAACATTCATACATTCATTACATTGAAAAGATTCAAAAGAACGAATATCTCTTATATATAATCAAAATAATATTTACATTCTCCCAAGTTCTAAACCCATTACAAAGGTTCTTTGTCATAATATCAATTACATTATCACATTAAACCTATACTATTACATAGACAGCTTAACGATCTGCCTTAGCCTTTCCTTTATCTTTATTTGATCCTTTGTGATGTTCAGTCTTAGCTGCATTCATATGGTTCAAGCAAGAGTGAGCATAACTAGCTCAGCAAGTATGACAATTTTAATAATAATATGCTTGACACATAAGAATCGTATATCTTCAATAACTGAATAATAGTTATGAAGTACTATTGATGATTCAAAATAGCACTTCATCTTTCTTTCAAAATGTTTTACAATAATAACAATATTCAGTAAAACATTCACTCCGGTCAAAGACCTTAAGCATTTCATTCTTTCTTTGAAAAAGGACAACCCGGAACTAAGTCTGTAAGCCCAATATTACTTACGAGCACTTCTAGGTGATCAGCCTATTGTACTCTATGTTGATCAACACTACATTCATTAAACGTATTTACGTTTAATTTGTGGCAACCTCACGCGCCTGTCGTAAGACGACAAAACATTTGTTTATCATACTCAGCCTTCTTTTGAAAACCATATCAAGTAGTTGACAAAAGATAACAACATTTGATAACAGATGGATAGATTATCAATAATCCAACCAGTATATCGAGTCTAGCCGAAAGGATTGGCTTTAACTTCATCATACATCAATTCATGCGTAAGGATACATGAACTTCAAAACATGTTCGGATTGAACTGAGACAAGGGTTAGAATACTTGCCTTTAGCGTCTTCTATAATATAATTACTTTATGTTCGAGTCTTTCAAGTCTCTACAACACATGATCACATAACGCCTCACATTAGGACATATATAATCAAGTATGTATATGACTATATCTTACCCTTCATCTCAATCTAATCATGTATTAGATTTGTTTCTTATCAAATTCTGCTTGTCATTCCACTTGCATTCATATTTGAATAGGTTATCATCAACCTTTATGCACTATCCTTAAGGTTTAACAAAGTTTTAACAATGTTACTTCAAGTTCCTTAAGATTAGTTTAATTTGAATTAATTTTATTCCCTTTTTTTGTGTTCATTTTTATTACTCACTATCTTTCATCAAGGACTGGCACCGCTGCACCAGTTATTGGCTTACATCTCGCACTGCGATGTGAGTTAGTAGTAGCAACTCCCTGGACTTGGCGCTGCGGCGCGACAAACTTGGGCTGGCGCCATGGCGCCAGCTCTGTGCACCAGAAAATTTTTACAACTTTTCAACTTTGCGAACTTCCGGGGCTCATAACTTCTTCGTTATAAGTCTGAATTGGCTCGTTCAAAAGCCTACGGTTCACAAATTACATACTCTATGCGTTCATGCAAGAATTTTATCTATTTGACTTTGTTTGGTAAAAATTCATCTATTGGTTCATTTTTAACGAAAACGATAAACGTTCGTGAACGTTCAACGCTCGTTTCTTCGTTCTAAGTCGGAATTCGGTCATTTTCGAGTCCGCAACTCTATAATTCGAAATATGACTTGTCTCCTAGAAAACCAACATTTCCGAGTTCAAACACAAAATTTGACTTCTAATCCGGAATTTCACGAATTCGACGATTATCGTCCAATCGTGCAATTTTCGGCAAATCTTCATTACTTATGATTTGTTCATTACTTCAAATGCATTCAATTAATTCTATGAACATCTCAACATACTTACTACAACAATTTATTGTTCATGTTGGATTTTGACTTATTCTTATATGAGCTTATGACTTATTAAGGTATAAACTACATATAGCTTCTTTGTTCATAACTTATGAAAGCTAAAATCTTTTTATCCACTATACTTACATGTTCTCAACATATAATATCATTCATGATATATATTCATACAAGTTCTTCACTTTCATACTACTTCTTACAATAAACTCATATTAAGTTCATATAACTTCTTCATAAATTCATAACTTATATAAGTGTAAATGACTTATTTCCAACTTATGTGGCTTAAGTTCATTGAATACTCATTCTTCTTACTACTTAACATTCATGTTTCTTAATCCATACTTTTCTTATCAACCTATCATGGTAAAGATAGAAGATAATTTGGAGAAGAAGTCTTACTCTTGAAGTATTTGCAAAGTAGTCTTCTTCTTCTTCTTCTTGCTTATAGAAGTAACTTATTTGTAGCTTAATCTCCCTAACACTTAAGCACTTTGTAATAGTTTGGATTGTTTGAACAAGTGTTAAATGGCTAGCAAGCCTTCTCTATTTATAGAACTCATAAGGTTAGGGTAGTTTAGACAATAAACCAATCCCACCTCCTTAAGCCACCTCCTTACTATTCACTACTTGCTTAGCACAAATCATATCCTTTGCTTGATCATTACTCCAAACACTTAGTCATTACATTAACTTGGTCACCACATTAACTTGGTCACCAAGAGTAACCATATTAATATGGTTTGCTCCATGGTTTAATTACCCATTGAATTCTAGCTTGGGCTTAACTTAACTTAATCTTTGGGCTTTGCATTAACAAACACTAACTTGTTTATTAATTCAATAATTGGGCCTCACACTTAGTTCACTTGGGCTTGCACAAAATCTTAACCAATCTTTACAAGTCTAAAATCATTACTCAATACATATACATATAGTTTATGTATCATTCTCGTATTTAGCTCGTATATAAATTTATTATATACAATAATCCATTATTCGTCCCAACTCGTATAATATTTCGTATTATAGTCATTCTCATTACCTTATACAATACCTAAGTATCATACAATTATTACTTACTTGTTAATACTTCGTCTTCCTTAACGTTCTCAAATTAAGTCCGCAAGCGAAATATTACGTTTTCTATAACTAGATTATTTTTATATAATCCGTCTTACTTTGAAATTCTATCATTACGTATTTCTCAGAAATTCAAAAATAATTTCCGAGCAAATATCGATGAATAGTGTTTTTCAGAAATTTCTCAAAAAACTTTTATTTTTGTCTTGGAAATTCAAACACTTTAATTCCTTCACGTAGCACAAATACTACGACATTCCAACATCAATAGGTTATAGAATAACAACCATCTTGATATCACATAGAATATAATTTTATTTATTATTTAATTTAATAAAATTATTTTACAATAAGATTCGAATTTCGCGGTCGTTACAAAACTCTTCACGTTGAAATCTGTAGTGATGTCCCGAATGCTTTTTGGAATAGGAAGAAACATATTATTTCTCTTCCGTATATCCCTAATTTTAACGAGAAAAATATTCCTACTAAATCTCGACCCAGTCAGATGAAGAAAGATTATTTACTCCTCTGTAAAACTGAAATTAAGTCTCTTCAACAGAAAAAATTAATAAAACCTAGTAATTCTCCCTGGAGTTGTACAGCCTTTTATGTTAATAAAAATTCAGAAATTTAACGAGGTACTCCCCGACTCGTTATCAATTATAAACCACTTAATGAAGCCCTTCAATGGATTAGATATCCTATTCCGAATAAGAAGGACCTTCTTGACAGACTTCATGATGCCACTACTTTCTCTAAATTTGATATGAAATCAGGATTTTGGCAAATTCAAATTAGAGAATAGGATACTTATAAAACTACATTTACAGTCCCTTTTGGTCATTATGAATGGAATGTTCTTCCATTTGGTGTAAAAAATGGACCTTCAGAATTCCAACAAATCATGAATGATATTTTTAATCCTTTTACTGAATTTATTATTTGCTATATTGATGATGTCTTAATTTTCTCTTCATCCATTGAACAACACATTAAACATTTAAATATTTTTAAAAATGTTATCATAAAAAATGGTTTGGTAGTTTCTGCCCCTAAGATGAAACTTTTCCAAACAAAAATCAGATTTCTTGGACATAATATTTCTAATGGAACTATTATTCCAATTGATAGATGTATTGAATTTGCATCTAAATTTCCAGATGAAATCAAAGATATCAACCAACTGCAAAGATTTTTGGGAAGTCTAAATTATATCCGTTATTATTATCTGAATCTTTCACAGGATGCTTCCATTCTGTATACTCGGTTACGGAAAAATCCTTTACCTTGGACTACTGAACATACTGTTGTTGTAGGAAAGATTAAAAATAGGGTCAAACAGTTAACTTGTCTATCCCTCCCAAATCTTGAATGGAAGAAGATTGTTCAAACTGATGCTTCTAATGCAGGATATGGTGGTATTTTAAAACAATTTAATCCTAACAGTAAAAAAGAGGATCTTATCCGCTTTACATCAGGAGTTTGGAAAGGACCTTCTTTAAATTACCCCATAATAAAGAAAGAATGTCTTTCAATTGTTAAATGTGTTTTAAAATTTCAGGATAATCTTTTGAATCAGCACTTTTTAATCAGATTGATTACTGAGCTGCAAAACAGATTTTTAAAAAGGATGTTCAAAATCTAGCATCTAAACAGATATTTGAAACTTGGCAAAGTACTTTATCAGTATTTAACTTTGATATTGAATATATCAAAGGAAAACAGAATTCTTTACCAGATTTTCTAACCAGAGAATATTTGCAGGAATGACCAGTAGAGGTCATGGCCGTGGTCAGCGAGGCCGAGGCAGAGCTAATCTAAACTATACAGAATTTCCTAGTCTAAATACTCAATCCAGTAATTCTTCGACTTCTTCTAGCCAACCTACAGTAAAAGATGTTCTTTTATTACCAGAACAGTACATTCCAAATAAATATGTGGAAGAAACAGTATTGTTTATTGATCAGAATGATGAAAAATGGATAAAAGATCCATGGGAGATCAAGAGACGTTATTTAACAACTCAACAGTCTCCTCCTCATTTTAACCAGTATCGCTATGTGTATGAGCAAATCATCATTGAAACAGTATCAATGGACATAAAGCATACGCTTCATGATCCATCAAAACCAACAAGCCCAATCCAATATAGTAAAACAACCATCAAGAGTATCATGCCTCTTGCTAATTGGGGTATTAATCCTCATACTACCCGTACCATTGAATTTAGTCATACAACAGAAACCAGATACAGCTATTGGGATTATATTGATTCCTTTACACAAGTATTTTATTACCAGAATCCTATTCATAACCATACTTGGTTCATCCGTATCTGTCCTGATGTTTTACGAAATGAAATCCCTAATTGGTTTTTCACTTGGTGGGATAAAATAGGTATCACTATTGACACCTTACCAGAATCAGTTCAAACAGCATTCAAGGAATGGCAATTCGTTTATGCCCATATACCAGTAAACAAAGATCTATCTATGCTGAAATTGCTTGCCCATTTCATAATCCATTTTGGAATCCCTTGGATCTAGAAATGGGATTTTTAGTGTGACTATCAGAATAAAATCCCTCGCCTAAAAAGGGTATTTTTTTACCAAGTGGTGAGACAGAGGGCTTAATCCTACACTACCAAAACTTCTTAAGGCCATAAAGAATCATACTCAGGCCTGTTTGGATGTTATCCCTCAGAGCCTTCCAGCACTAACACCAGTTAATCCTTTTGTTAAAATTCAAACAGATTTAAAACAGAAGTTTCCAAATCTAACTGAAACTGAACTATTAGTTAAAACTATGGATTATATGAAAACCCAGTTCTTACAATCCTTAGTCCAGGATGATGTTTCCATGAAAATTGTTAGCAGTAATGAAGGATCTGAACAGGATGACAATGAGTTCAGCTTTTAGCTGGTGAAAGACAAGAACCGGAGCCTACTATGGGAGACTTCTGGGATTCTCTCACCTCAATGATCTCTGAAAAAATGGAACACGACAAAAAAGGAAAAAAGAAAAGCATAAAGCTATCTACAAAAGACTAATAATCAGAAAAGGACAATTACAGTAACTTCACTATCAAAAAAAAGATGTCAGATGCCCTCAATCATCAAAAGACGACAACCACCGATGCCAGCTGCCTTCAATCATCAGAAGACGACAACCACCTGTCTTCCACTCAACCGACAGCTTGTCTCATGCCTTGCACTTCCTACGGCTGAGAGTTAAAGAAGAATAGATAAGGATTACTGTTCGACTCCACTATCTAGGACACGCCTGATCCTTTCTTATCTTCTTTCTTGTATAAATAGGGAGACCTCACCCTTTGTTGAGGCAGAACTTTTTTTTATATTTTCTCAGTACTCTCTATAATTCTCTCTTGTAAATTATTTGATATATAAAAAGTTTTAAGTTTGAAGATCTGCAGAGCTATTCTGTAAGTTTTAATTATTGCTTCTGTTAATTATTATGTTTCTCTACTTGAGCTGTTAGATTATCATACCGAAAACAATAATCGTTATAGAACTGCATATCAAACTGCTACAGACAACCATAATCGTTCTTATTTTTTAGAACAGTTTTATAAATCAGAACAATATATTGTTTTAACTAAAAACACTATACAGGAAGAAACCTGTCAGCTTATAGTTTTGGGTAGACCCCAAAATCAACAGTAATCTTATGAGATCATATATGTGATAATTTATTTGTTAATATATATTTAATATGCCTTCAAAAAATTCATGCAATTTTATTAACTAAGTCAGATTAGAGTTAATGCTTGATTAAGTGGAACGTCACCCAAGTCGCGTTTAGGAACTGTGCCTTTAGCCGTGTTGTGGCGTGGTGGCTTGTTTTCCTTGTAAATCGTTGACAGACGTGCTTTATCAACTCTATCTCCGATCCGATGCAGTTGGTAAAAGATTAGATAAAAAAATATCATTTAGACTATTATACCCTTACCAATAATAACATATTTTAAACTATGATTTAAACTTGTTTATATATTAAAAAATAATGAATAATTAATTATAAATTTTTAAATACTACTGAAATAAGTTAATGAGTTCACATTGTTTCACCATGTAACTTTTAAAAATATATGAAATATTATGCATAAATAAAAGTATTCTATATTTTATTGTATTTGCAAAAATAGCACGAAATGAGTGATACTAATATATTTGTTCCTTAATTAGGCAACTTTATTTAGATTTTATGTAAATTTTTACTCTTTTTTTTTTCTTATTTTGGCATATTTACTTGTATAGTTGTATATCTCTAATAAATTTTATATTTATATATTTCTTACATTTTAGGAAAAGTGCAATATTCATGTGCTTATTGTTTTATTTTATTCTTTTTCCAAATCCATGTTTTATTTAATATAAAAATAAATATTTTTTTTATCAAAGTCCGTGGAGTATGATTATTGGTCCAACTTAGAATTAAATATAATGACACGGCTGAAAATTTAATAATAAATTTGTATTTTGACTTTTTAAAATTAATGACATTTTAATATTTAAAATTAACTCAATTCCTTTTACTTTTAAAAACAATAAATTTTTTAACTAGTAATAATTTTTATATAATTTGTAATTTTAATAAATATATTATTTAAAAATTTAAAAATTTATATTAATTTTAAAATTTAAAAAGTATCAAATTGTCTTAAGTTAATATTAATTTTAATATATAATGGTTTTTTTTCTTTGTTTCTCCATCATGGCAGGCTTATTAAAAATATCTTTGCATTTTGCTGAAATATTTATGTTGGATTAAGGGCTGGTTGTTTAGAACTGAATGGAGCTGAATTTGAATGGCTGAATCGGTCAGTACGTTTGTTTTGGTCTGAATGGCTGAATCGGTAAGATGGACAAGCTGAATGGCTAAGTCAGATTTTTTGAGCTGAATGGCTAAGTCAGATTTTTTGAGCTGAATGACTAAATGAGCAACTGAATGAAGTAAAAAAATAAATAAAAAATTAAAAAAATATTAACTATTATATTAGGTAATATTAAATAAATTTACAACAATTTTGAATTTTTTTAGAATGGTAAAATAATAAAGTTTTGTCATTCAGATGTTTCAGATATGTCAATTATCAAACAGCTTTTTTCATTCAGATTCAAATTAAGCTCATTCAGATTCAGATTCATTTAATTTTTATCAAACACATCCTAACTCCGAAAAGACCCAATATACACATCGGAACTTATTTCCTATACTTTTTTAAAGTGCTCCAACTCGCTGCTGATCATTTGATTCCTAACTAGATTGAAATTGAAAATGAGGTTAATTTTGTCCAAAAAAATTTAGTCCTAAATAACAGGGATTATAATATCATAGAATATTATATTAAATAATTTCTTATATCAAATTATTTTATAATTCCTGAACTAATAATCCTAAGTCCAAATTTAAAAATAAATAAAATACTTAAAATTAATAATCATATCCTAAATATAATTATTACAAACAAGCATAGCATATGTACAATAACCGATAAACACGTCCGTGTATCACTGCCCTATACATTATTATACGTGGGCCCACTTGAATTTGTATGGATCCATTGCTAGTTGTCTTGGGCTTTGTAAGCGCCCTTTTCACAAAGCAAGCTAGCCAAGGGTAACTGTAATTAAATAAAGGGTTCTTTAAACTAATATACAACATTTAGAAAGTAATTACAAAAATAAAACATACACAAAATAATTACAAAAATAAAACATAAGCAATATAACGCGCCTAAAATCACGTGTCATTATCCAGTCAGTTATCCAATTTCATAATTGAAATTAACCGTCCCTAAAATCATGCAACTTTGAAATCTGAACAACAGATCAACGACAGAGAAGACAAAAAAACGAAACCGAAGCCTCCTGTCGCGACTAAACTCGTAATCGGAGAAGACGAAGCTGGTTGTCGCAACGCATCTCTAAGATCGAAAATAACAATCAAAATCAACGCCTTCAAGATCAGTAACCAAATACTGCAGTGATTGTTGCATACAAGATCGACGTTTCCCTTTCGACTCACAGCAATTTCATGTTCAATTTCGGTAACATCTAAGATCGGAGAAGACGAAATAGAATACAAAATCATCATCAACTTCAAGTTCAGTAACCAAAAACAATATCACAGCAACTTCGATACAAATCTGAACTCTGTGGTATGTGAGTTTAAAGTTCGTATGCATATAGTTACCTATGGTTACTATGATATTCGTATGTATATTGGTTACCTTTATTAAGTTTTTCACAATTAAAATGGTTACTACAAATTCTTATAGCATTTGGTTGATTAATTCATATGTTTTAGATTATGGTTACTAAATAAATATAAACTGTTCACTAACTGTTTATTTGATTAATTTATAATTTTCAAACGAGTTCTACTGAATTTTTATATTAATGGTTACTCATCATAAACATTGGTTACTAGTCTTATGCAACTATTGGTTACTGTCTATTGTTGTTTTGGTTACTGTATAACATTATATTGTTCAGTGCTGTCTTGGTTACTGTCTAATGATATCTTGGTTACTGTATGACAATATGTTGGTTACTGTCTAATGCTGTCTTGGTTACTTTGTAACATTATAGTGTCTAATGTTGTCTTGGTTACTGTATGAAGCTATGTTGGTTACTGTCTACTGATGTTTTGGTGACTTTGTAACATTATAATATAGACAACAAGTTTTAGATCAATATTCGCAACGAAAATAACAATTCATTAGACGAGTTAAGTAGAGAATAAAATCTACTATCATCTATGAATTTAAAAGTCCATCATCAATATTTTATTCCTGTAACTTAAATCAATATTCATCTTGAATCAAATATTCATCTTTGCACTACAAGCCAAAGATATTCATCAGTTGGTCATGTTCATCTCAACACCTGCTCATCTTTGCACTACGGGCCAAAGATATTCATCAGAAAATCATTCGTCTTTGCACTACTGGCCAAAGATATTCAGTTATATCATCATTTAGGACTGAGGATGATGAAAAATATTTTGAAGAAAACGAATCCAGTGAGACAAAAGAACAAATATTAAGGATTCGTACTTCGGTTTATCCATGTTCAAAAACACCCCATAATATACTATGGTGGAGTAAAATTCAAGAATAATAATCAAAATATGGATACAATCAAAGATAGTAACAAAAATAGACATCTGGGATATAGAACAAAAATTTAATTTTTCTTTGAATAGTGTCGTACCCGTGAATAGTGTCGTATATGTGAATAGTAATTCCGACACAAAAAGTAGAAATTTCACAAGAAAAATCATACTAATATTTTAGCATAATGATATTGAAAGAAATAATATCATTTATAAAAAAATTCCCTTACCTCAAAAGAATAGTACTTCTAACTGGAATATCAGATATAACGCTGAAGGGAACTTGCACCGTAAAGCAACACTCAAAATACCAAAATACTCACAAGAATACGCTCGATAATATAGAGAGAGAAAACTTCAGTTTTTGGTGTGATTTTCAATTCTAACCTAAGCACCATATTTATAGGAAATTACTTAGAACACCAAAGTAGAAAATTTAATAAAATATTAATATTTTTATTTAATTTTCCTACGCACACCTTACCATCTGATTTTAGCAATTAACACGTACAAGTAGGGCCCACCAAAATGGAAAAAATGTTTTTCTTTAAAAAAATATTTAAAACTTCAAAAATCAATTATTCTGGAACCTCAATAATTCATAATAAATAGCCCCTTTATCAGAAAAATTCAAATCTTATGTCCATTCCATAGAAAATTCAATTCTCTTCAACTTTATAAGTTTATGTTTTTCAAAATTCCAAGCAAAAATTGACCGAAATCCACATACGGACGATTTTGCAGGCTATGATTAAATTTCAGTCAAGAAATGGGGCCCACCGACATGTTTAACATGTTTTTAGCATTTATTGTAACAAAAATACTCTTCCTCCTCATTTATTCATATATCACACCTTCATTGTAAAAATATCACCATTATTATATTATTATAATATAATAATATATTTAAATGAATTATTTTATCAGAAAAGATAAAATATCAATTTTCAATAATTGTCATTTTTCTAAAAATTCCACCATTTCTATCCACATAAATAAATAATTATCTTATCATATAAATCAATAATTAATTATTCACAAATAATATTACAGAATCACAATAATGACAACCGGATCGTTCCTAGGAAAGAGGGGGCTTTCCAATAAGGATTTCTCCTTACCGACACCCAATTAGGTGACCAAATCTCTCTTTAGACAGAACTTCCTTAGACATTGCCAATAATGTTATCTAATAATATTATTCAAATAATATGAATTATTGATCTGATAATGGGAAAAATTGTGCAGTGATAATTGTTGAAACAACAATAATATAAAACATCATTGTAGCAATTATTGAGTCAATAAAATATTGAACAGTAATTACTGTAACAATTATCGAGTAGTGTCTTCTTACGTAAGAATCATTAATTTATGTAATATCGTGTGCTACTGTGCAACAATGTGTATTACTGTGTTTTAACCACCGGGTATTCCAACAGTATTAACGGTAATAAATACACCGTTATTTATAAAAAAAAACTTATACTTGTCGTTTTCTTCATCCAATCGCTAACGGTAATAAATACACCGTTATTTATAAAAAAACTTATACTTGTCGTTTTCTTCATCCAATCGCTATCCGTTATGGGGCCCACACAAGGCTGCGCCGTCGTACGAATATTCCACGACCAAATAAATATTCCCCGACAACAATGAATATTTTATAACCACTTGCTTATTTAAGATATTTGCGCATTTTACCCATAACTAACCACATTAATCAAATCAACCCTTGCTATTTCAAAATAATAAATAGAGGAAATTCAATTTCATTTATAATAAGTTGGGGTCTTACAACCTCCTCTCCTTATGAAATTTTGTCCTCGAAATTAATGTACGTACCTGGTGTTTTGAAAAGGTGAGGATACATCACTTTCATTTCTGTTTCCAACTCTCAGGTCATTTCCTCAATAGCACGGATCATCCATAAAACTTTAATTTGTTGTATGACCTTTGTGCATAGGACATGCTCCTTCCTATCCAAGATCTTGATGAAAGTAGCATGTACACAAGCCAATCATGTTTGATGATAAAGCATATACTTTGTAACAATCTTATTTATTTATTAATAAAAAAGTATTAATTAATTAAAGGCTTTTAATTATCTACATGATGCTGTTTTAATAATATGTGATAAACTCATTGTTTTAAGCAATGCTTTTAGAATAATGATGATGATCATTCTAATGAGATCTAAATTTTTAGAAAGCTTAAAACTAAAATAGTTCACAATCATTGGATTAATAAATTGGGGATTAGTGAATCCGGATAGATTGATACATACGTTGCTTGCTCATTAGATGAGAATGATTGATCTCATGATCATTTGTGTGGAGACACTAAAGCAAGTATATAGGTGCTTATTAGAGAATAAGTTTATTGAACGTGGCTCGCAAAGGAATATCTAATGGAGTTTTACTTGCCTGTCAATAGGAATTCCTTTAGTAATAGTAGTACAAGTGATCATTAGACTTGGGATCATCATAGTATCTTATGTATGATGAATTATACTTTGACTTATTCCCTAAGACCCTTAGGGTATATCAAAGGGTATGCTTGGGTATAATAAGTTGTACATGGAGATAATGTATGATCAATAAAGAATCTACCGCTTCTAGTAAAAGAAGAGAAATGTTCTATGTGATTCGATAAATGACAATCAGTAGTCCTTGGCCAACGCAGAATGAAATTAAAAAGGAGTTTCTAATTTACATTTTTGGAGTTGTGTATTTTAGAGTCGAAATACATATAATTAAATAAAATAAGACTTGACATTAATCCCATGTCTTATATTTAATTGGAACATTGTATGGTGGAAGGATTGAATTGTACGGTAACTATTTACTCAAATGTTCTTTTATGATTAATGTTGAAATCTATATTATCTGGAAAGTCGTTAATCGCTAGGGAGGCTTATCCCTATTATAGAATAAATATTATTTATTTAAATAAATTAATATTTTAATTTATTTATTTGAATAAGATTAGAATTGTTCTAATTGATTTATTCACAACCGGTTTAATATGGAGAACCAAAAGGGTTACACCATAAAAGGAAGAATAATTATTTAAGTAGTTAATGGCATAATCGTAATAATAAGTTTAGTATATTTAATTTAATTTACGGTGATAGAATAAATTAAATAGCTTAATATTTATTATTTAATATTTTGGAAATATTAAATATAAAATAATAAGAGGAGTCTTATTATTATTATTATTATTATTATTATTATTATTATTATTATTAATTAATTAATTCTTAAAGGAGTTTGGGAATTAATTAATAAACGTACTCTCATATATTCCTAATAAGATCTGGAGGCAAATTAATTAAAAGAGTTTAATTAATTATCCCTAATAAGATTAGGGAGCTTAATTAATTAAAGGAATTTAATTAATTAAATAATATCCTATTTTCTAATTAGATTAGAAGGGTTAACTAATATCTTTATAAGAGGAGTCTTATATCAGATATCAAGATATATAATTCTAATTGTTGGAGAGTGCGCTCTTTTTCTATGAGAGATAGAAAAACTAGGGTTTAGCCAACCACTCATCTTCTTAAATCTTTCTTTTCCTTGATAGATCACATCTAGAGGCCAAATACTTTGGTGGCTAACGTTGATCAAAGGAAGGAACCAAACCCAGTAGATTCAAGTTGAACGCAAAAAGGATTGGAGGTGAACTTGTACTTGAGGAAGCTCGAATTTTTAAGGGTATGATTCTTGTTCTTTATCTTTTCTTTTAATTAATAATTTTGCATAAAAGGTGATCCGGATATATGGTTTGTAAATTTTTAAACTCTGATTTTCCACGTTTCTGCTTATTTTATTCAATTTGATTGCGTTCATGATTATTACAAACCTAATAGTGGTATCAGAGCCAAACCTTTATGCGAATTATTAATTATTTTATTTGATATGTATATTGATATGTGTTTTAAATAATTTAATTGGGCATAATTTTATTTTATAAAATTTAAAAAAAATAAAAAAATCTGTAATCCTGATCTTTTGATTTCGCTGAAAAGGTGATGTATATATTATATATGATTACCTCGCAGAAGTATGAATTTGTGATTCACGTGATTCCTTAATATGAAATATATATAATATGATTCCTATTAAGATTCACATGAATCCCTTTAAATCTTCCAAGGTTACAGGAGTCATAATAAGGTTAATATATATATATATATATATATATATATGTAAAAGATAATGGAGGGGAACTTCGTCATTCTTTGGATCTATTTTACTGTGATTGCTAAAATGGTTTAGTTGAACTTTAAGGAGGTCGGGAAGATGGTCATAAGTAGAACCTAACCTATACCACCAAAGAACAAACTAATAGGGGATAGGGCTCTTAAATTTATGGTCAAATTGAATGAACCATGAATGACTATGTGATTCATTTTGGAGAAGGAGAACATTGTACCAAGCTTCAATATAATCATAATAGCAGAAAGAATTATCTTAACTAGAGAGATTCAGAAGATCGGAGGGGTTTTTCCCCCAATCAAACATTTGAACAAAATGTTTAATGTGTAAAGAATGATAAAGAAGTTTAGTCTTATCATTGTTGGAGTAAATTGGTTTAATGTTTACTGACTCCGTTTCCAGAAGAATATCCTTATAAAATACAAGAGATTTATAAGGGGCCAGGGCTGGAAATGCCATCCAGGGGGAAAAAACTGGGCATCAAGCTTAATGGGGTCATCTTTTGGTTTCATGTAGGGTTCAATATGAAAAAGGTAATTTTTCCACTTAAGCATATGCTCAGAAGGACGATGACTAGGAGCTGAAGATGAAGCCTTAGTTGGATTACTAAAAGGGTCAATTGGTTCAGGCTTACAGGTTAAAGCTAAACTATATGGCTCGGGAAGTGTTCTAAGGACTGTGAATTTGTTTGACTGATAAACTGGGGTGACTGGGTGAGGAATCAAAGTTCCTCTGGGTTGATTACTTGGGCCAGTAGGGCGACCCGGACCCCTTGAGGAAGAAGATCCTCTAATGCTCATGTCTGAATAGTACCTGTATTGATAAATTCCCGAGTGAGAAAATCAGGAATTGAATTGTTACTACCTTTGATGTATTCAATATCAAAATCAAAAACGCTCAATATGGCTTGCCATCTAGCAAAAGAATGCTTAGAGGCTAGATTTTCAACATCCTTTTCTAAGATATATTTTGCTGACTTGCAATCAATACGGACTAAAAATTTCTGATTTAATAGATCACTTTGAAATTTATTAATACATAATACTAAAGAAAGTATTTCTTTTTTAATAGTATTGTAATTAAAGGCTTTTAATTATCTACATGATGTTGTTTTAATAATATGTGATAAACTCATAGTTTTTAAGCAATGCTTTTAGAATAATAATGATGATCATTCTAATGAGATCTAAATTTTTAGAAAGCTTAAAACTAAAATAGTTCCCAATCGTTGGATTACTAAATTAGGGATTAGTGAATCTGGATAGATTGGTACATACGTTTCTTGCTCAATGGATGAGAATGATTGATCTCATGATCATTTGTGAGGAGACACTAATCAAGTATGTAGGTGCTTATTAGAGAATAAGTTCACTGAACGTGGCTTGCAAAGGAATACCTAATGGAGTTTTACTTGTCTGTCAATAGGAATTCCTGTAGTGATAGTTGTACAAGTGATCATTGGACTTGGGATCATCATAGTATCTTGTGTATGATGAATTATACTTTGACTTATTCCTTAAGACCCTTAGGGTATATCAAAGGGTATGCTTGGGTATAATAAGTTGTACATAGAGATAATTTATGATCAATAAAGAATCTACCGCTTCTAGTATAAGAAGAGAAATGTCCTATATGATTCGATAAATGACAACAAGTAGTCCTTGGCCAAGGCAGAATGAAATTAGAAAAGAGTTTCTAATTTGCATTATTTGGAGTTGTGCATTTAAGAGTCGAAATACATATAATTAAATAAAATAAGACTAGACAGTAAATTCATGTCTTATATTTAATTGGGACATTGTATAGTGGAAGGATTGAATTGTACGGTAACTATTTACTCAAAGGTTCTTTTATGGTTAATGTTGAAATCTATATTATCTGGAAAGTCGTTAATCGCTAGAGAGGCTTATCCCTATTGTAGAATAAATATTATTTATTTAAATAAATTAATATTTTAATTTATTTATTTAAATAAGATTAGAATTGTTCTAATTGATTTATTCACAACCGGTTTAATATGAAGAACCTAAAGGGTTACACCATAAAAGGAAGAATAATTATTCAAGTAGTTAATGGCATAATCGTAATAATAAGTTAAGTATATTTAATTTAATTTATGGTGATAGAATAAATTAAATAGCTTAATATTTATTATTTAATATTTTGGAAATATTAAATATAAATTAATAAGAGGAGTCTTATTATTATTATTACTATTATTTTTATTAATTAATTCTTAAAGGAGTTTGGGAATTAATTAATAAAAGTACTCTCATATATTCCTAATAAGATTAGGAGGCAAATTAATTAAAAAAGTTTAATTAATTATCCCTAATAAGATTAGGGAGCTTTATTAATTAAAGGAATTTAATTAATCAAATAATATCCTATTTTCTAATTAGATTAGAAGGGTTAACTGATATCTTTATAAGAGGAGTCTTATATCAAGATATCAAGATATATAATTCCAATTGTTGGAGAGTACGCTCTTTTTCTATGAGAGATGGAAAAACTAGGGTTTAGCCAACCACTCATCTTCTTGAATCTTTCTTCTTCCTTGGTGGATCACCTCTAGAGGTCAAACACTTCGGTGGCTAACGTTGATCAAAGGAAGGAACCAAACCCGGTAGATTCAAGTTGAACGCGAAAAGGATTAGATGTGAACTTGTACCTGAGGAAGCTCAAATCTTCAAGGGTATAATTCTTGTTCTTTATCTTTTTGTTTAATTAATAATTGTGCATAAAAGGTGATCCGGGTATATGGTTTGATTTGATTTAAGACGCGAAGTGTAAGAACCCGAATTTTTAGAAAATATTAAAATAAGAATTCAGTAAATAAAATTCTTAAGGCATGTGAAGGGTTCAAATAAGAATATATATATATATATATATATATATATATATATATATATATATATATATAGGGAAATGATCCATATAAAGTATGTGCTATAGATGTTAATTGGGCAAATAGCATCATATCCGTCCATTCTATAAATCAATGGCCTACATTAAAAAATAACACTGCCCGTACGCTACTTCATCTGGTGTACTCTGAATTTAAAAATTGACATACGCTAGTTCGTCTAGCGGATCCGCACCGAAAAACCCAGCCAATAGTTAATCAAACCCATTTCCTATATCACAGAAACGGTAATCAAATTACAAAAGGAATTCTAGGTATTTGTCCTCTACTTCTTCATCCTCAACGACGTCGTCTTCAGCTACCTCGTCTTCGTATTCTTCGTCTTTCAATTCCACACCGAGGCATTTTCTGTCGGCGGTTATGTCGTGAACGGTTGCTTCGACTCCGGTTCCGGCGGTGGTAAAGAGGTCTCAATCGGTGGAGCGGAGGCGGCCGGCAACTCCGCGGCCAAGTATGTCGGGTAATGCGGGAAAGATTTTTGCGGCGGCGAAGCTGTTGGTGAATTAGATGAGGAGTTAGTCTGTTTCATTTCAAGGAGAGTCGTTTTCACTTCTAAATAGTAAGGCGAAGCCGGCACCGGTGGGTAATTTGGGTAATAGGAGGAAAAGGTACTCCTGAGAGGAGGAAGGCAGCTGCGCCGGTGAAGGATCATATAGAGAATTCAAAGCCTATTGATCAGCATCTGTGGCCAGCGAGGTCACAGCAGGTTAATTCATTGACTAGAATTCCTTCTGTAATTTGATTGCCTAATCTGTGATATACCAAATTGATTCCTTCTGTAATTTTATTCGGATCTACTAGACGAACTAGCGTATGTCAATTTTTAAATTCAGCGTACGCCAGACGAGGTAGCTTACGAGCAGCTGTTATTTTTTAATCTGCGCCATTGATTTATAGAATGGACGGATATGATGTTATTTGCCCAATTTACATCCATAGAAAATACTTGCTATGTATCATTTCCCATATATATATATCTGTGTGTGTGTGTGTGTGTGTGTGTGATGTAAGGTATGTGGTATAGTGTTGCATGGGGTAATATAAACTATGCATTAAGTGATTTCTGTGTTTAATGTATATATTATTATTATATATTTGTTATTTATTGAAGAGACGAGTTATTTGAAATAAAGAAGATGGATAGAAATTTATATATCGATATTAAATAATTTATGTGAAATTAGTTTATCATAATAAGTTGGTGACATTAAATGTCTTTGATAATCACCAATTTCTTGAGTATATGTACGATGTTGATGAGAGAAAAAAATCGATATATCTTTAGATAAATATTGGTTAGAGAATTATTGATTAATATTGAGATATGGTTAAATGTATAGATTAAAGAAATTATGTTGAGACAATTTATAGAAAGGAAAGAGAAATAATTATAGTATATTTCTAATAAAGGATATTAAAATAAATTCTAGCATTTGATTATTTTAATAAAAGGAGGAATATTATTTTGATATTACCTTATATAGCTTTGTACGAGGTAATGTGTGTGAGTAAGTAATATGGTAAATATATTAAAACATATTTGCTATATAAGTTGATGGAAACAATTTATCATAATAGGAAATAAACTTATTTTCTACATATAGTGTGTACGTGTCGTGCATGTAAATATTTTAATAATACATAGATATTATATTAACAATAATATCTTGAGAAATTGAGTAAATCGTTTTATTATGATTAGTTCCTATATTTAGAGAATATTTAGAGAATATGTTATAAAGAATATTTAAATATCTTCATTCACGATATATTTATATATGTGAATATTGTGATATAATAGTGCAATGTAAATTGAACATATTATAAATAGTAAGGTTCGTGGTAAATGAATAAGTAATGAGAATTAGTAATAAGCTTAATGTAAGCTTGTGTGATATGCCTAGTGTGACAAAGTGATGGAATAAGCATTCATTAAATAATTTAATGAATGAATAATTGAAGGAATTAATTTGTATGTGCAATGATTTTTTATTATATAGTAGCTACATCTATATGATATGAAATGAAGCGGGACACTTCAATGGTAATATATAATATAGGAAGTATATGAATACATACGTATAAAGGCTTGTATGTTAGTATTATATACAAGTGAGATAATAAAATGTAACATGGTGCAATGGACCACTTCCATTACCATATTATAAGATGTAAAGTTAAGAATAATGTTATTTTGAAAGATTATATTATTATAAGCTTGTGGACTATTAATTACTAAGTTCACATAATTATGTCTTGTGTGACATAAATAGGGAAGTTAAAACAAAGGGAGATTTAATGGGAAGTATTAAAAGAAAATAAATGGTGAGTTAATAAATAATTGATATTAATTATCATTATAATAATTGAGTGTACTTGAGATGATAACTTTTATGGAAAATGATGGATTGCGAATATCCAACTATTTTATAATTAGAGTATTAATTGGAATAAAACAATGTATATGAGATATAAGATTATATTGGTGTATATTTAAAATATAAGTATACTTCTTATATGTGGGTAGGTGCATATATATATGTATATGTGTGCCCATAACTTAATTTAATGTAGCAATATTGAGCTAGGAAAAGTTACTAGATGAGCCAAATTGCTAAAATGTTGAGTTATAAGCTTTTGTCCCACACAGAGAGTCTCATTTCTCTCTTACACGTGAATATGCCATTGTCCTTTCCCCCTCTATTGCTTATAAACAAGGAGATTGATGATGGCTAGAATAATTGAGGGGAGGGAGTTGGTATCAACTTTCCAACAACTTCTTCTTATCCAACATCTTCTTCCATCTCCCATTGGATTCAATCTTTGTGGTAAAGCCATGGTCTAGGTAAGAGATTCTCTATAAATTGGAGCCTTCTCTTCTCTAATTGGGTTGATTGGGTTCTTGATGAGTTCTATATAGAGAGTAAGTGGAAATTAGAGTGAGCAATCTAAGATTGGAAGATTAAAGAGCAATAGTTAGCCAATCAAGCATTAAGAAGGTAACATCCCTCTATGTATTCTTAAATTCAATTTTTACAAAGTTATTAGAAAAATTAGCTTTTGAGTCACAAAATTGATGGCTAAGGGTATAATCCATGAATTGATTCTAGGTACTGTTAATATAGTCATATGCGAAAACAACGGAAGTTAAACGAACCAATTTGGTTGAGAAACGAATTCGTAATGAACGAATTCGCTAAATTTTTAAAACATGAACTATTAGTATGAACATGAGGTGTAAATTCATATTTGGGTTAGTTAATGTTAATGTTAGTTGATGGGTATTTGGTATGTTGTAGTTTTATGAGTTACAAACCCATAGAATCGAAAATGAACTAATTTGGACATGTATAACTAAAATTATGAAGGTTAGAAAGAAATTTTGGCATGATGGTTCATAGCAGGGAATGAAATTTTGAGTTTGCAGCAGTTAGGCCCGCCCCGGCGGGCTACTATTAGGGTAAAACCCCCGGCCTGGCAGGGGGGTGGTCTGAGTTACAGTTGTTGAGAAAATCTGACTGGACATATTTTACTAAAATGGTCATAACGTTTTCATACCAAATCTGATTGAGAAGATTCAAGTTGATCCGGAACGAGAACAAATAGACCTACAACTTTTGTTCTTTTAGTTTTTCAATTTGAGGTTGTTAGAATGGGTCAAAACAGTCATCTTTGTGACTGTTACGTATTTGGAGGCAATCGGAGGGCGTCGAGCGAGCACATACGCAAGTATAGTGCTCCCGACGATGGAATATGTTATTCTAAGTGATAAAACATAAATATATATGATAATAGACATGTCATATAACAAAGATTTCTTTACTCATAATGGAATGCTTTGACATGATTTTCTAAAAGAAAACTTAAAGTTTTTGAGAAACGAAAGTTGATGAATTTGGTGTCCTTTGAGTTCTGACCTTGGACCCTATGTACACATATCAATGGACATGAAATGTATTTTTAAAGCTACCTTGCATATACTAGATTGATATAGCTTGGTTTAAAGTATTTTGAAAGAAAAACTTGAAGTTTTGAAAATGAAACTTGACGAACTTTGTGTCTTTTAATTTTCGACTTTGGGAACATGTGATTGTGGCCTAGTTATGTGCGCGGATGGACAAGGAATGTAATTTCAAGATATATTGCACATAAAAGGTTGTCAAGCTCGATTTAGTATGTGTTTTAAAGAGAAATTTAAAAGTTTTAGAAACTAACTTTGGTGAGCATTGTATTACTTGTATTATGACCTTATAAGCAAGCATGATAGAGTTTTATATGCCTTTGAACATGAATGATATGTGCACTCAACTAGTTAAGCATGACATAAGTTATTTAAGCATGTTTTAAAAGTATGAATTATGCTATGTCTATGTAAATGAGATAGATACATTTGAGCATGCTATTAGAGGCTTATTAATACCAATATATGGTTTAAAAGCTTATAACATCGAATCTTGTTAAAGAAAGTTGTTAAGCCATATTGATTAAAATAAATCATTATGAAGCTAAGTAGTTTGAATATGAACTTGAAAACAGATCACAACCTATTTGATGTCAAGTACGGATGGTTAAGGTATACTTATACATGCATAGCTATTCTAAGAGTATGATGAGAAAGTGAAATGATGGTTTTACAAACCTAGTTAGGAAACGATGTAATATTTATTATTATATTAAGAGCGTATAAAATGTATGACTGGCGGATATGAATTCATGATTATATAACTGTGTAGGAATACACGCAGTGCAGATAAGCTTTAAGCAGTTAAGTCGTAGTTAATAAACTACGAATCAGACAAGTCTTTCAGTGATATATGAATTCTATAATTGTTAGTTGAGTTATATTATGCTATGAGAATGTTGATGTATATATATGAAATACATATGAGATATGTATGAAATTGAAAGTTGATCTTTGATGATATGCTTGTGAAGTAAAACCTATATGTCTGTTATATGAGAAGTAACATGCGTAGTAAATATTAATTCATTATGAATGCATGAACTGAGTGTGTTATTATATACTATGTGTTGCATGAAAATTGTTAGAATTGATGGGTTGTCGAGCTCACCCTTGAAAATAACCACTTTTGCAAGTTAAGGACTCACGATAAAGATTACGTGCTACTTGATTGATAAAGTTCAATAGCATCGAAGGAGATTTATTTATTTATTTAAATATATGCCCTTGAACCATGTTTAGGTTCTAGGAGATGTAAATGATAGTAGTTTACGATGTGTAATACATGTTAAGTTGTACTATGTGATACTTAGAGGAATTTGAATCGAGATGTAAAGATTTATACAGTAATTTGAATAGACTGAATCATAACATAAATTGATTCAAGGATATGTAATTGCTTCAAGTTAAGATATCAATAAAAGATTTTTTTAAGGAGTTTGAAAAAGTTTAAATTATTCCGCATATTTTTATAACATTGAATATGATATAAGACAGGAATGGTAAATGACCAAGATTAGAAACATATAAAAGTTTGGGGTCATTATACAGATCCTGGAAATGGAAAGAATTTATATTCTAAGTTGTAATAAAAAAAGTTATTTTCATTAAGTTAAATAAAAGATGTAAATAGTTTGACGATAGTAGTATCGTGGCTGACCGAATCTGAGGTTCGAAGGGAGTCGAATTTGGGGGCGTCACAGGTTGGTATCAAAGCTGTAGGTTATAAACTTTAGGTATGAGTACGTTAGGCTATAACCTGAGAGAGAGAGAGAGAAAGATAAAGATTAAAATATATATAAGCGAAGATTCAAAGAAGAATCTTGACGTATCTAAGAGAATAAGGATTCAGGAGTTTCCTAACTCTAGTAATAAAAATGTTAAGATGATGACTATAAGATGAAGATGACAAAGATAATAAGAATGAACTCGAATGGAGTTTAGTTGATAATGGGAAAGAACCCTAAGTTAATCGATGATCACGGCGTGATCAGAATGAGTTATGAAGTGATAAATAGTCTATAACGACTAAGTGTGTATAGCTTGATGCTATAAGCGAATGTACTATAAAATGGTATGATATGAACTCATGAGGAGTTGTATATGATGAGATACGAAGAATTCGTATCGAGCAAAGAGCAAGTTAAGAGTGAGATAGAGTTATGTGAGATTTCAATTGAGGACCCATGACAGCAGCTGAGTTGTATGATTCCTTATTATGGGCGGGGAATTGTACTTGGTATAAAAACCACTTAGTTTTTGGCACTTATAATCATTGAAATGTTTGTGTTGCGCTATTTGCTATATACTTGTTGAGAAGGTGATTCTTTTCTCATGTGTATAACAGATAGATAGGTTATAGTTAGAGAATATAAGGTTAAGTTACGAGTTCTTAAAACCCATACTTATGGTATGTTCGTGACTCATAATTATATGAAATATTTTTGAACCCCTCAGCGAATGGACGCTTATGGTCTGACTAGGGTAAGTTCCTAAACTCATATGATTATGGCAAGTTCCTGGATTTCTAAAGTGTGGTAAGTTTGATGAACTATATCTGGTATATATATGTTATGAAGTTAGAAATTTTGGTATAGTGAGCATTGATGGTGTTGAAGATTGGTAGAATGAAGCAATGTAGTAAAGATTGAAGTTGATGGAGAAAAATAGATTTTCTAAATCTTCTAGTTCTACTAGATTTTCAAAATTTATTGACTTCGTGCTGATGTTTGTACTTCTGTTTTCTTAAAAAACATTGGATCATGTGATTGAACCAATGATGATTTAAAAAATAAATAATACTGTTATCCATAAGTCTATGCTAATTGTTTCGGCTAAGACAAAAATGATTTGAAAATTTTCAAAAAGGAATTTCTAACCATGCACATCATTTGATATGGTTTAAAAATGGTAAACGATGGAGTCATCAATGCAGTAGAACCTAGTGTTGGTTGTGATCGAAAGATCGTCAGCCCACTATGGTGTGAGTAATATGACAAAATCACATAATGGTGGAATCCTCAATGTGAGACCCCAAATTTTATGAATAAAGATTTAAATTTCTTGAAATATTTTTTTTATTATTATGGTGTGGATTTGATATAATGTTATAGTTGTGGATGATATTTATAAATTTTGCAAAGTATGCAAGTTGTTATAAAATACTCGTTTGGTCGGGAAATATTCTTTTTATCGGGGAATATCCGTACGACGGCACAATCATTGGTGGACCCCACAATGGAAGTATTGTCATATTTAGAAAACGACAGAATTATCTTTTTATAACGGCGAAAGTGTTACCGTTAAAACTGTTGAACTACTCGGTAGTAAAAGTACAATAACACGCGTGGTTGCATAGTAGCACATGGTATTGATTATTGATGCTTACGTGAGAAGTCACTCAGTTATACTCAATTATTTCTACTGTAATTGCTGCATCATATCTCACATATTATTGATTCGATTATTGTCACAGTATCATCTGCATTATATGATATATTATTAAATCAATAATTAAGACGACAAAGTTATTCATATTATAAAATTACAATATTTACAATGTCTATAAGTTCTGTCAAGGAGAGGTTTGGTCACCTAATTGCGCGCCAATAGGGAGAAATCCTTATTGGAAAGCCTCCTCTTTCTTGGGAACGACCTGGTTGTTAAATATTGTGAGTTATAATATTAATGATGAATAAGTTCGTGTTGATTAAAGATGAAATTGATAGTTCCATTGTGTTGAAATTATTTGTGTTAGTAGAAATCGAAATTTATTTTAATTGATGTTTGGAGGTTATATTGATCAATCGGGTATTCTGGGCACTTTTTCGTATTAGAGTACTATTCACGAGTTACTATTCATGAGTTACTATTCACGAGATACTATTCACGGGATACTATTCACCCAAAAAATATATTTCTTTTCTGTTCAAATCATTTTTGGGTACAATATTATTCCATGAGGAGATGTAATATCCCCAAAATAATAATAATATTAAATTTAAATTCTTAAAACATATTATTTGGACTTTGTATTTATTTTGGTCAAACTAGTTATTTAATTTGTGTGGGCTAATAAATATTAATAAGTGATGGGTAAATTAATTTAGTACAATTTGGGCTTTAAAATTTATTGGGTTTAATTTATATTTGTGGGTAATAATAAATCCTATTGAAATTAGGAGAGTTAGTATTTAATAAATTAATAACTAAACCTAATCTTCCTCACCTATTTTGTACGAATTGGTGGAGAGAAAACGAAAGAGGTCGGTGGCTGCGCTGGAAAAGGAGGAAGAAAATTCACAATTTTATTTCACATCAGGCAAGTTTTTTTTTTGTTTATAATTCAAGGTAATGCATATTCTGTTATAGGGAATCATATAATCGGTAAATAGTAGTAGTATAGGAGGGTACGACTGATTTGACTGGATATATACATATTTATAAGTTTCTCAGATTACTTGTTTCAGTTGTTTGACTGAACTTTGCTGTTAAAAAAAAAGAAAGAAAAGAAAATTTCGTTATCATGATGAAAGCTAAGTTGCTGCAGGTATCAATAAGGATTATAATTAAATTATGCTTATACCTATATGTCATGTTGATTTCATGCGGTTTACAGGGTTGATTTCATTATATATATATATATATATATATATATATATATATATATATATAGATATTACATTTTAATAGGTTATTAGCTATGAAGTTTATAATCAGAATTTGTAAATTAAATTGAGGTTATATATATTGAATTTAAATTTATTTATTTTGCCGACATAGTTATAAAAGTTTTTAATAATTTTTTTTAATAGTATTATGTTATTAACGATTGAATTGTAATAAAATCTTATTAAAATTTTTTTAATTGAACGAAGGGAATTTAAAGAGTTATTTTTGGTATATAAATTTTGGAGTATTAATAATTGATAAAAGGCGATGATTAAAGGCATATTAAATAGATTACGAATTATTTTGGGAATTATTAGTTTGGATTATTTTAATTCGAGGTGAATATGTTTAGGTTGGGAATGACGTTTCATATTTAATATCGTTGGCATTTGAGGATAAGATTTCGTGGAGTGTGCTATAAATGATTTGGAAGTGTCAGGTATGGATTCCGTACTCTTTCAGCGATACTTTTGTTACATTTGATTTATTCGTTTTGTTTCTCGTGTCAAATTCTGTTATTATTTCACATAATTGTTTCTTGTGAGATTTATATAATTGTTTCATTTTGGAGTTGACATATTGGACTCGTAATTGTACTCTTTGAATTAGGATATCATGTTTAGTATTTATTTTTGATAATTGTAGAGCGGTACATGTTGTTACCTTCTTTTGAGACCTTGTGACCATAATTTGATTTGGTTCAACATGTACATATAGAACCCTTTTGTTGGTATTATGTCGCATGTGTTGTGACATGGTATTTTTATTAGAATATACCGTAGGGTATACCTGAGCTATAACCACCTGTGGGGGTACCACAGGCATGTCGTCTTGGCACGAGAGACATGACACTTTCCGTGGCGGTGTGATTAGTCCACGGCGTCTCCATTTTGGGCTCCGGTGTAAATGGGCCATTTGGTGTTTTGTTGTGGGAGGCGTATGGGTTAACCCTAGATTTCTGTTCTGCGGATTGGTGATGTTGTGCCAAACACACCTATCCGATTTGCATACATTTGGATTCGCGGTCCAATGTGTGATTTGCCTGTGTGGCATTATTTTGGTTGCCTGTGTGGCATCATTTGACTTGCCTGTGTGGCATGGTTTTGACTTGCCTGTGTGGCATGGTTTTGACTTGCCTGTGTGGCATTATTTTGACTTGCCTATATGGCAAGGTATACTTCTGAGCTCATTCGGTATAAAATAACTCCAGCCATTTGTTTCAGCCTATTATTTTATTTGATTAGTTTTGTTGGTTTCTGTTCAGTTCAAGTCATTAAGTTAGTCACTTCAGTTCGTTATTTCTTTATTCTTTTATTTGTTTCGTCAATTACATTGATTCGGATATATTCATTACGTTGATTCAGATATATTCCATTCAGATCTTTGGATATTATACTTTCGTTCGTATTTGCACTTGAGGCTTTGTTCAATATTTTGTCTCAGTTATTTTCGTATATCAGTTGTATATCTTTTGTATATCTGTATCCGTACTGGGCAATTGGCTCATGCTGTGTTTTTCTTCCGGCAGGTTTGCAGGGGTGATTCAGGGCTAGTGTGATGAGAGAGTTTCCCTTGACCATCTAGGTTGTTTCAAATTTTAAGTTTGATTATTTTGACTCTATTTGGAGAATTGTATTTAGTACGCTATTAATGGATCGCCACTATTAATGTTTTGAGGTTGTTAGTGCTCTATTTTCTTATTTTGAGGTTTGTTGTGCTTTGCACGTGACCTCCCTTTCCTTTTCGGGAAGGGGGTGTTACAGATATGGTATCAGAGCTTAGGTTCTTTCTTGTAGAAAACCTATTTAGGTTTGACCTGTGAGTTGTGGGTAAATCACTTGGTAGACATAGGAGTTTGATTTGATTTTGTTCTCTGTTTGGTTGGTCTTGATTTTAACCAAGTGTTTTTAGCTCTGTAAGTTGTAGTTGATTTGAGAAAGGCGAAATAATTTGTTAAGATTATTATTGTTATGCGCTGGAGCAATAATATTAGTTAAGGATTGTGATTGGATATCATCAAGGAGAATAAATATGTGATTGTGTTTGTGATTGGAGATTTTGTACAGTTAAGAAAGGATTATATGATTATGATATGAGTATTTGTATAAGCGAGTTTTTGATTTTGGGAAATTATTTGTTAGAGTTGTTTTTGGTGACAATTTATTATGATCTTAGAATTGAGGATTTGATTTTGATGATAATTTTGTTTATGTTAAGCTTGTGGATAATTTGAGGTACGTGTATTGATGGATTACTATGATAAAGTGAAAATTATTAAGTATAGATGGTTTCTTGTAATTTGAGTGGTTGATATTCGAGGTAATTAGTTTAATCATTTGGAGTTAATGATCAATTTTGTGGCTATTTTTCTAGAAAGATATTGGAGTCATGTCCTATGAAGTTTCTTTGTGATAGTAAGTTGAGATTTTGAAATTCGTTGAGTTAAGGTTTGCACTACGAGAATGATTGATTCATTGAATGATTAAATATATATAATAAGTGATGAAATTCAACTGATTATGAGAGATCTTAAATGGTTGTAGTTCGCTTATGCAGATGGTATCAAAGAGATTTTAGTAGTATATTTTGGTATTATAATATTTGGGAACTAATTTGATTTGAGGTTATGATATTTTGAAACTCTTAAGGACTTAGGAGAGTTGGTGATAAAGAGATATTAGTAGTATATTCTTTGGTGTAACAATATTTGATGAATAGTTCAAATTAAGGATGAGATATTTTGAAGCTCTTGAGGACTTGGGGAGAGTTGGTAATATAGTTTGCATAGTTGTTTTGTTTATCTGATATCTTTAGAGTTTTGTATGAATTTTTGTAAAATAAAATAAAAATAATTTGTTAGATCTTTGTCATGTGTGGAATATAAACGTTTTACGAATTAAAAATAATTTTAAATATTTTGGGTATTCGAATCGTATTTAGATGGAAAATATTTTTTTTGTGTTTTCGAATTACGTTCCGAAGAGTACGTATGTTTACATTAATGAAACTCAAAGATATTAATGGGGGGCCCGCATCAACAGTGGATCGTGTGACTTAACGCGAAGAACCTTACCAAGGCTTGACACGGTAGCTGACGGATCTTTTACAAGTACATTGATAATTGCGTAGACCGATGACTTATCCGCGTTGATCGTTACAAATGGCGGTGCTACGTCGTAACTGAATTTATTTATTTATTTGTAGCTTATTTGAATTCCGAGGACGAAATTATTTTTAAGGGGTGAAAAATGTAATAACCCATATATTTTTTTAAAATTAAATATTAATTAATTTTATTGTATACAATTGTATTTAAATTGGAAAAGGTAAATGATTTTTGTTTCCCTGTTTTCTTCTCTTCTTCCTTGTCTTGTTTAAAAAAATTAAATTCGTTTAGTAGATAATTAAATAACTGATTAAATTAAAATTGAGGAAGATAATCCCTTTTGTTAAAGACTTGTGCTAAAATCATTCGGAGCGGGAAGCTACTTGGGAGATAGAGGAATCTATTCGAGCGGAGTATCCACATATTTTGATAATTAGTTGTGTTCCATTCTTTTGATTCCGGGGACGGAATCCTTTTTAAGGTAGAGGTAATGTAATATCCCCAAAATAATAATAATATTAAATTTAAATTCTTAAAACATATTGTTTGGACTTTGTATTTATTTTGGTCAAACTAGTTATTTAATTTGTGTGGGCTAATAAATATTAATAAGTGATGGGTAAATTAATTTAGTACAATTTGGGCTTTAAAATTTATTGGGTTTAATTTATATTTGTGGGTAATAATAAATCCTATTGAAATTAGGAGAGTTAGTATTTAATAAATTAATAACTAAACCTAATCTTCCTCACCTATTTTGTACGAATTGGTGGAGAGAAAACGAAAGAGGTCGGTGGCTGCGCTGGAAAAGGAGGAAGAAAATTCACAATTTTATTTCACATCAGGCAAGTTTTTTTTTTGTTTATAATTCAAGGTAATGCATATTCTGTTATAGGGAATCATATAATCGGTAAATAGTAGTAGTATAGGAGGGTACGACTGATTTGACTGGATATATACATATTTATAAGTTTCTCAGATTACTTGTTTCAGTTGTTTGACTGAACTTTGCTGTTAAAAAAAAAAGAAAGAAAAGAAAATTTCGTTATCATGATGAAAGCTAAGTTGCTGCAGGTATCAATAAGGATTATAATTAAATTATGCTTATACATATATGTCATGTTGATTTTATGCGGTTTGCAGGGTTGATTTCATTATATATATATATATATATATATATATATATATATATATATATATATATATATATATATATATATATATATATATATATATATATATATATATAGATATTACATTTTAATAGGTTATTAGCTATGAAGTTTATAATCAGAATTTGTAAATTAAATTGAGGTTATATATATTGAATTTAAATTTATTTATTTTGTCGACATAGTTATAAAAGTTTTTAATAATTTTTTTTAATAGTATTATGTTATTAACGATTGAATTGTAATAAAATCTTATTAATTTTTTTTTAATTGAACGAAGGGAATTTAAAGAGTTATTTTTGGTATATAAATTTTGGAGTATTAATAATTGATAAAAGGCGATGATTAAAAGCATATTAAATAGATTACGAATTATTTTGGGAAATATTAGTTTGGATTATTTTAATTCGAGGTGAATATGTTTAGGTTGGGAATGACGTTTCATATTTAATATCGTTGGCATTTGAGGATAAGATTTCGTGGAGTGTGCTATAAATGATTTGGAAGTGTCAGGTACGGATTCCGTACTCTTTCAGCGATACTTTTGTTACATTTGATTTATTCGTCTTGTTTCTCGTGTCAAATTCTGTTATTATTTCACATAATTATTTCTTGTGAGATTTATATAATTGTTTCATTTTGGAGTTGACATATTGGACTCGTAATTGTACTCTTTGAATTAGGATATCATGTTTAGTATTTATTTTTGATAATTGTAGAGCGGTACATGTTGTTACCTTCTTTTGAGACCTTGTGACCATAATTTGATTTGGTTCAACATGTACATATAGAACCCTTTTGTTGGTATTATGTCGCATGTGTTGTGACATGGTATTTTTATTAGAATATACCGTAGGGTATACCTGAGCTATAACCACCTGTGGGGGTACCACAGGCATGTCGTCTTGGCACGAGAGACATGACACTTTCCGTGGCGGTGTGAATAGTCCACGGCGTCTCCATTTTGGGCTCCGGAGTAAATGGGCCATTTGGTGTTTTGTTGTGGGAGGCGTATGGGTTAACCCTAGATTTCTGTTCTGCGGATTGGTGATGTTGTGCCAAACACACCTATCCGATTTGCATACATTTGGATTCGCGGTCCAATGTGTGATTTGCCTGTGTGGCATTATTTTGGTTGCCTGTGTGGCATCATTTGACTTGCCTGTGTGGCATGGTTTTGACTTGCCTGTGTGGCATGGTTTTGACTTGCCTGTGTGGCATTATTTTGACTTGCCTATATGGCAAGGTATACTTCTGAGCTCATTCGGTATAAAATAACTCCAGTCATTTGTTTCAGCCTATTATTTTATTTGATTAGTTTTGTTGGTTTCTGTTCAGTTCAAGTCATTAAGTTAGTCACTTCAGTTCGTTATTTCTTTATTCTTTTATTTGTTTCGTCAATTACATTGATTCAGATATATTCATTACGTTGATTCAGATATATTCCATTCAGATCTTTGGATATTATACTTTCGTTCGTATTTGCACTTGAGACTTTGTTCAATATTTTGTCTCAGTTATTTTCGTATATCAGTTGTATATCTTTTGTATATCTGTATCCGTACTGGGCAATTGGCTCATGCTGTGTTTTTCTTCCGGCAGGTTTGCAGGGGTGATTCAGGGCTAGTGTGATGAGAGAGTTGCCCTTGACCATCTAGGTTGTTTCAAATTTTAAGTTTGATTATTTTGACTCTATTTGGAGAATTGTATTTAGTACGCTATTAATGGATCACCACTATTAATGTTTTGAGGTTGTTAGTGCTCTGTTTTCTTATTTTGAGGTTTGTTGTGCTTTGCACGTGACCTCCCTTTCCTTTTCGGGAAGGGGGTGTTACAGGAGATGTGCTAATTTTTCAGACCGTTGGTTGAAATTATAATAGTAAATCAATATGGATCATTGATTTAAAGTTTTAATAGTAACTTGTCCCTTCAGTTTTCCAAGAGTTATTTGTCCCTTCAGTTTTCTAATAGTTATTTGTCCATTCAGTTTTCTAAGAGTTATTTACCTCTTCGGTGTTTCAAGAGTTAATTGCCCCTTCTCAAATAGTAGTTGTCTCTTCAATATTACCAAGAGTCATTTTGACCCTTCGTTAAAACCAAGAGCCACTCTCAGTTCTTCTATAAATAGAAGCTCATTCCTTCATTATTTCTTATGAATTCACTAAAACTCTAGAGAGAGAGAAACTATAGAGAGAAAGAAGAAAAGTATTTTGTTACTTCACTTTTCCAATATCCAGTTTCTTCTAAGGTAAGGGATATTATTTGTTGTACTCGTAAGGGGTGTTATTCTTTCGCATTCATGAAGAGAATTATTTTCTTTCAATACTCGTAAGAGTTGTTATTCCATTCATCATTATTATGTTGGAATAACCTGTTTATGCGAAGTATCGAATACATGATGAAATTCTTTTGTTATTACATTCTTCATTATTATGTTGGAATAACCTGTTTATGCGAAGTACCGCATACATGGTAAAATTCTTCTGTTATTCCATTCTTTATTATTATGTTGGAAAAACTTGTTTATGCGAAGTACTGCATACATGGTGAAATTCTTTTATTATTCTATTATTTATTATTCTGTCGGAATATCTTGTCTGTGCGTTTATGCCGGACCTGGTTCCATTATTTATTATTTTGTCAGAATATCATGTCTGTGCGTTTACGCATGACCTGGTTCCATTATTTATTATTCTGTCGGAATATCATGTCTGTGCATTTATGTACGAATGACCTGGTTCCATTATTTATTATTCTATTGGGAATAACCTGTCTGTGCAGTCTATCGCACGCATGGTGAATCCTTCTGTTATTCCATTCTTTATTATTCTGCTCGAATAACCTGTCTATGTGGATTACCACATGCATGGTGAATGATCCTTTGTATTCATTCCTTATTAATTATTGGAAATGATCTGTTTACGTGGATTATGATGAAAGTCATAATAAAAGCATTGGACTGATGAAAATCATGGGCATATGTAGTATTAGTAAGTGGTATGATGAGTTATGCTGGTTATTATGTGAAAACATGAAAGTTTCTTAGAAATCACAAAGGGTTGAAAATCATATTTTGGTGAAAATGGAACAAGAAATTCAATTGACCATATCTCCTATTATATTTCGAATTTTTGAGTGTGGTCAAGTTTTAGAGTTAGATCTATGAGTTTTCTAACTTATCCAAGTAGAATCACTGGAAAAGGTGTTGTAGATTTTCGTGTAGACTGATTTTAGCAAAGGAGTCAAAAACTGCAATGTACTAAATAGCTATTGCCCAGAAATTTAAAAGGGCATTTTCGGCCACTTAATTTGTGAGTAAAGTTCCGACCTTCTGGGACATGGAAATATATGGTATAAAGTACCTCCTGTCCAAAAATGAGCTCATTCTGACTTAAAATGAGCAAGTTATGACTATTTCAATATTTAGGTTTTTTCGACGAAAAACGCTATAACTGGAGTTCTATAACTCCGATGACCATGAAATTTAAATTGGAAGTTCATGTTAACATGTGTAAGATCCTGCCAAGATTTGGCAATTTCTGGAGTTAAAATTAAGGTAGCTAATTTCTTAAGAATTAAATAGAAATTGATTTTTGAAAAATAGTAGATGAAATTTATAAATTCCGAAAAAAATATATGTTCAATATAGGACTATATTCTGCTAAATCCCAGAGAAGAAATATTTTTGGGTCTGATTTTGTATTTTTCATGAAAATAATCTAGTTATGAGTAAATGAGTTAAATATGTTATGTGAAGTAACAAAATTGGAAATTATGATTTTATGGCTTGGGAATCCTATATAGGGTATATGCAGATTTTTGATAAGAGATTTGATCATTGGTGATTAAATCTTATGAGTATGGCATTTTTAAATGATTAAATGTATTATTTGGTAAAGTGTAAACAATTGAAATAAATTATTTATAAGTTTAAGAAGTGATTAGAATATTGTTATAATATTAATAATACTAGATTATGAGTTTATTAAGTGATTGATAATATTTGGATAAATTTAAAGTCTTTAATATTTATCCTTGTTTTCGTTTAATTAATGCTTATATCATTGACATCATTCTCATGCTTATATTGTGATGAAAGTCATCATTGGCTTACGTACATAGATGGACTTGGTGTGATTATGACCAGAGATTATTCGGTATAATCATGACCGTAATGTGACGAATGATGTGGTAAAAATCCTCGGTGGCCTGTAGTGCATTGATGGACAATTTTTGGTATGATTATGACCAGGGATTATTCGGTATAGTCATGACCACTAATGATTTAATTAATATCATTGGCACGTAGTGCAGGGATGATTCGATGATGTGGTTTATTTATTAAGCTGAGTCTCAGCGATAAAAAATGATGAAAATATTTTAAATCATAGAAGTTAGTAGATATCATGCTCTACTTAACTCTTCTAATGGATTGCTTATTCCGCTGCAGTTAAACTTGATGTCTATTGTATTTTACAAGTTTAACATTGTTGAAGACTAATGATAATTTATTCTGTATTATCTTAGTCATAATATTTCTTACTGGGCTAGTTGAGCTCACCCTTTCTTTCACTGTTCTCTTCAAAAAATGAGAATATAGGTGGGACGAGTCGGGAAACGGAGTTACAGATCAGATGATAACATTAGTAGTCCTCACTATTCTGTTAAATTGTGTGATAATAAATGTAATGAGGACTGAATTTGAGTTTGTATACTGTCTATGAGGACTCCATTGAGAGTGGATATTGTCTAGAAGGTAATATTCTTGATTAAACTCTGAGTTTATGTTTTGTCGTATTTTACACGACAATTGTATAATTAAGTTGAATTTGATTTATGTACCATGTATTTTGCGACTCAAGATGGGTGATGTATACCTATTTTGGGGGCGTCATAGTTGGTATCAAAGCTTAGGGATATGATTCATGGCTGCGATGTGAGACAAGAAATAAGAGGGGAGAGACGGGGAATTCCTTCGCTAGTATGACCTACCTAAGTTTATTTGGTATTTAATTGGTCGGTCAGATTATATTGATAATATGTTATATGATAATTAACCCTTGTTTTGTGGCAGTGTTTGAAAATGGCAGCTGAAAATGTTAACAATGGAGTGAATGAGACCGTTAAAACACCTTTAATCACTAACCAGTTTAATGTGATGTCAGACGAAGAAAAAATTAGAGATATCTACGTGGTGAGTGAAAAAATAATTGTTGCACCTGAACTAGTTACAGAGGTAGCAGCTGAGAGCGAAGAAGAAGAAGAAGAAGAGGAACCTGAGGAGAATTTATTAGAAGAATTTTATGATTAAAATTTAGAATTACAAAATCATATTCACGAGTTAGAAGAGCAGGCTGAAGAACGGCAGTCGGTCGTGGAGCAAACAGATGTAACAATTCAAAATCGTGTTACCCGATGTGCGATGCTTGAACAGAAGCACTCTTTGACAGAGTATAAGTTATTAGAGCTAGAATTTGAGAATGCTATGATCAAAGTTCTAATGAAAGAAGAAACAACTGAACGAAGGAGAATAGATGATGCATGGGTAAAAGTCGCACGACGCGTAGATATTGTAGAAAAAGACGTCCGATCCAATAAGACCGAAATAGATGAAATGGATTTTGCTTTTTGGGCAACAATTGGGAGAATTCAACATCGAATTCGGAATTACTCTGTGCAGAGCGGTCAACCCCAATTCGATATGGATCGGAGAATAATGATTCAAATCATGGATCAGGAATGTGACGAAGCACTTAAGGGTGGAATGTACCCTATAGCAAAGTCAAATCCGGTAGTTTAAGTGATATCGTTTGTCAAGAAACCCGAACGAAATTATTACGGGTAAGTTAATTATAAACTCTTGCAAAGTATATACCTTATTCGATACCAGTTCTACCCACTCTATTATTTCTCCTACTTGCGCTTAATGTTTAAATTTGATTCCGAAGAAACTAGACTTTGATTTATCTATTGAAACTCCGTTGGGAGAAACCTCTGTTACCTCCACTATTTATAAAACTTGTTTGATTCAAATCAACACTTTCATTGATGTGATTTTAGGAATCGACTGGTTAACTACTCATCATGCTAAAATTGATTATTTTTGTAAGGTTGTTAGCTTTCATATTCCTCACCAACCTGTTATGCGAATTTAAGCAACCAAACTACTAAAGTCAATTATTGTCATATCACGCAATAAGTAAAGAGCCCTGAGCCTTTCGCTGGTGACTTCCTTATGTGGAATGTACTGAAGCCGAACTTTTCATAGGGGATGTCGTGAATAACGGTGGCAAGTTGATAAGTATCAATGTGACGTACTATCCATGTCTTAGATGAGGGTCACAATTTTAAATGATATTTCTATTGTTAATAAATTCCTGACATATTCTTGCAGACTTCTTAGCCTACCCTAGAGAGTTAAATTGAATCTTGTATTGACCCAAGTACAAAACCCGTTTCGTATAACTTACAAATGAAGAAGGTAGAGTTAAAGACTCTAGGAACCCACGTGAAGATAACGAATATATGAGTAGAATCAACTTTAATCGATAAAGTTAAAGCCGCTCAAGCTACTGTGACAACCCGAGAATTTAGACAATTTATTAAAATCTTAAATGATTGATTTAAGGTCAAATATTAGACCTAGACAGAATATAAGTGTATGCGTTTGATGTTATTAGGATGGAATTCTGAGGATTTCAAAATTCTGTGAAGGATTTAGGTGAATTATTCAGAATTAAGTTTATATGTGTTTATGTTCTGTGTATATGGTTTTATATGTGTTCAGAATGTGGTTAAGGGTCAAGGGTTGACCAGATAAATTATATCTGTGTCAAACCCTAAGTATATATTAAGAACGACAACGTTCAACTAGAAAACCCTAACATCTGATAAGAAAACCTAGAAATCGGTTCTGGAAACTCTAGTTTCAGTTCCGGGAGTCCGAAACCCTAATTCAGATATTAAAAACCCTAGATTGGGAATGCTATGCTATACATAAGGTTTAACGTTATTAATTATAAATTAATTAGGGAAAACCCTAATGAATTACTGGAAACCCTATTTGAGTATTAAAAAACCCTAATACTATATCTGAAAATCCTAATTTTAGATTTTGAATATTTGAAACCCTAATCTAGGAATATAACGGAGAATTATAATGCTCAAGTGATTTAAATTATAAGCTTAATAGGGTAAAGCTTAATTATTTAGCAAACCCTAATTTCCAAAATTTGAACCTTAATTATTCTGTCTGAAACCCTAAATCGGGATATTAAAACCCTAAGTGGGAAGCTTGAAGTTAAGTATAGAGTTTCTATGTTATTAATTGTAAGTATAATTAGGGATAACCCTAATTGATTTATTTGGAAAGCCCTAATTTCTAATGTAGGAAACCCTAACATGCAATTAGAGAAAACCAAATTATTAGCTTATAGAGTGTAATGTTAATTAGGAAGCCTTAACCCTAATTAGCAAGCTTGAATGAGATTAGTAAACTTTATTGTAATTAGGAAACCCTAATATAAATTAGGAAACCTAATTTCTAAATTTGAAAGATTATTTTCTATGTAAAATCCTAATTAGTGAGTTATAAACTCTAATGACCAATTATGATCCTAATTGCTAAATTAAAAAAATTAATTAGGAATTAATAATCCTAATTGGGAAGCTTAATTTATGATTGGGAAATTATAATATAATTATCAAATCCTAATTATAATTTAGAATATTAATTTTCTATTTTGAAAACTTAAATTGGAAATCCTATAAATTTATTTTTTAAAATCCTAAGGGTTCAAATCCTAAACCCTAAACCCTAAGAGCTCAAACCCTAAACCCTAAGGGTTGGAGCATTTGTCAATTTAGCCACTAAAAGTACAAATCAAATGACCAAAGTGCCCTTTATATTATATTGAGATGGAGTGTAGATTTAGCCCTAGTAAATGGTTGGTAACCAACCCCAAGCTAGCCATGTGCCTATATCTCTCAAAAATCAGACCTCATTGCCACTTGGCATCAATTGTGACCTTAGATTAAAAATTTAAGAGCTTTAAAAGTAGGACAAAGCTTACTTTATTTTTCATTTGAGCCAAGTCTATTTTCTCTCTTCCATCCGAATTTTGAGAGTGAAAGTGAGTGAGAAACCAAACCAAAGTCAGCCTTTAGCTTTCCAGGATCAAACACCAACGATCAGATTCAAAAATTGAGCATTTATGAGGTATAAACCCTAATTCTAGAAACCATTAGATCTGATGTTTGATGTTGTGATTTTATGTTTAAATGTGTAGTGTGTAGTATATATTAGTGATCTGGGTTGTAATATCACAGATCCATAACACTTAGATGCTCGAAATTGATGTTTTTAAAAATCTGGAAATTTGGAAAAAGTGGCTTGACAGCCGAATGTCAGAGCCCATAGATTCATGTGTTAGTAGTTTGTTGTGTTTAAAGTTATAGATCTATTCTATGTTGTAAGGTCTTTGCTCTGAAACTTGAATCAAGCCTAGATCGTGTATAGATCAAAAGTTATTAATGGTCAAAGTACGTTGACCGAACACAAAACCTGTTTCTAGAAAACCCAGAAAATATCCAAGAAACCGAGAATTTCTGACAACGTTTTGGCAGACACTATATCTTCCTGTAATTTGTTATATTGGTTATCTTGTTGGTTAGACATTATAGACTGGTATGTAGACTATACACTAGAGTCCTTAGAATACCCAGATCATGTGTAGGATTCAAGTTATTGAGGGTCAAACCTGCGTTGACCACCAGCTTTTGTAGAAATCTGGAACACGATTTCTGTCAGAACTTTGACCGTGTCATAACCTATGGATTTGTTGTTTATAGACTGAGATCTTGTTATCTCGTTGTTCTTTGTCATGTGTACTACGGTTATAAATCAAGAAACAACCAAAATAATTACTAGAACACTTTGTAATTTGAGCTCAAAAGTAGACACACGAACTATCGTGGATTTCTGGGTTGCCAAGAAAACCCAGGCATGTTCTGACAAGCATTTTGATTGCCCAGATCTAATTGTGTGTTTGTTTTTTGATTTAGAAACGGGTATCTAGTTGTAGTGTTATATATTATCTACAAGATCATGGTTAGAAATATCCCAGAAACAGTTTGTATCGAAATTTAACGATGCTCAAACATGGCATGTTGATCACAAAGCTGTCAGTGTTCTTGAGGCTCAAGAACACCAATAGGGACGGATTTGTCGCATAAAGCCCTTTAGCGACGCTTATTTTAGAAAATAAATTATTTTAATAAATAAATAGAAATAAATGGTTTTAAAATTATTAAAAATACATATTAAATTCTGAAAAATTATTTTAAAGCCTGAAAAATAGTTTTAATTATTTGGAGTATATTTTGAAAATATTTAATATTTTGGAATATAAATTGTATTTATTTATTTAATTATAATATTAAATAAATTATTTTAATTCATGAAAAATCATGAAAAATTATATTATGGTGTTAGAAAATATTTTAAGTTATTTTTGATGACTTTTGATATTTTTTGTTGAATTTCATTAATATTTATTATTAATGGTAATTAATTTATTTAATAAATATATTAGATAAATTATGGGAAAAATAGAATTAATGATTTAAAAATCATATAAAAATGATTCAAGTGTTATAAAAATATTTTAAGTTATAAAATATAACTTTTGATATTTTGTTATGAAAATGTTAATATTTTAATATTAATATTAATTATCAGATAATGAATTTGATTGTTTAAAATCATAGAAATATTATTTTAGGGTATTAAAATTACGTTGTGATGTTACAATTATATTATAATATTATGTTATGATTTTCATTGATATTTAGTATTAAATTAATATTAATGATTAAAGAATTATGGGGTATTTAATTCATTTAAATGCGGTGTAAGTGATTGAAATTACGATAATGATATTAATTATCTGAAAATTATTGCAAGTTTATAAAAAATGTTTTGACTAATAATATGATTGTCTAAGATATTGTTTAGTGTTTAGGCAGAGTTTAATGAAACTTAAACTAGATATTTGTCCGATTAGACCGTCGGGACGATTGAATTGTGTCGGTTTCAACTCAGACTTAAATAGTCTGATTTGATGCTAAGTCTTATGTGTTGTATAGACTGATAGGATTATGTGATAATGTGTTTAGGTTATTTTATATTGTGATGATATTATTATAATATTTGGAGATCGGCATTATCTGTATTAGGTCTTCGAATAAAGCTAAGTTATATTTCGTAGATCAACGGTTCAGGCAAGTTAGTTTTTCTTAACTTTACTTAGAGTGTTTTATTCAGTTATGCTTATGGTTAATCATTACTGATTGCCATGTAGAATTGTACTTTGTACATCTTGTATGTATAAGTCAGGTATGAAAGTCTGATCACCTTCATTTCCTGTTGGTCCAGATATATATTGTTCATATGTAATACTTGTTTAGTCAAAAGTTTGTTCATGCTAATTCACAATTACATTATGAATTATAGCCAGCTTATTATTCTAAATCTTTCAATCATGATATATCCTTAAATTGTATTTAAACTTGCTGGGCAACTTTCATGCTCACCCTTGCTATATCATGATAAAACATTGCAGAGTAAGGTGAATGCGTCGGATACAAGGAAAGTTAAAGACAGTTCCAGCTTAATGTTAATGTGCGCGATTAGTTTTGTAATAGTCTTGTATGATAATGATGTCATGTGTTAGATAAGTTATGAATTGTGTATAAGTTATGGTTACTTGACCTTGGGGATAGTGTATAATGTTTAATGTATAAACAATTTATGTTTATATCTTCCGCAATAGTTATAGAAATAGCGCACTGGATCCGCGGCGATTCGGGGGCGCTACAGCTACACACCCGAATCTAATGAATGTGAAGAAGAATGTTCAAGAGGGCCTAATTCTAGAAGCAAGAATCGACGAAGAGAGGAAATCTCAACCGAAATTGAGATTGCTATTCAATTTTAAATTATCAGTTACTGTTGAACTTTGTTAGACTAGTGAACCCTTAATGATTCGACTAGTCCATAGTTGATGAGCATTCTAAATTTTAGAACCCTTGATGAATTATCCAAACCAAACTTCATTTGGTGCGGACTCTAATGTAAAACTGAGATGAACAACCCTGTATAGGGGATAACTTTTACGTTAGCGTTAAGATATTGTGCACAGTATGATACTAAGGGTTGATCCCCCTAAGTACGAGAAGAAGAGTCCATAGTCTTATGATTGTTAAAGGTTTCAAGTATAAACACTTGACAACCTAGGACATAGTTCAAGGTCTTATGCCTCAGAAGTTCTTTTGTTTCTTGTTATTCATTCTTGACTCAAAAGCTGAGTTTTCATGTTTCAGAAGCCTCTGATTTATTGGCAAGTTATTATTTCTTTGTTATATTGTTATACTTATGGGCAATCGTGTTCACTCTTGCTTAATAATAACATTGCAGTTAAGAACGAAAGATCAGATGAGCCTTCCACTAGTAAAGACTTGTTGTTACTTAAGACTTGATGTGTATTTATTTACAGACTTGATGTTATTTAAGACTTGTTATTGTTTATGATTCCGCACAGATGTTTAAGGTTAGAGTGACCTGGGATTGTATTTTATACAAATAATGTAACCCCATAAGGGGAGATTTATTTATTTATTTCTATCTTTTGCATGGTTTGCTTTTAGTTATGGGTAGATAGATAGATGATAATTGTACAGTGAACACCAAATCCTGCGAAAATGGAAGTACCCGGATTTGGGGGTGTCACAGGTTGGTATCAGAGCTGTAGATTATGAACCTTAGGTGGGGAAAACGACCTTAGGTAGTAACCTTGTAGGAGATCGAGAACATGGTGGTGCTAAACTCTTATCGAGTTCTAAGAAATTAATTTCTTAATTCATTGAAGATAATAAAACTTTATGTGCTTTTGTGATAAATTATGTGCTCACTAGTATGGATTAGTAACTAAAACTTAAAATTTTGTTGTCAGGATGTCTGATGTTGGAGGAGCTAGTCGAGCTGGGGAAGAGGAACCCCGAGTACCTACAGAGGAGGAACCCCGAGACATTCATGTCGTCAGGTAACAGTTGGTACAGAGAGAGCCATCTCCGTTGATCACTATTGTTGGTCGGGAGCAAGAGCCTGAGACTGATCCAGAGGAGGATTCTGATGAAGAAGATGAGGAAGAGGAATTTCCACTGAACTCCATCGATGCTGAGATGTATGATGCATTTTATGATCATAACATAGAGTTGCAAGACACTATTCAGGAGCTGTAGGAGAGGACTGTTATTCAGCAGAGTACCATCGAGTGAACCAAATCCCACTCCACGTTTCTTAAATGTGTGTGAAGACACACATTTAGGAAACGTGGAGTGAGATTTGGTTCACGAGAAGGGTCAAACTGAGGAGAAGTCCGAAGAAATAGAAAAGTTGAAGATAGATCTGAAAGAAAGCTCAGAAAGACTGGCCTTAGCAGAGGAGGGCTGGGTAAGAGAGTCATGTCATGCTGATCTTGCTGAGGAGGATTGTCGTGCAAAGAAGGCTAAGCTTGGGGAGACGTATTCTACATTTCACAATGCAATGGATGCGGCCCAGGATCGAGTTATGAAGTATCCAATATAGTTTGAAGGTCTACCATCATATATGCTAGATCGCAGGACGATATCCCACATCATGGAAGAAGATCACGGCAAGGCTATTCAGCGCCTTAATAGGCAGTGATAGGATTAGTTTATTTATGTGAAACCTATCTGGTAGTTAAAGATGTAAATTCTGATGTGTTTATAAACAAAGGAATATTTTAATGTTTTAAATCCTGTAGATTCTGTATCTCGGGATAATTAATGTAAATAACAGTGATGCAATCGTATGATGTTAAAACTTTTGAATTGAATAAAAATGTCAGAGTTTATTTGAAATAATGTGTTAAGTGAATTATGATTAAATGTTTTAGTTAAGCCTTAAATGTTTAAGGGATTTAATAAAGACTTAATAAGCGTATATTCTTAACAGAAATATGTAGCCTAGAAGAAGACAAAACCAACAGGAAGATCAAAGAGAACCGATGAATAACAACAATGACGCCAATGCTAACCCTGTTCAGCAATTGGTGAACCTATTAGCTGGAGCAATTAACAATCAACCATAAGCTCCACCAAACACATCGTTTAAGGATTTTAAGGCGGTGGAACTGCCAGAGTTTAAGGGTTCCATAAACCCAATCGAGGCTTAAACCTGGTTTATGGAGATGGAGAAGGTGTTTGATGTCGCTATAGTAAGTGAAGACTAGAAAACCGCATAAGCAACATTCATGCTGAAGTCTGAAGCCAGCTATTGGTGGCAGGAAAATAAAGTACGGGGAGGAGAAGGTGTAATAACCTGGGAGAGATTCAAGGAAATGTTTTTCGAGATGTATTTTCCGACCAGTTCACAAAACCAAATGGAAGTTCAATTTCTGGAGTTGAAACAGGGGAGTATGTCCGTAGCAGATTATGCGGCAAGGTTCAACGAGTTGGCTAGGTTCACTACATATCAAGTGCATACTGATGAGAGAAAGGCAAGATGTTTCGAGCAGGGACTGAAGCCCTGGTTGTATAGCAAGGTGCCGATGTTCCAATTGAACACTTTTGTTGGAGTGTTAAAGAAGGTTATACTCGCTGAAGGTGGAAGCGATGCGATAACTAAATATAATCAGGATCAGAAGAAGAAAAATAGTGAAAATGAAGGAATTAACAAGACTGGTGGAAGTAGCACGGGGGGTATCCATAATCAGAAGAGAAAGTGGTCTGATAACTTGTCAGCTGGAAGTCAACAAGGAGGGCAGAAGAAGAAGATCGAAGCATGCCCAACCTGTGGAAAAGCTCATCTGGGAGTTTGCATGAAGGGAAAACGAGTATGCTATAATTATGGTCAGGAAGGCCACATAACACCTAACTGTCCTAACCCAAAGAAGGGTGTCTGCTTCACTTGTGGCTCAAAGGATCATCTTACAAAGGATTTTCCTAAGAAGGGATCTGGAGGAACATGGTCAGGAGGGAATAGAGGAAATAACAGTGGAAGCACTCTGACTATCGCAGGACCAACTGCAACCAACCGACCGACCGTCAGAACATTCAACATGACAGTGTAGGATGCAACACAGTCTCGTGATGTGGTGTCAGGTATCATTCCAATTAATAAAGTTAATGCTTATGTATTATTTGATTCGGGTGCTACTTGTTCATTTATATCCGATGACTTTGCTAAGAACTTAGAATTGCTTAAGGACGAGTTAGAATACCCCATGAACATAGAAATTGTAAATAGACAAATCAACCCTGTTAAGTACGTGCATAAGAACTGTAGAGTGGATATTAAGGGTAATATCATGAACGTAGATCTTATCCCTATTTGACTTGGAGAATTCGAAGTTATTTCTGGTATGGACTGGTTATCCAATTATGGGGCAGTAATTGACTGCCATAAGAAGTGTATTAACCTTATGACTCCGTCAAAGGTTGTGTTTTATTGTAGCAAGTCACCTAGACAAGCGAGTTGTCTGACGATGATGCAGGCCAGGAGGTTGTTAAGGCAAGGCTGTGTAGGATATCTAGCTTACATAGTCGATAGACATAAAGATAATCCAAAAATAGAGGAGAGATACCAATAGTGAGAGATTTCGCAGATGTATTTCTGGATGATTTACCAGGACTTCCTCGTGATAGAGTAGTTGAATTTGTGATCGATTTGGCTCCAAGATCGGTCCCAATATTGAAGGCTCTGTACCGAATGGCACCGGTAGAGATGAAAGAACTGATGGTCCAACTACAAGAATTATTGGACAAAAATTATATCCAATCAAGCGTATCACCGTGGGGAGCGCCGATTTTATTTGTGAAAAAGGATGGGACAATGCCGCTCTGCATCGATTATAGAGAACTGAATAAGGTCACAATTAAAAATAAATATCCATTACCACGAATCGACGATCTGTTCGATCAGTTAAAGGGAGCAAGATACTTTTCAAAGATGGACTTGAGGAGTGGTTATCATCAACTGAAGGTGAGACCAGAGGATGTACCGAAGACAGCGTTCAGAACACGATACGATCACTATGAATTTTTGGTAATGTCATTTGGTCTAACGAATGCTCCTGCAGCATTTATGGGCTTAATGAATGGAGTGTTCTAGCTATTTTTGGACAAATTCGTAGCGGTATTTATAGATGATATTTTGGTATATTCAAAAACCAAGGAAGAACATGAAGAGCATTTGAGGGTGACATCAGAAACATTGAGAAGAGAGAAGTTATATGCTAAGTTTTCAAAATGTGAATTCAGGATTGAAAGAGTATAATTTCTTGGACATGTGATCGATAGGGACGGAATTTCGGTGGATCCCTCAAAATTTGAAGCTGTGATTAACTGGGATCAGCCGAAGACACCATTAGAAGTAAGAAGTTTTCTTAGATTGGTAGGTTATTATAGAAGATTCATTCATGATTTTTCCAAGATCGCGACTCCATTGATGAATTTGACTAGGAAATCCGTAAAATTTGTTTGGACAGAGAAGTGTGAGGAAAGCTTTCAAGAATTAAAGAAGAGGTTGAGTTCAGCACCTGTGTTATCTCTTCCAGATGACACAGGAAATTTTGTGGTTTATAGTGAGGCATTGCATAAAGGACTTGGCTGTGTGCTTATGCAAAATAGTAGAGTCATTGCATATGCGTCACGACAACTGAAAGATTATGAGAAGGGGTATTCGACCCATGACTTGGAGTTAACTGCAGTGGTTTTTTCTTTGAAAATCTGGAGGCACTATCTCTATGGGGAAAAGTGTGAAATATATACAGACCAAAAGAGTCTGAAATATATTTTTACACAGAAAGACTTGAACATGCGCCAAAGACGGTTGTTGGAGTTAATTAAGGACTATGATTATGAGATTCTATACAATCCGGGTAAGGCAAATGTGGTTGCCGATGCCTTAATTAGAAAGGGTCGGGAGAAACTGATGATCTTAACCGATCAGGAGGAGTTAATTTTAGCAATGGAAAAGCTGGAATTGGAAGTGAAGTGTCCTATAGAGATTGATGAAAAGTTGTTTCAGATGCAATCTGGTACAACTCTATTAGACAAGGTTAAGGAGGCTCAACTTCAGGATGACGAATGTAAAACAGTAAAAACGAAGATATCTGAACGAACCAAATCAAGATTCAAGATGGATAAGGAAGGAATACTAAGATTTGAAAATAGAATTTGGGTACTGCCAGTACCAGAGATTAAGGAAAAAATTTTGAGCAAGGCTCACAACTCAAGATATTCGATTCACCCTGGTAGTACTAAGATGTACCAAGATCTTCGACAACATTTCTTGTGGCCAAATTTGAAATGAGAGGTTGTAGAATATGTTGCCAAGTGCCTAACATGTCAGAAAGTGAAAGCAGAACATCAAAGGCCGAGTGGGTTACTACAACCTTTAGAGATTCCATAATGGAAATGGGAACATATTACGATGGATTTCGTGGTTGGCCTACCAACAACTCAGAAAGGCTACGACGCAGTATGGGTTATTATTGACCGATTGAGGAAATCTGCACACTTCATTCCGATCAAAATCAGATTCAACTTAGATCAGTTGGCAAGGTTATATGTGAAAGAGATTGTTTCGAGGCACGGAGTCCCGGTGTCAATTGTCTCAAATAGAGATTCGCGCTTTACATCGAACTTCTGGAAACGTCTATAGGAATGCATGGGTACACAGTTGCGAATGAGCACGGCATATCACCCTCAGACAGATGGACAGAGTGAAAGAATAATTCAGACACTAGAAGACATGTTAAGAGCTTGTATAATGGACTTTAAAGGAAATTAGGATGATCATCTACTGCTCGTAGAGTTCAGCTACAACAACAGTTACCACGCTAGTATTGGCATGCCGCCTTATGAAGCGTTATACGGTAGAAAGTGCAAAACTTTGCTATACTGGGATGAAGTTGGTGAAAGACAATTACTAGGCCCGAAATTGGTACAACAAACAGCAGAAATAGTCAAAGTGATCTAAACAAGATTGATAGCAGCCTAAGATAAACAGAAGAAATACATCGATCCACACCGTAAGAATGTTGAGTTTGAACCAGGTAGTTATGTGTTCTTAAAGGTCTCTCCCTGGAAGGGAAAGATCAGGTTCGGAAAGAAAGGGAAATTAAGCCCAAGATTCATTGGACCCTTTGAAGTTCTGAGAAGGGTCGGAGAAGTTGCTTATGAGGTAGCCTTACCACCAGCTCTAGAGAATGTCCACAATGTTTTCCATGTCTCAGTTCTATGACCCTACAAACCTGATTACAAGCACGTGATTGAATATGAACCCCTACATTTTGACAAAGACTTATCTTACGAAGAAATTCCTGTTCAGATTGTTGACCGAAAAGAGCAAGTTCTAAAAAATAATGTAATACCTTCTATTAAGGTAATTTGGAAGAACCACAACGCTGAAGAAGCTACGTGGGAACTCGAAGAGAATATGATGAAGAATTATCCTCATTTATTTACTTTGATTAGTATAAGCGATTCTGGGGACAGAATCTTTATAAGGGGGGAGAATGTAACGGGTCGAAAAGATTGAGTCGTGATTCTGAGGACAGAATCCTTTTAAAGGGGGGAAAGATGTGATAATCGAGATTTTTGTAATTTAATTTTAATATCTATTAAATTAAATAAATATTTTTCAATGAATTAATTATTAGATTAAATAATTAATTGATGAAATTGTGGTAGATTAATTTAATTATATGTGTTATATTTATTAAATTAATGTGGAGAATTTTTATTATTCGAAGTGTGTAATTATGTGAGCTTATTGAATTAAATGAAATATTTAATAAGCCTAATGTTATTTTAATTAATTTAATAATTAATTAGAGATTTAATAATTTGACATAATTAATAAATGAGAAATTTAATTGTGTGACTATGTGAATTAATGAGAAATTATTATATGTTATTTAAAATAAATTAAATAAGATATTTGATTTATTTCATAAAGGGGTGTGACACTATTAAACTATAGTATAAGTGATTTATTAAATTAAATAGGAATGAGCCTTTTAAGGATAGCCAAACATGGCATTAGTGGAGGTTAAGGGCAGTTAACACATGATGGGTAACTGACCTCCACAACACACCAGTTCACTTTTATTATATACGTCTTATGATTTTTTTATTATTATTTTCTAAGTCTGGCTAAGCATCACAGAGAGAGATTGAGAAATTGTTGAGGGAGAGTGTGAGTTGTGTGATTGAAGGATTAATTGAGAAGGGTTTCAATTCTATTCATCTACGCTTTGGGTAATCTCTTCAACCCAGTTTATTTACGTTATTTAAGGTTTCATGAAAATGCTTTTCAAATTCTTTGTTAAATCTCTGTAACTGGAAATTTTATTGATTTTGTGGATGTATATATGATAATATGTTAACATATCATGTTTTACTATGTATTATAGATTTCCATATCATCAATTTCATAATATTATAATGTATATTATTTCTTCAAAAGTTACAGAGTATGGAGTATGGCCATATGGCCCTTATACGTGAATTTAATATGTCAAACATAAATTGTTTTGCAAAATTCACACATGTATATAATTATGCATGTTAAAACGAAGAAAACAAAACTTGAATGGATGGATTTGGTGTTATAACGAATCTGTAGTGTTGATTTTTATGTTTTTTGTTCAAAACCTTCAAGAACATCAAGAACAATGAAAATTACATGTTTTAATTCTGTGATTATGTGTTTTAATTGGTTAAAATCACTCTATAAAGGTTGGGTAAAGATTATGTACGAGTTCTAGTATGTGGGTATGTTTAATTTGGTGAATTTAATGACCATATAATGATAATTTCGCCTAAATTTGTGTTCTTTACGAACAGGAAATTCAGAAACTGGAGTTCCGTGCCGCGGCGCCAACTCCCTGCTTAAGTTTTACGCCGCAGCGCCACCGCGCTGCTACGCCAAGATTAGGCCTAGAAGTGGCGCCACAATGCCAGTTAGCAGAATGGTCCAGAAATGAATTTTTAAATGTTCAAGTCTAGCAAAGTGATAGTAACTTAATCTAATGAACATAAAATTAGGTTAAACGTATAACGAGATGTTAAAATAAATTCTTAACATGTCAACAATAGATTTTTGTGTAAATTCAAGGATTGAATGCATAGTTAGCTTATTGTTCATGAAGCGTAAATTATGTGACAATGAGTGTAGTAGTTTGACTAAGTCGAGTTAGACAAAAAGAATTAAATTGTGATGATTAGTACGTTATAATTGACTGGTATTGTGAACATAAATGATATGTAGGATTTAAATCAAGGAACGAGTATAATTAATGTGTAATCTACGCACGAGGCAAGTTTCCTAACCCTACTCGTTATCTTTATATGAGCTTATAAGTTGTCTCTTTACATCGAACAAATTCTCGTTATTATTGATTAAGTACATTTTATGATATTAAAATGTATTAATCCTTCAGAGTATGATTCTGCTATACAATAATTATTCTATTGTATACCTTTTGAGATTGCTATTCAATTTTAAATTATCAGTTATTGTTGAACTTTGTTAGACAAATGAACCCTTAATGATTCGACTAGTCCATAGTTGATGAGCGTTCTAAATTTCAAAACCCTTGATGAATTATCCAAACCAAACTTCCTTTGCTGTAGACTTTAATGTCAAACTGAGATGAACAACCCTGTATAGGGGATCACTTATGAGTTAGCGTTAAGATATTGTGCACGAGAAGAAGAGTCCATAGTCTTATGATTGTTAAAGGTTTCAAGTATAAACACTTGACAACCTAGGACATAGTTCAAGGTCTTATGACCCTCAGAAGTTCTTTTGTTTCTTGTTATTCATTCTTGATTCAAAAGCTGAGTTTTCATGTTTCAGAAGCCTTTGATTTATTCGAAAGTTATTATTTCTTTGTTATATTGTTATACTTGTGGGCAATCGTGCTCACTCTTGCTTAATAATAACATTGCAGTTAAGAACGAAAGATCAGATGAGCCTTCCACTAGTAAAGGCAAGGGCAAGGTTAACAAATGAGGAAGACTTGTTATTAATTAAGACTTGATGTGTATTTATTTACAGACTTGATGTTATTTAAGACTTGTTATTGTTTATGATTCTGCACAGATATTTAAGATTAGAGTGACCTGAAATTGTATTTTATGCAAATGATGTAACCCCATAAGGGGAGATTTATTTATTTAATTCTATCTATTTCATTGTTTGCTTTTAGTTATAGGTAGATAGATAGATGATAATTGTACAGTGAACACCAAATCTTGAGGAAATCGAAGTACCCGGATATGGGGGTGTCACAATAATCCATGAATTGATGCTAGGTATTGTTAATATAATCATATGCGAAAACAACGGAAGTTAAACTAACCAATTTGGTTGAGAAACGAATTCGTAGTGAACGAATTCGCTAAATTATCAAAACATGAATAATTAGTATGAACATGAGTTGTAAATTCATATTTGGGTTAGTTAATGTTTATGTTAGTTGATGGTTATTTGGTATATTGTAGTTTTATGAGTTACAAACCCATAGAATAAAAAATGAACTAATTTGGACATGTATAACTCAAATTTTGAAGCTTAGAAATTTTTTGGCATAATGGTTCATAGCAGGGAATGAAATTTTGAGTTTGCAGCAGCTAGGCTTTCCCCTACAGGCTATTATCAGGGCAAAACCCCCACCACGGTGGGGGGTGATCTGAGTTACAGATGTTGAGAAAATCTGACCAGATATATTTTACTAAAACTGTCATAACCTTTTCATACGAACTCTGATTAAGAAGATTCAAGATGATCTGGAATGAAAACGAATAGACCTACAACTTTTATTCTTTAAGGTTTTCAATTTGAGGTCATTAGAATGGGTCAAAATAGTCATCGTTGTGACTGTTACGTATCTGGAGGCAATCGGAGGGCGTCGAGCGAGCACATACGCAAGTATAGTGCTCCCGACGATGGAATATGTTTTTCTAAGTGATAAAACATAAATATGTATGATAATAGGCATGAAATATAGCTAAGATTTCTTTACTCGTAATGGAATGCTTTGACATGATTTTCTAAAAGAAAACTTAAAGTTTTTGAGAAACGAAAGTTAATGAATTTGGTGTCCTTTGAGTTCTGACCTTGGACCCTATGTACATATATCAACAGACATGAAATGTAGTTTTAAAGTTACCTTGCATATACTAGATTGACATAGCTTGGTTTAAAGTGTTTTGAAAGAAAAACTTGAAGTTTTGAAAATGAAACTTGACGAACTTTGTGTCTTTTAATACCAATATATAATTTAAAAGCTTATAACATCGAATCTTGTTAAAGAAAGTTGTTAAGCCTTATTGATTAAAATAAATCATTATGGAGCTAAGTAGTTTGAATGTGAACTTGAAAATAGATCACAGCCTATTTGATATCAAGTATGGATGGTTAAGTATTACTTATACATGCCTAGCTATTCTAAGAGTATGATGAGAAAGTGAAATGAAGGTTTTACAAACCTAGTTAGGAAACGATGTAATATTTATTATTATATTAAGAGCGTATGAAATGTATGACTGATGGATATGAATCCATGATTATATAACTGTGTAGGAATACTCGTAGTGAAGATAGCATTCACAACAGATTCTCCAATAGACTCTCTATCCCCACATTTGAAGAATATATCAATAAATCAATATCCAACAGTTTCCTTATCCTTATATAATTCTCTATTTTTATCCCTATATATGATTTGACTCCTCAGGATGAGGGAATCTAAAGAGTGTTCCCTATTTATGTAAAATGACATTTTACACCCTATTTATTGTGATTTTATGTTGGTTAAAGGATCTTTATCTCACTTAATTGCTGATTTGGGTATGCATACCTATCAAATTCACTCATTTTTATTTTTTAAACAGAGGATTTAAAGAAGAAAGAGAACTATAAAAAATTAAAAATCAGTCAAATTTTGATTTTGATCATTTTTGTAAAAAATATTACTACTAATTATAAATTTTATTATTTTATAATTAAAATAATGTTGTTTTAGTTCTCATAAATACATAATGATCGTTGCACATTTTGATTTCTAGCAATATTTATTTTTAAATTAAAATAATTATAATTTTTAAATTCAAACAACAATTAGTTTTAAATAAAAAAATAGTTACAACGTTCAAAACATGCTTTGACTGTTAGAACTTTCAAATTTTAACTTTTAACTTTTAACTTTTAAATTTTAAATTTTAAATTTCAAAATTCAATATTTAAGGAATCAATATAAGGAACATGTTGGGTACATAGTGAAAAAATTGAATCCCTATCCTACAGAATGACTCAATAGCACTACAGAGTAGGGATAGAGATAAGGAAACTGTTGTAAATGCTCTTAAACAGTTAAGTCGTAGTTGATAAACTACGAATCAGGCGAGTCTTTCAGTGATATATGAATTCTATAATTGTTAGTTGAGCTATATTATGTTATGAAAATGTTGATGTATATATATGAAATACATATGAGATATGTATGAAATTGAAAGTTGATCTTTGATGATATGCTTGTGAAGTAAACCTATATGCCAGTTATATGAGAAGTAACATGCGTAGTAAATATTAATTTATTATGAATGTATGAACTGAGTATGTTCTTATATGCTATGTGTTGCATGAAAATTATTAGAATTGTTGGGCTGTCGAGCTCACCCTTGCAAATAACCACTTTTGCAGGTTAAGTCCACAATAAAGATTACGTGCTACTTGATAGATAAAGTTCAATAGCATCGAAGGAGATTTATTTATTTATTTAAATATATGCCCTTGAACCATGTTTAGGTTCTAAGAGATGTACATGATAGTAGTTTACGATGTATAATACATGTTAAGTAGTACTTAACATGTATAACATCGAATATACCATGTTTAGGTTTTTTAACATCGAATATGATATAAGATAAGAATGGTAAATGACCAAGATTAGAAACTTATAAAAGTTTGTGGTCATTATACAGATCCTGAAAATGGAAAGAATTTATATTCTAAATTGTAATAAGAAAAGTTATTTTCATTAAGTTGAATAAAAGATATAAATAGTTTGACGATAGTAGTATCGTGGCGAACCGAATTCGAGGTTCGAAGGGAGTCGGATTTGGGGGCGTCACACACACACACACACACACACACACACACACACACACACATATATATATATATATATATATATATATCTGTGTGTGTGTGTGTCGGACTTCTTTTGGGTATGAAAACCATCGAAGTAAGCCCGAACACCACATGTGTGACGCCCCCAAAATAGGTATACAACACCCATTCTGAGTCACCAAATACATGGTACATAAAGCAAGCTACAACTTCAATAATACAAATGTCGTGTGAAATACGACAATACATACTGTGAGTTTAAATACAAATATTGTCTTCTAGACAATATCCACACGCAAATAAGTCCTCATTACAATTATTCAAACACTATTTTATAGAAATAGTGAGGACTGCTAAAACATCTTCCTAGAACCATCACTCCATACCCCAACTCGATCCTACTATGTTCTCACCTCCTGAGAAGAAAAATGGAACAAAAAGGAAAGGGTTAGCTCAACTAGCCCAGTAAAGAATATTATGACTAAGATAATATACAACAAATTATCATTAGTCTTCAACAGGGAAAATCTGATAAAATATAATAGACAACAAGTTTTAGATCAACAAATGCAGCGGAAACAGCAATCCATTAGACACGTAGAGAATGAATTCTACTGTCTTCTAAGATTTAAAAGTCCATCATCAATATTTCATCCCTGTAACAACAATCAATATACATCTTTAATCATCTTTGCACTACAGGCCAAAGATATTCATTTGTATCACCAGTTGGTCATGTTCATCTCAACACCTGTTCATCTTTGCACTACGGGCCAAAGAGATTCATCAGTTTAATCATTCATCTTTGCACTACAGGCCAAATATATTCATCAAGTATCACCATTAAGGACTGAGGATGATGAAAAACATTTTTAAGAACGAATCCAGTGAGATAGAAGGACAAATATTAGGGATTCGTAAAACAGTTTTTCCAAGATCAATAATACTTCATAACAACTGATTTTGAAGCAGAACTTAAAAATAACGATCAAAACATGGATACAATCAAAGATAGTAGCCAAAATAGATATTTCGGACAAAAAGAAGAAATTTCATTTTTAGATGAATAGTGTCGTATTCGTGAATAGTGTCGTATACGTGAATAGTGTCGTACACGTGAATAGTAACTTTGACACCAAAAGATAGAAATTTCACAAAAACATCATCACGCTTCGTGAATAGTACTCGTAAATAGTAACTCATTAATAATAACTCGTGAATAGTAACTCATAAATAGTAACTCCGACATGAAAAAGTTTCAAATTGATAAAAAGTTTAGAACAATATTTCGGCATAATGATATTGAAGAAGATAATATCATTTTAGAAGAAACAACATCCCTTACCTCAAAATAAGCGTACTTCTGACTGAATTTCGGTATAGTGCTGACAGAAACTCGCACCGTATAGGAACACTCAAAGTATACTCACAAGAATACGCTCGATAATATAGAGAGAGAAAGAGAGAAAACTTTGTTTCTGGTGTGATTTTCAATTCTAATTTAGCCTTCTATTTATAGAAAAATGCTAGAACGCCAAAGGAGACTAAATTAATAAAATATTAATTTATTTATATAATTTTCCTTATCCCACCATTTTGACCAAAGAAATCAGCCACAACACATGTTTAATGCAGCCCACCAAGCAAGAAAACGTTTTTCTTCAAAATAATAATTAAAACTTCCAAAAATTAATTATTTCGGAACTCCGGAACTTCAATAATTTATAATAAATAGCCCCTTTGTTAGAAAAATTCAAAACTCGCGACTTTTCAAAGGAAATTCCATTATCTACAACTTTGCAGAATGAAGTTTTTCCAAATTCCAAACAGAAATTATCCGAAATCCATAAACGGGCGATTTTACAGTCTATAATCAATTTTCTTTCAAGAATTGTGTCCACCGACACACAAAACACGTGTTAAACACTTAATGCCACAAAAATACTCTTCCTCCTCATATACTCATATATCCCACATTCATTGTAAAAATATCACCATTAATATATTATTAAAATAATATATTTAAATGAATTATTTTATCAGAAAAAGATAAAATATTAATTTTCAACAATTGTCACATTAAAAATTTTCTCCATCTATATCCACATAAAATGAATATTTCTTTATCATAATAATCAATAATTAATTATTTAAAAATAATATTACAGAATCACAGTACTGACAATCAGGCCGTTCCCAGGAAAGAGGGGGCTTTCCAATAAGGATTTCTCCTTATTGGCGCGCAATTAGATGACCAAACCTCTCCTTGACAGAACTTTCTAGACATTGCCAATAATGTTATCTAATAATATTATTCAAATAATATGAATTATTGATCTGATAATGAGAAATACTGTGCAGTGACAATTATTGAAATAATAATAATATAAACTAACAATGCAACAATTATTGAATCAATATAATAAAATAATGAACAGTAACTATTGTAACAATTATTGAGTAATGCCTTCTTACGTACGAATCAATAATTCAACCATATTGTGCAATATCGTGTGCTACTGTACAACCACGCGTATTACTGTATTTTAACCACCAGGTAATCCAACAGTGTTAACTGTAACAACTTACGCCGTTATTTATAAAACTCAATCTTTGTCATTTTCTTTCATCCAACCGTTTTCCATTATGGGGCCCACAAATGACTGCGCCGTCGTACGGAGATTCCCGACAAAAAGAATACTCCACGACCAAACGAATATTCTCTGACAATAATGAATATTTTATAACCACTTGCTTATTTTGTAAACTTTGCATGTTTCACCCATAACAAAAATATTATATCAAATTACCACCTTATTAATCAAGAATAATAATTAGAGGAAATTCGATTTTATTTATAAAAAGTTGGGGTCTTACAACCTCCCTTCCTTATGAAATTTCGTCCTCGAAATTGACGTACGTACCTGGTATTTCTAAAAGATGAGGATACCTCGCTTTCATTTCCGTTTCCAACTCCCAGGTCATTTCCTCAATAGCACAGTTTCTCCACAAAACTTTAACTTGTGGTATAATATTCGTGCGTAAGACATGCTCCTTCCTATCCAAAATCTTGACAGGCACCTCTTCATACGTTAAGTTTTCGGCTATCTCGTCCGGTTTTAACTCAATAACATGGTTCGGGTCGTCCACATATTTACGTAACATCGATACGTGAAACACGCGTCATACTTAGTTGTAAAGCGAGTCTATAGGCGATAATTCCTATTCGATCTAGGATTTCAAATGGACTAATAAATCGAAGGTTTGAGCTTTCCTCACCTCGCCAATTCTCGCTTTTGGAATAACAACTTATTGTAACTCCTTCATATTCATCAGCTCCGGTGTGTAGCTTGAACGTTTTTAACTTTATCGATTAAAGTCGGTTCTACTTGTATATCATCACGTGAGTCCCTAGAGTCTTTAACTCTATATCTATCATTTGTAAGTTATATAAAATGGGTCTTTGACAATATCGTACTCGTACTCGTATACGATCTTCTACTCAACACGTCAGCTACCACGTTCGCTTTTCCAAGACGGTATGGTCAGAACATGTGCCGAAATAAGTCTCCTCCTGAGTTCTTCGAAGCTCTTCCCACATTTCTTGCTCCATTTAAATTTTGTATCTCTACGAGTCAGCTGCGTTAATGGAATAGCGATTCGAGAATATCCTTCAACGAATCTTTGATAATAACCAACTAAGCCTATAAAGCTACGTATTTCGATTACATACTTAGGTTGCTCTCAACTGTGACTCATATCCCAATCTTGGATAGCACATCACAATAGTACCTATCAGTTTACTACCGCACGAATATAGCGTCCCCTACGGAGAATTTGGCTTCGGTGCATTCCACAAAGGAAGTCATAAGATAGAGGCTCGGGTATCAACTTCTATAGTTGGGTTTTTAACTCTTGAAGTTCAATAGGAGACATTCGATATGAGATTTTAGAAATGGGTTTTGTACCGGATTCAAAGTCGATACAAATTCAATATCACGGTCTGGGAGTAGGCCAAGAAATTCTTTAGGAAATACGTTAGGAAAGTCAATAACAACAGGACTATTATTCAAATCTGACGTGTCTTTATTCAAATCCACAATATGGGCTAAGAAAACTTGACATCCTTTTTTCAATAAACGAATAGCTTTATGACTTCATATGAAAGAGTTTGACTTCAATGGTTTGGTTGCTTGAATTCGAATAATAGGTTGCTTAGGAATATGAAAACTAACAACTTTACGAAAGCAATCAATTTTGGCATGATGAGTAGTTATCAATCAATCCCCAAAATCACATCAAAAGTAAGTATCTTTAAAGAAATAAGGTCAATAGGTAATGCGATGGTGCCAACTTGAATCAAGCAAGATTTATAAACAGTGGATGTAACGAAAGTTTCTTATAACGGAGTTTCAACAGATAAATCAAAATCTAATTTCTCCGGAGTCAAGTTTAAACGTTGAGCACAAGAAGGAGAGATAAAAGAATGGGTAGAACCGGTATCTAATAAGGTATAAACTTCGTAAGAATTTCTAATTAACTAACCCAGGCTAACTTCGTTCGGGTTCCTCGCATTCTGACCAGTCACGAAAAATGCTCTTCCAGGAACCGTTGACTTTGACTTGTCCGGGACAGCCTTTGGAGTCACCATCCCCGCTGGACTGGGTTTCGCTATAGTACAATCTCGAGCAATGTGGCCTTCCTTTCCACAGTTGTAACATACCTTGGATTGTTGTGGACAGTTTGGGCTGATATGTCCCTCCTTCCCGTATTTGTAGCATCTAACTGGCGGTCGTTCTCCTCCCCTAGAATTTGTTGTTGGTGCTGGTACTGCTGCTGATGTCTTCCCGTCATTGTTGAATCTTCTCTTTCTGAAATTTCCACTTTACCCACCTCTCCTATTATCATGTCCACGATTACCACCTAAGTGGTTACCGCCTTTGTCCGTATTCTTTCCTCCTCACTGGTTATCATCATTCTGATGACTGCTGTAACCGATATGACCCTGGTTGTGGTCCCTCGGTTGAGTATACTCACTATCTCGCTCTAACAACTGAGTCCTGTTTACAACATCTGAATATAAAGAAAATTTATGAGATATAAGGTATTGACGAATCTCGGGTTTTAAACCTCTCAGAAACATCCGCGTCATGCGTTCCTCATTCTCCACCAAATGAGGTGCAAACCTAGACAACTCTGCGAACTTTGCCTCGTATTGAGACACCGTTATGTTATTCTGTTTGAGACTAATAAACTCCTACCTCTTTCATATGACGAATACTTTCAGGAAAGTACTTGTTATTGAAAAGTTTCTGAAATCTTTCCCAAGACATGTTGAGTGCATCTGGTTGGGTACGCTTCACAGATTCCCACCAGTAATCTGTTTCACCACGAAACATAAAGGTAGCGAATCTGTTCCTCCGTGCACCCCAAGACATCGAATATCTTGGTAATTTGCTTGACCCACATTTCTTCCTTGATCGGATCCGGCTTTCCATGGAAATCTGGTGGTCCCAACTCCTTGAACTGTTTAGTTATGACAGACCGTGCGTTGTTATCATTTCCACCCGTATTTTGTATACGAGTCTCCCTCGTCTGATTTTGAATGAACTGCAAAAAGCTCCTAAACATTCCATCATTCATCGTTTGCTCGGTAACGTTGTTTACAGGAGGAATATTGTCTTCCTGTTGCACGTTCTCCTGGTTTGTGACTAAAGGTTGCTCCACAGTCTCGTACACTCCATTGTTAACGTTCTCAGCAGCCATTCTTAAATACTGCCATAAAAATAGGGTTAATTAAACATATCACATAATATCCCTATATTATGACCAACCAACAAATAAGCTTAGTAGGACACACTAGCAAAGGATTTAATCATCTCTCCCCTCCTAGTTCTATTCCCCGATCTCCGCCAGACACCATATCCCTAAGCTTTGATACCAACTGTGACGCCCCCAAAATAGGTATACAACACCCATTCTGAGTCGCCAAATACATGGTACATAAAGCAAACTACAACTTCAATAATACAAATGTCGTGTGAAATACGACAATACATACTGTGAGTTTAAATAAAAATATTGTCTTCTAGACAATATCCACACGCAAATAAGTCCTCATTACAATTATTCAAACACTATTTTATAGAAATAGTGAGGACTGCTAAAATATCTTCCTAGAACCATCACTCTATACCCCGACTCGATCATGTTATGTTCTCACCTCCTGAAAAGAAAAATGGAACAAAAAGGAAAGGGTGAGCTCAACTAGACCAGTAAAGAATATTATGACTAAGATAATATACAACAAATTATTGTTAGTCTTCAATAGGGAAAAATCTGATAAAATATAATAGACAACAAGTTTTAGATCAACAAATGCAGCGGAAATAACAATCCATTAGAAGAGTCACGTAGAGAATGAATTCTACTGTCTTCTAAGATTTAAAAGTCCATCATCAATATTTCATTCTTGTAACAACAATCAATATACATCTTTAATCATCTTTGCACTACAGGCCAAAGATATTCATTTGTATCACCAGTTGGTCATGTTCATCTCAACACCTGTTCATCTTTGCACTACGGGCCAAAGAGATTCATCAGTTTAATCATTCATCTTTGCACTACAGGCCAAAGATATTCATCAAGTATCACCATTAAGGACTGAGGATGATTAAAAACATTTTTAAAAACGAATCCAGTGAGATAGAAGGACAAATATTAGGGATTCGTACAACAGTTTGTCCAAGATCAATAATACTTCATAACAACTGATTTTGAAGCAGAACTCAAAAATAACGATCAAAACATGGATACAATCAAAGATAGTAGCCAAAATAGATATTTTGGACAAAAAGAAGAAATTTCATTTTTCGATGAATAGTGTCGTATTCGTGAATAGTGCTGTATACGTGAATAGTGCCATACACGTGAATAGTAACTCCGACACCAAAAGATAGAAATTTCACAAAAACATCATCGCGCTTCGTGAATAGTACTCGTGAATAGTAACTCGTGAATAGTAACTCCGACATGAAAAAGTTCTAAATTGATAAAAGTTCAGAACAATATTTCGGCATAATGATATTGAAGAAGATAATATCATTTAAGAAGAAACAACATCCCTTACCTCAAAATAACCGTACTTCTGACTGCTGTACATCCCTCCTAGCTTCCTTTCTCCTGTTCTACTGCTGGGGTTTCTGCTCTCTACTGTTGCTCTTCCTGGGTATTTTTGCTGCTGATCTTGGTTGCAGTATCATAGGGTCATGGTGTTTCTCCTATTTCTTGGCCTGCTTCCAGTCATGGTTTTTGCTTCTTAATGTTGCTGCAGTTGGTTTGGTTCGATGCAGGTGGCTTTTAGCTGTGAGATTGGTGGTTGCTGCAGATGGTCCCATTCTAGCTCAGTCGGTCTGTTCGCTTCAGTCTGTTGCTTACTGCAGTCTATCTGTAGTATGTGGTCTGTGATCTATTCAGTCGATGCCTTTCTGGTTTAGTCGGTTTGTTGCTTGCTTGCTGCAGTTTTGTCTGCAGTCTGTCCGTCTGTAGTCTGTGGCTGGGATGGTTTTAGGTCTGCTCTGGTGGCTTGGGTGTCTTGGGTCTGCTTTTCTCCTATGCTTGTCTAGTTATTGGGTCGGTTCATTGCTTGGTTGGATTCTGTGGCCTGGCTTTTGGTGAAATACCTTGCTGCAGTGCTTTGGTTTTCCAAGTGTTGTAGCAGCTTTTCTCTGAGTCTGCAATCTGCTGCAAGTTTTAGTTGATGAGCCTTTTCGCTCTCTTTATGCTATCTTTGTAATAATGATAGTCTTATGCTCCATTTTGGAAATGATAGGTTCTGTAATTGCTTGTGGGGCTAAATGCTTGTAATCTTTTATAGTCATGACATCATAAGGGGTTGTCCTATGATGTCTATGCTATATTCTGATTGGGTTTTCCCATGAGGTTTGTATTTTTTCTTCTTTTTTTAATACAGTTTAAATTTAGCAAAAAAAAAAAAAGAAACTAGCACCGTATAGCAACACTCAAAGTATACTCACAAGAATACGCTCGATAATATAGAGAGAGAAAGAGAGAAAACTTTGTTTCTGGTGTGATTTTCAATTCTAACTTAGCCCTCTATTTATAGGAAAATGCTAGAACGCCAAAGGAGACTAAATTAATAAAATATTAATTTATTTATATAATTTTCCTTAGCCCGCCATTTTGACCAAAGAAATCAGCCACAACACATGTTTAATGCAGCCCACCAAGCAAGAAAACGTTTTTCTTCAAAATAATAATTAAAACTTCCAAAAATCAAGTATTTTGGAACTCCGGAACTTCAATAATTCACAATAAATAGTCCCTTTGTTAGAGAAAATCAAAAATCACGACTTTTCATAGGAAATTCCATTATCTACAACTTTACAGAAGGAAGTTTTTCCAAATTCCAAACCGAAATTATCCGAAATCCACAAACGGGCGATTTTACAATCTATAATCAATTTTCGGTCAAAAATTGTGTCCACCGACACACAAAACATGTGTTAAACATTTAATGCCAAAAAATACTATTTCTCCTCATATACTCATATATCCCACATTCATTGTAAAAATATCACCGTTAATATATTATTAAAATAATATATTTAAATGAATTATTTTAACAGAAAAAGATAAAATATTAATTTTCAACAATTGTCACATTAAAAATTTTCTCCATCTATATCCACATAAAATGAATATTTTCTTTATCATAATAATCAATAATTAATTATTTAAAAATAATATTACAGAATCACAGTACTGACAACCAGGCCGTTCCCAGGAAAGAGGGGGCTTTCCAATAAGGATTTCTCCTTACTGGCGCGCAATTAGATGACCAAACCTCTCATTGACAGAACTTTCTAGATATTGCCAATAATGCTATCTAATAATATTATTCAAATAATATGAATTATTGATCTGATAATGAGAAATACTGTGCAGTGACAATTATTGAAACAATAATAATATAAACTAACAATGCAGCAATTATTGAATCAATATAATAAAATAATGAACAGTAACTATTGTAACAATTATTGAGTAATGCCTTCTTACGTACGAATCAATAATTCAACCATACTGTGCAATATCGTGTGCTACTGTACAACCACGCGTATTACTGTATTTTAACCACCAGGTAACCCAACAGTGTTAACGGTAATAATTTACGCCGTTATTTATAAAACTCAATCTTTTTCGTTTTCTTTCATCCAACTGTTTTCTGTTATGGGGCCCACAAATGACTGCGCTGTCGTACGGAGATTCCCGACAAAAAGAATATTACACGACCAAACGAATATTCTCCGACAATAATGAATATTTTATAACCACTTACTTATTTTGTAAACTTTGCATGTTTCACCCATAACCAAAATATTATATCAAATTATCACCTTATTAATCAAGAATAATAATTAAAGGAAATTCGATTTTATTTATAAAAAGTTGGGGTCTTACAACATGAACAATTTTCATTATTTTAGAGCCTTAAATCCATATAATTGTTTTTAAGGCCCTGCAGTTACATGTACATTAGATTCCAAGCTGGCTATACAGTTTAAACAATTCCATCTTTGGAACCGGATCTAGATCCATTGATTGAATCATTGACCCTTTGGTTCCTAGGCTCACATGATATCATTTAACAGCTTCCACAATGAATATATTAAAATAAAATGAATGTTTATTAAAATTTAAGTAGGCACACTTAGAAGAGGGGGTTGAATAAGTGTAGGTGCAAACTTTGTCCAATTTTTGATAAACTAAAAACTTCTTTGAATATATAATGCAGTAAGCTGAATTCTATATCTTTACAAACTTTTTAACCCTTACTTCACATCCACACCTTCAAAATTTTGGGCTCCTTCATTTATAAACCCTAGAAGTTAATTGATCTCATAGACTTCGTAGATGAGAGCAGTGTCTCCCACTTTAGTGGAAATGACTTCGTTTGCACTAGATTTATTGACATAAAACTCTTCCACCATTATATTCATCCTCAGAGCTTCGTAAAACCCTGCCTTTTGTACTATATTTAGCACTATTTTGAAATGGTATTCAACACCCTCAAATTCGTTGAAACAGAGCTAATTTATTGGGATAACTTGGCAGATCAACATATTTTGAATGGTTAATTTTATCTAATAGGCAAGAAATTAGTTCATCTTCATGAACTTGGAAGATGAACTTAGGCTTAGAGAGAGAGAGAGTTGAAAGTTTAGAGCAGATAAATTGGAAAAGTTAAATTGAAATTTTTGAAATATAAATGTACTTCCCTCTATTTTGGCTGAGTGGGACGTGTTGAATAGTTGTTGGAGGCACATTCTATCTTAACTACAACTTACAGTTGTAAGACAATTACTTTTTCAGTTTACTCATTTAAGCTTGATTTGTCCTTGCACGCGCCTTAACTTCTGACTGTCCACTCAACGATTTGATGGATATCGTAGAGCTTTCTTTTATAAAGAATCTTTGAATTTATGATTTCCTTTTTACTTTATGATCCACTTTACGAACCTTGCTTCACTTTTTCTTGTTCTACGATTTCTTCTTGTAGAGTTAGTTTCTCCGATGCATAATATTAAGAATTTAAATTCAACATTTCTAATTCACTTTTTAACTTATTGAATTTGGATTCGTCTACTGGTTTGAAATCTCATTTAAAGATTAAAAAAATCAATTCTAAATTTAGAGAAGATTGTAGAAACAAGTCATATAGATAAGACATAGAGTGATTAGAAAGTAAAAATGCATAATGTAAATAATATAGGAATTTTGAAGAGGTTTGGAGCACAAAAGTCTCCTAGTTCTCTCTTATACTCCGAGAGTAGGGATGATCCACTAATGATACATTGGTTACACAAATCAAGCTCACTAAGAGCTATTACAACAAATATTCAAAAAGAATCTTGTAAGTCACTAAGACTTAATTATAGATGATCACTAAGATCACCAATCACTAAGAAGAAATGTAGATGTTTGAGGTGTTGTTAAGTTACTTTAATTCCTCCTTCAAATGACTCAGCAGCAGTTGATATATCTCCAAATCGTAGAGTGGAGCTTTGAGAACTTAAACTTTCAGCACTTTATCTCTTGATGAATCGTTGGTTGATATGCTTGAAGATGTATTCCTTTTATAGAGTTCTCTTGGGATATTCCCGTTGAGAAGTTACTGTTACTCCATTTGAACACTTGTCAATACCCAATTATTTGACTTTGAATTTGATGTCTACTAAGATCACCTTAGGTCATTTTTACAGTAATGTGAATAGTGCAGTTGCAGACACGTGTCCTTGTCCTTGTCCTTGTAAATATAGTTGTTATTTTAAAACATTTGTTTTTATCATAAACACACATGAAAATCATCATTGAGAGTGGTTTAAGGTTTATAAGTCATGTCATAACCTGTTATGACCTGTCATAGTGTAAGTACTCTACGATTTTTGCCTCCAGAAGAGGAATCGTAGGTTGGCCTTTAGATAGTAATGTAACTTTGGCTTTACTATTTTACTCTATGATTGTAGTGGCTCTCCTCAAAATGACGTATACAAATCCAAAGCTTAGATTCACAAGTTGTTACCCATTACCGTTGTACATTCAAATTGGGTAAAATAATCACAAAGATCGACACAAATATGAGATTTTATGTATCAAGTATAGATAGGTTTGGGGTTATGAAGAAACATATCTGAGATCTATGGGTTAAAATTGTTAGTTCCCGGAGGCACAATAGTTATCTAGAAGGGAGGGTTGAATAGATATTTAAAAACTTTTCTTTTTAACTATTTAGTTTTGAAGGTGATTAATGCACAGCGGAATGAGTATTTGATAAACCTTCTTTTAGAAATCTTGAGTTAATGAAAATGAGGCAGTTATGACAGTTATAGCAGTTATAGCACGAATATAATGGACACAGCAGATTTAAGTGGTTTAGAGCACTTAAAGCTCCTAATCCACTCTTCTACTCCTCGAGTAGGAAATCCACTAAGGATGTCTGTTACACTTCTTGAATCTTACAGATTCCTTCTAGACCAGCAGTCTAGGCACTTATTAGTTCACTCTTGAACTCTTCAAGTCCAGCAGACTTGGTTCTTCAAAGTTCACTTAGAGCTCTTCAAGTCCTTCTGACTTGGAACTCTTACTTCAGTTGATTGGTTTTTATTGAGATCGTGATTGGTGTTACTCAGTTGCTATTAAGCACTTGTTCGAAAGAACTGAGTAGTTGAGCAAGCTTCCTCTTTTTCTCAGATCGTAGAGTTGAGCATTGAGTGTTCTTGTGCGTTTTAGTTCAATGCTTACTTTTTTCTCTCATCTGTTTGTGTTCTGTATATATGTGATCTTTTTTAATCTATCCGTTGAAGTCATCTGATGAGACATTAAATGTATTTGACATTTCTGAGCTTTGATGGAGACATTTCTGCACATCTCCTGAATTGCAATCTGGCCCACTGACACAGCAGACTTCTTTCTCACCTAACACTTGAAAAGGTGTTTTCCTCTGCCCAATGGTCCTTTTCTTAGCTTCTTGAATACGTTCCTTTTGATCAATACTAAGGATATCTTTTGTACCGTTGGGACTGGTGAGTGCTTCAACGTTCAAAACTCATTCCAAATTTGTTGGAATTCGTTTCCAAACAAAAGATAGGGCTCGATTCTTCTAACACAAGACAGATGATACTCTACGATGCATATCGTGGTGTCTTGTCATATTTGTGCTTGGTCTGAATAGAACACTACAAATTCATTCAAGGGTTTGCAAGCTACGATCTTTTCACACTATGATCTTTGCTTGCTCGTCTTGCAGACTTTACGTTTCCGAGAGCACACTACGATCTCTGAGTTAGCTTTGGCAAACGTCTGGACCACTCTACGAACTTCTAAGCTCTATGATCCTACCTTGGCTTTTGCAATCTGTTGATCAGCTTGGTAGATTATGATTCTTGTTGAAGCCTATCTATTTCTTTCAAGTCATAGATTAACTTAACATCTTTGATCTCTTTATCTATATATTCATTTATAGAATGATGAACATTAAAAGTTAAGATCAACCTAAAATTTTGATCTATCACTAAGTCCTTGTACATATAATCCTTGAAGGACTTTACATATAATCATGAGCATTTACTTTAAACATCAAATCAAAACATGCATTCTTCGAACAATCTCCCCCTATTTGATGTTGACAAAACCAAGAAGATTTGTTGTCATGATTATCAATTTCTATATGCAGTTGCAGCAAAGTAAATATGACTTAATATTTCAGTAAGCAACTAAAATTTCTAGGGAATAAGCATGAATTTATTGTTGTATGAAGACAAATATTACATTTAAGTTTGACTACATCAATACGAATTAAAATTCAACTTATCTTTATTTCTTCATCCTTTTGCTTCTTGGAGGATTTGCATATTCCTCAGCTCTCCTTTTTTGCTTACTTCGTCTCTTCTGGCTAAATCTTCCAGCTCACTTGGGATTAGTCTAGGATTGTGATCATGCCTACTCATGAATGCATGATCTCCAATTGGCATTCTTAGGCCTATTGTTGTCACCTCATGAGAGCTGGTAGTTGGCCCTAGACTCCTTAATGGTTGAGCCATTAAAACTTCCTGTTGATTAGCTCATTAGGTCTGATGGTTGGATCGTGGAGTCTACTATTGGATTTGCCTTGCAGGAGGATTCCTCGAGGATTAAGTTTGGAATTGACCTCTGCCTTTGCCCTTGCCTCCTTGATCTCCTTTCCCTTTATTCTCCCCCTTTATGTCATCATCAAGGGTTCGAATGTCTTCGGAGAGGCGAATGACTCCTTGGACAAGCTCGTTGAGTTAACTCTAAGTTTGAACAATGTCCTCGCAATTTTCTTGGATCAAAGCATCAGAATGTGTTTCACGTCGTTGAAGGATGTTTACAACAGCTTCAGTCTGCTGCATTTGACCCATGGAGAAGTCTTGAAATTCCTTTACTGCAGTTTGAAGACTTTTGATGCTCTTTATCATTAGTTCGTTCTGAGATTCTTGAGTCTTCTGTAAGATCAAGACAGCATCCCGGTGCTTTTTAGCTGCGAGAAAGTGGATGTCATCCCTAGCTTTTATGCTTTGAAGCATTTCTTTGATGGTCTCTTTAAGCGTTTTAGAGAGCTCAGAGCTTAGAGAGCTTGGGAGATTATTTGTAGCATTGATCATTGATTTTAATCTCAGCTGAATAAGTGCAGTGTGATCTTCAAGACTCTCATCGAGTGCCTTGATCACTTTCGCAGACATTGCTAACAAATCAGCCTTTGTGGACAACTCTGAAAGAATTTCATTCAGTTGGGGAATTTGTGAAGGAGGTGGTGTGTTCTTGAATTGATCTTGCAATGAATAGAGGGCAAGATCAAGATTGAAGTATTCGTTGCTGGATGAGGAGGGAATATCTGATGGAGGGGCCTGGGTTTGGATGTTTAAGTTTGGTGGCTCTACGATTTGAGGTAGAGACTCTACAATGGGACTAGAGTCAGTGATCGTAGAGATGATGGGATGTGGGAGCATTATGAAGTTGATCACATTTGGTTCCTCAATTACAGAATTTTGGAATTTTGCAACTGGAAATTGATTTAGTGGATGAAGAATTACTTCTAACCATCGTGGGAATTCATAAAATTGATTAAAAATGAGGATGATTGCAAGTGATTAACTCTGAAGAGGGTTAGGATAGATTACCTCAGGTTTATTCTTTGAGGAAGAGTTGTTTGTGAGTAACTTCTTGGCAAAGTTGAATCTTCCTGGGAATCCATTAGCTAGCACTGAGATGGCCAGATACTCTTTGAAGCTCCAAAACATGTGACTCCAAGAGTTTAAAATTTGAGCTTGATGGAAAGGCATCATGGGTAGATATGAAAATAATTGCTCATAGTTGGCTTTTCTGTACCCATCAATGCCCGCAGCTATAATCTCGACCTCGTCACTTTCATCCTCTTCTCTGTTTTTGTTGGAGGATTCCATTATCTCAATGGCCTCATGATGTTCTTGCACTCGTTCTTCTTCATTTCTTGTAGGGACCTCTTCTTCTGTCATGGAGATGTCATAAGCCTCCCCCTCAAGTTGATCATCTTCTTGTAAGATCAATAGCTCCCCCTCAACTGGAGCACCTTCTAGGATGAGAGTTTCAGGAATCTCCCCCTCAGCAGGTGTATTCTCTATCATCAGAGCTTCAGTTGTCTCCCCCTCAGTTTAAGCATTGAATTTTTGCTTTCATTTGCTGGTTCCTTTTCAATAGCCAGTTCTTTGTCTTCCCTTCTTACTACTTCTTCATTGACAAGAATATATTTCTTGACCGGTTTTCTTCTTGATTTTCTAGGCTGAGCCACAGCCTCAGGACTTTCTTGAACTTTAGTTTTGTCCTGCTTATCAGTCAGAATATTTGATTCAGCTACTTCCTTACTTGATGTGTTTGGTCTGGGCTCTGCGATCAGTAGAGACTCTACGATCGAAGAGATTGATGGCCTTTTGGACTTGTGGATGATTTTATTCTTCTTCAACAGCTGAGATATGGTAGCTCTATCTTCATCTGCCTCAGCCTACTGCTGCTTCCTTCTTAGGATCCTTAGAGTCTCAATGTTTGAGGACTCTACGGGCTTATCGGTAGTGGATCCTTGAGGCTCTTCTGTAGTTCTGGCTTTCAGCTTTCTTTTGCCCTTGCTTTTTCTGATCAAAGCAATGGGTTCTTCCTTGTTAGCTTCTTCTTCTTCTTCTTCAGTTTCTCTGACAACTGACATGTTTCCTGGCACTCCTGATTCCTTTATTTCACCAGTTCTTCCACTGGATTCAGACATCATCCGCACATTTTCAGCTAGATTCCTTTTCCAGTTTTCGAATAGTTGTTGGGTCATTCGCCTGTTTCGACTAATGGCTTCTCCTTCGTCGTCCTCAATCTTGTCACCCAAAGCAGCTTGTAGGATTATGCTTATAAATCGCCCGTAGAGCATCTTTTGAGAGCTCTTTGTCTTCTTTGAGTTGATTAACCACTTCCCAATCCATTCAAGCAATAGAGCCCCATAGTTAAGTTGTATTTCATAACATATGTAATATCCGAGAATTTTCGCGTATTATTAAATAAATATATTAATGGAAATAAATATTTATTTGAATATGAACGATTTCGTGTTATGAATTGAGATAACTCAAATATATTAAATAAATGAATAATTGAGAATATGTGGAGTTTGTGGTAAACTCGTTGAAAGCCTTGTGTGGCATAGTGATAGGAAAAACTAATAGTAATATCAATCGGCGAAGAGATTATAAAATGAGCAATTAGATAATATTAATTATCAATTGTTGTTGTAGTATACTATTAGTTGTTAATTGATGTGTGGTATATTAATTATTTGATAATGAGGATTAATTAATGATTATTAATTGTCATATTATTTAATTTATATTGGTTATGGTGGAATATTGATTTCTTGGTAATCAATTAATAATATGTGATTATTATATAGATAGGTAATGGTTATGGAAATCCACAAATATATTGATCAATGATTAATTGATATTAGTGTTAATTAATTAAAGAAGAGCATGGTTATTTATTTATTTAACATAATTAAGTGAGTTATTAATATAATAATATTATATTGACAGTTATGTGCATATGGACATATACAACCATACTATATGGTGTAGTGTGACATTTATGTGGCTATACATATTAAGTCTTATAAACTATATTGTATGAGCATTATGACTAAATATATTGGGACTATATGTTATAAATACATTATCTATGTAACAATATGTATGTGAGCATGTATGGGAATAATATACCATGAAACTATTAAGTGTATCAATGTGATAGAATGTACATGGATTATATGTATATTACATTTTCATAATTCATCTACTACCTTGCGGGCAGAGGCAAATTACTGGTGGAAATCTGTAAAGCGTACTCAACCTGCCGCACTGAAGATGTCTTGGGAGAAGTTCCAAGAACTGTTCAACGACAAGTACTTTCCCGAAAGTATTCGGCACATGAAAGAGGTAGAGTTCATCAAGCTGGAGCAAAACAACATGACCGTGTCAGAGTACGAAGCCAAGTTTGCCGAGTTGTCCCAGTTTGCGTCCCATTTGGTTGATAATGAGGAGAGAATGATGCAGATGTTTTTAAGAGGTTTAAAACCCGAGATACGTTAATATCTTATCTCTCATAAACTGTGTTTGTATTCAGATGTTGTTAATAGGGCTCAGTTATTGGAGCGCGATAATGAGTCAACCGAACCAAAAAAGAGCAGCCGGGAAAATGATAATACCAGTGATAACAGTCATCGAAGCGGTGACAATAAGCGTGGAGGGAATCAACATGCCAGAAATGGTAACCACTTCGGTGGTAATCGCCAAAGCAATAAGAATGGACATTTCAAGAAGAGGAGATTCAACAATGATGGAAAGACGTCAGCATCAGCACCTGTCGTTAAGGAAGGAGAACGACCACCTATCATATGCTTCAAATGCAGAGGGGAGGGACATATCAGTCCAAATTGTGTGATGTCGTCATCTTTAGTGCGGCAGGTTGAGTACGCTTTACAAATTTCCACCGATAATCTGCCTCTGCTCGCAACATGAATGCGTCAAACGGAACCTTTTGCTCCTCGGAGCATCCCAAGACATCAAATATCTAGCAGATCTGCTTTATCCACGTCTCCGCCTTAAGTGGTTTTGGCTCTCCAAAAAACTCCAGTGGTCCCAATTCCTTGAACTGCTTAGCGGTAACCATCCGAGAGTTGCCAGTGTTTCCACCTGTATTTTGGATAGGACCCGCTCTCGCCTGATGTTGCATGAATTGTATAAAGCCTCTGAACATTCCATCGTTCATCATTTGGTCAGTGTTGTTGTTTGCATGAGGATTGTCGCCTTCCTGATGCATATTATCCTGATTATTGATCTGTGGTGACTCCACGGTCTCATGTACATCATTGCTTATCTCAATATTTTCGGATGCCATTTTCAAATACTGCCACAAAATAAGGGTTAATTAACATATCACATATTATCCCTATACTCTGACCGACCAATTAAATACCAAATAAACTTAGGTAGGTCATACTAGCAAAAGAATTCCCCGTCTCTCCCCTCCTAGTTCTTATCTCACATCTCAGCCAGGGATCATATCCCTAAGCTTTGATACCAACTGTGACGCCCCCAAAATAGGTATACATCACCCATCTTGAGTCGCCAAATACATGGTACAAAATATAATTAAAAACTTAATTATACAACAGTCGTGTAAAATACGACAAAACAAACGATGTGAGTTTTAATACAAATATTGTCATCTAGACAATATCCACACCCAAAGGAGTCCTCATTGCATTTATTATCACATTATTTTATAGAATAGTGAGGACTACTAATACTATCATCTGAACCGTCACTCCGTTCCTCGACTAGTCCCGGCTACGTTCTCATTTCCTGAAGAGAACAATGAAAGCAAAAGGGTGAGCTCAACTAGCCCATTAAGAAATATTATGACCAAGATAATGCAGAATAAATTATCATTAGCCCTCAACAATGTTAAATTGATAGAATATAATAAACAACAAGTTTAACTGCAGCGGAATAAGCAATCCATTAGAAGAGTCAAGTAGAGAATAAAATTTACTATATTCTATGATTTAAAAGGTTTTTCATCACTTTTATTGTTGAGACTCAGCTTAATAACTAATCCACATCATTGAATCACCCCTACACTACGGCCAAGGATATTCTTTAGTATCACGACCAAAAATTCTCCATGCACTATGGGCCAAGGATATTCGCGTATTCATTAATGGTCATGATCATGCCAACAACTGTCCATCAATGCACTACGGGCCAATGAGGACTTTTACCACATCATTTGTAACATTACGGTCATGATTATACCGAATGATCCCTGGTCATAATCATACCAAGTCCATTTATGCACTACAAGCCACAGACGACTTTCAACAAAATATAAACAAGAGGATGATGACTATGATATAGGAATTCAATAAAACAAGTTCAAGAATAAAAGATTTATAATCTAACTTATCCAGAAATCAATAATGTCAAAATTGTCAACATGATACTTTTTTGTAAAGTAAAATTCAAGAATGCACAGAAGAATATTTCCATGAAAAGATACTGGATGAAGCGCAAATATCAAGGATATTCCACTAATTTCATGAAGTATAAAAGCCAAAACTTTAACCAACTGAGTATTATAAAGAATGGAATAACAAAAGAATTCACCAGGCATGTGATAGACCACACAGACAGGTTATTCCAACAGAATAATAAATAATGGAAGCAGGTCATGCGTAAACTCACAGACAGGATATTCCAACAGAATAATAAATAATGGAACCAGGTCATACGTAAACGCACAGAAAGGATATTCCAACAGAATAATAAAGAATGGAATAACAGAAGAATTCACCATGCATGCGATAGACCGTACATACAGGTTATTCCAATAGAATAATAAATAATGGAACTAGGTCATACGTAATACGCACAGACAGGATGTTCCAACAGAATAATAAAGAATGGAATAACAGAAGAATTTCACCATGTATGTGGTACTTCGCATAGACAGGTTATTCCAACATAAAAATAAAGAATGGAATAACAGAAGAATTTCACCATGTATACGGTAGTCCACGTATACAGGTTATTCAAACAGAGTAATAAGGGATGGAATAACAATAGCTCTCTTCAAGAACACGAAAAAAATAATATCCCTTACCTTAGAAAGAAACTTGATATTGGAGTAGTGAGGTAGCAGACTTTTCTTCTTTTTTCTCTCTATAATTTCTCTCTATAATAAATGCTCTATAGCTTGAGTGAATTGGTGAAGAATAATGAAGAAATGAGCTTCTATTTATAGAAAAATATAGTTTCGATAATTGCACATTTTGGGGCTCAGAATATTACAGTATAATACCTTCCTCTTTTCCTTTATTTTTAATTTTGTCCTGCAAATTTTATCAAACTTGCACCACCTCCCCTAATAGTAAATAATGTGAATCAATAGTAAATCATGTGACTCAATAGTTCTAGACATGTGAAAATACGAATTACAATATAGTACCTCCATTTATACCTCCATTTCTAACTTAGTCATGCAAGTATTATCAATCTTGCACCAACTCCCCTAATAGTAACAAGAATGTGAATCAATAGTACACACATGTGAACAAATAGTTATAATCATGTGAATTAATAGCAATTAAATGCTCATTTATCTGATTAATTACCCGACTGGTCAGTATAACTTCCAGACAACTATTAATACCGAAATAAATGTCGGTTTCCACTAACACTAATAATTTCAACACAATGGAACTATCAATTTCATCTTAATCAACATGAACTTATTCATCATTAATATTATAACACACAATATTTAACAACCTGGTCGTTCCCAGGAAAGAGGGGGCTTTCCGATAAGGATTTCTCCTTATTGGCGCGCAATTAGATGACCAAACCTCTCCTTGACAGAACTTCTAGACATTATAAATATTGTAATTTAATAATATGAATAACTTTGTCGTCTCAATTATTGATTTAATAACATAAAATATAGATGATACTATGACAATAATTGAATCAATAATATGAGAGATATGATGCAGCAATTACTATAGCAATAATTGAGTGACTTCTCACGTAAGCATCAATAACCAATACCGTATGCTACTATGCAACCACGTGTATTACTGTACTTTTACTACCGGATAGTTCACCAGTTTTAAAGGTAAAACTTTCGCCTGTATTTTTATAAAAAGATAATTCTGTCGTTTTCTAACTACGACAATACTTTCATTGTGGGGTCCACCAATGATTTTGCCGTCGTACGAATATTTCCTGTTAAAAACGAATATTCCCCGACCAATCGAATATTATATAACCACTTTCTTACTTTGCAAAATTTGTAAATATTACCCACAACTATAACATTATATCAAATCCACACAATAATATTCAAAAATATATTTCGAGAAAATATTCTTTATTCATAAAAGTTGGGGTCTTACATATAGTTATAATTAATGTATGGTTGATATAACATAAGTATAGTATATGTGTTGCTATAATGTTGAGCATTCAAATTGTCCCAAAATGAGTGTCTCATTTGCCTCAAACTTCACTCACGTGAGTTTCAAAAAGGCTAAGGCCTATTATCTCTTCCTTCTTCCAAGCTCAAGCTAGCAATCTAAGCGATGATTATGGGGGAGTGGGAATAATGATGCAAACCAACAACCAATCCACCAACTCCTTGATAACCTTCATGCAATCCTAAAATCTCTTGGATTGAGTTCTTGGATAATGGCTTGGCATGGTCTAAAGATTTTCTATAAATTAAACACTTCTCATCATTCTTTGTGTTGCTTGAATTGTTTGAGAGGTGCAATAGGGAGTGTGAGCTGATGAGAAATTGAGGGACTGTAATCCTTGTGTTGAAGAATTCCATTAAGCTTCAAGAGGTATAAAATTATATTTCTATGTTCTTAATTCTTAAGTTTGTCAAACTCTAGAATTTGTTGAATTCTCTATTAATTGATGTAGAATAGCATGCTAGTATGTTAATTGAGTGTATATACATATTTCGGAACTTGGTAGCTGGTCTGATTGTAGGTGTAACATCTCTTGTGTCAAGGCTCTGCTTCTGCAGAGCCATTTGTTTTCAAACTGCTCGAAGTGGCGCGGCCGCGCCACTTCCATAGGCCAATTCCGCGCGGCCGTGCATGGTACAGTTTTGAGATGATGGTTTGAGTTTTCTGATTTGTTTTGAGCATGTTATAATAGTTAGGTTAAGCCTATAAATGACCATATCATGTGAGTAGATATTGTTTTGAACATGTATGATGTTTTAGCATGATTTGAGCTAAGTTTTCAAGAAAACTTCAAGTTTTGGAAAAAGCTAGAAATGGTAAACTTGACTAATGTATATTCTGATCTTGCAAGCATGTTAGTATCATTTTGAAATGCATGTCAGACATACTAGTTTATGTATATTAATTTCATATTGAAGCATGAGCATGTTAGGCTTATTAGTAAGCTTTGCTAATGAAAATGCGAACTTTGAACGTGAATGTTGATATGCTACTTTAAAAGTTAGAACCTGATGATTATGTGCAGGTTAGATGTTACCTTTAGATGCACTCATGTATCATAAATGTATATATACCATGCTTAGTTATCATAGTTCAAGATAATCATAAACAAAACATATTTTCAAACAAAACGATGTTAAATACACATATATGATATGAATACTCACAAGCATGTCTAATATGAGTTATATGACTACTTTATGTGTTTAACAATCAAGCATGTTGGACTTTGTGATTTCATAGCCTTAAAAGGCCTTAAATTGTTGAGATGTCTTACTTAGGACTATATCATGCGAATCGGGACCTAGATTAAACTAGGAGAATGCAAAGGGACCCTTAACATGTTAATATATGTTATGTATGAAAAGAGGTGCATGCTAGGCCAAGCAATTGGTTGCTCAGTCCTGGTTTAAACTAGGAGTCGCGCGGCCGCGCGTCTCCTTAGTACAAATCAGACGCGGCCATGCCAGTCTGCAGTAGGGTCAGTTTCTGCTGATAATTCTCTTGTTCCGATTAACTTTACAGCAGATGTCTTCAGGTCTTGGACTTGACATTGATTATTGAGAAATGTTACTTTATAACCCTTGTCGCAGAGTTGTCTAATGCTTAGAAGGTTGTGTTGTAGTCCTTCCACATAGGCCACTTTGCTGAAGGATACTACACCATTTCCAGCTGAGCCATAGCCTCTTGTCTTGCCAGAGCCGTTGTCTCCAAAGATGACCGAGGGACCCTCCTTCTCTATGTAGTCAGACAGAAGGGCTTTGTTCCTTGTCATGTGCCTTGAGCATCCACTATCCAGATACCAGGTTGTGATCGTGGAGCTCTTTTCCTGTAATAACATTAAACCTTCATTTTGGAACCTATACTTGCATGGGTCCTACATTGTTAGTTCCCTTGGGGACCCAAATCTGCTTGTTTTGGGTCTCACATGCATGGAATTGTAATAACATTTTACAACTTTGTGGCCAGTTTTGTAGCACACAAAACATTTGATATGATGCATGTTTGTGTGTGTGTGTGTGTGTGTGAAAGTTCTTCCTCCATTTGGACTTTTGTGGGTTATTGGTCATCCTCCTGATAGGCTGATATTCCTTCTTCCATGTGTTCTCTTGTTTCATGATTTGTGAGGAGTATATCTTACTTCTACTGTACCTTCCTAGTTGGTTCGTAGAGTTGATCTTATTAAACTCTACGATCCTTCGAGGTTGGTGAGTAGTAGCTAGATTACTCTTCTCTTTTCTGAAACCTAAACCGGCATGAGATCCCTTACTCCAGGGAATATAAATTGAATCAGTTGAGCAGGGTTTGATAGACTCAACCTTCTGTTAGGATTTCATAAATGTAATGCCTCCACTAAAACTTAAGGCATTACTAGTGCTAATTTCCTTTGCTTTTTCCACACAAGACTCTGAGGTGGATTCCCCAAAGCCTAACCCTATTCTATCAGAGACACTTCTCTGGTTAAAGATTAAGGAGTCCATGGATGAAGAGGATTTATTCCATGTAGAGATTGTCTTTTCTAGATCCTCAATCTTAGAGGTTAGACTAGACACTCTTTTTGTACTGAGCTCATTTGTTTGTCTCAAGAGCTTATTCTCAGCTTCAAACTCGGAGAGAGAATCAGTACTGAGAAGGGCTGTTTCCAGTTTTTCTTGAACCTTTTCTTTCTCCTTTTGAAGAAGTGAATAATCCTTAAACAGAACTCTAAACCACTTCATGTATTGGTGAAGATCAGATGTTATGCCATGTAGTGCAGTTCTTAGGTCATCAATATCTACATCAGGAGAGTTAAAGTCAAATACCTTATCGATACTTACTTCATGTATGTTGGAGTTCTGTTTGTCCCTTGCATTTTTTGCCATCAGGTAAAGATTTTCCATTTGAGGATCTTCATCATCTCCAGCTTCTGGAGTTGAGTCATTGTCTGAGTCACTCCACGATCCTCCAGCTACAAGGCCTTTGTCTTTCTTCTGAGGCCTCTTATTGCCTTTGTATTCCTTCTTTGAATGTGATTTCTTCTTGAGTTCTTCTCTGAGAGGTTTGTTGCAGTTGGCAATGAAGTGGCCAGGTTTCTTGCAATTGTAGCACAGGTCGTTCATTTGCTCCTGGCTGCTGTAGTTGCTGACTTTCTTTGGTTTGCTGATTTTGCCTTGTCGCATGAACCTTCTTAGTATTTTTACCATCATTGTAAGGTCCTCATCATCATCTTCATCGTAGTCAGAATCAACTTCAGTGCTCACTTTAGAGGTGTTTTCAGTTGCTTTGAGAGCAACACCTTTATCCTTCTTTCTTTCTTCAGACAAGGTTTCTGCTCGTTGAGTCAGCTCCAGTTCGTATGTGAGAAGGTTGCAATATAACTGTTGGACAATCATTTTATGTAAATTCTTCGATTCTCTAATGGCAGTGGTTTTGGCATCCCACTTGCTTAGTAAGGCTCTCATGAACTTTATGATTAGATCTTTGTTTGGATAGATCTTTCCATAGGCTCATAGAGAGTTGAGCAGAACATTAAATCTCTCGTAGGTGGCAGTGACGTTCTCTCCTTGAACGTGAGCAAACATTTCATATTGCTGAGTCAAGAGAGATTGTTTGTTTTCTCTAACTTCTTCTGTTCCTTCATGCATAATGAGTAATGCTTCCCAGACCTCCTTTGTCGTTTTCAAACAGATCATCTTCTAAGGATTGGAATAAGATATTCTTGGCCTTTTTGTCGAGCTGTACAGCTCTCTTCTCGTTTTCTGTCCATTCTTCTTTGACCTAGATCTGTATTCTGTTTGGGTCGTTTGTAGTTGGTGCAAGCTTTGTAGGAACATAGGGCCCATTCTGAACAGTTTCAAATAGATCTTCATCTATTGAATCCATGTAAGCTTGCATCTTAACCTTCCAGTTAGCAAATTTATCTTTGTTACACATAGGTGGCTTGCTGCCTCCTCCAGTCTTTGATTCACTTGGTAAGTGTGCCATTGGATCTACTCAAGCTTTGTAGGCTATCTTATAGAACCTGTTCTGATACTAATTGTTAGTTCCCGGAGGCACAATAGTTATCTAGAAGGGGGGGTTGAATAGATATTTAAAAACTTTTCTTTTTAACTAGTTAGTTTTGAAGGTGATTAATGCACAGCGGAATGAGTATTTGATAAACCTTCTTTTGGAAATCTTGAGTTAATGAGAGTGAGGCAGTTATGGCAGTTATAGTAGTTATAGCACGAATATAATGGACACAATAGTTTTAAGTGGTTCAGAGCACTTAAAGCTCATAATCCACTCTTCTACTCCTCGAGTAGGAAATCCACTAAGGATGTCTGTTACACTTCTTGAATCTCACAGATTCCTTCTAGGCCAGTAGTCTAGGCACTTCTTAGTTCACTCTTGAACTCTTCAAGTCCAGCAGACATGGTTCTTCACAGTTCACTTAGAACTCTCCAAGTCCTTCTGACTTGGAACTCTTACTTCAGCTGATTGGTTGTTATTGAGATCATGATTGGTGCTACTCAGTTACTATTTAGCACTTGTTCAAAAGAACTGAGTAGCTGAGCAAGCTTCCTCTTTTTCTCAGATCGTAAAGTTGAGCGTTGAGTGTTCTTGTGCGTTTTTGTTCAATGCTTGCTTTTTTCTCTCATTTGTCTGTGTTCTGTATATATGTGATCTTTTTAAATCTATCTGTTAAAGTCATTTGATGAGGCATTAAATGCATTTGACATTTCTAAGCTTTGAGGGAGACTTTTCTGCACATCTCCTGAATTGCAATCTGGCCCACTGACACAGCAGACTGCTTTCTCACCTAACACCTGAAAAGGTGTTTTTCTCTGTCCAATGGTCCTTTTTTTAGCTTCTTGAATACGTTCCTTTTGATCAATACTAAGGATATCTTTTGTACCGTTGGGACTGGTGAGTGCTTCAACGTTCAAAACCCATTCAATATTTGTTGGAATTCATTTCCAAACAAAAGATAGGGCTCGATGCTTCTGACACAAGACATATGATACTCTACGATTTATATCGTGCTGTCTTGTCAAATTTGTGCTTGGTCTGAATAGAACACTACGATTTCTTTGAAGGGTTTGCAAGCTACGATCTTTACACACTACGATTCTTTGCTTGCTCGTCTTTGCAAATTCTACGTTTCCAAGAGCATACTACGATCTCTGAGTTAGCTTCGGTAAACGTCTAGACAACTCTACGATCTTCTAAGCTCTATGATCCTGCCTTGGCTTCTGTAATCTGTTGATCAACTTGGTAACTACGATTCTTGTTGAAGCCTATCTATTTCTTTCAAGTCATAGATCAATCTAACATCTTTGATCTCTTTATCTATACATTCGTTTATAGAATGATGAACATTAAAAGTTAAGATCAACCTAAAAATTTTGATCTATCATTAAGTCCTTGTACATATAATCCTTGAAGGACTTTACATATAATCATGAGCATTTACTTTAAACATCAAATCAAAACATGCATTCTTCCAACAAAACTGTCATTTCCTCAATCTTTTTGGTTGGGGTGTTTTTATAGATTGGAGATAAAAGAGTTAGTTGTTCGTCTTCCAACTGATAGTACGCATATTGTAAGAACCCAAATTTTTAAAAAATATTTAAATAAGAATTTAGTAAATAAAATTCTTAAGGCATGTGAAGGGTTCAAACAAAAATATGTAAATGTGTTACGAGGTATGTGGTATTGTGTTACATAGGTTAATATGAGCTATGTGATAAGTGATGTTGTGTTTAATAAATATTTGCCGTTATTATATATTTATTATAAATTGTAGAGATGAATTAGTAAGAAGATGGATAAGATTTATCTATCGGCATTAAATAATTTATAGAATTATTTTATCATAGTTGGTAACATTAAATATCTTTGATAATCACCAATTTCTTGAGTATGTAAGAGTAAGTATCAAGTCTAAGGCAGTGCAATCGTACCCTTTAATGGTTGATGTATAGGAGCTGGGCTAAATGATTCCTTCAGAGAGCAGATGTATATACAAATTAGTAATCAATCTAACTCACTGTGAAAACACTGTAGACGAGACGAAAACTAATTTGTTGGTTGTTTATGGGAAACCACTCAGTGTACTATATTGAATAATATTAAAGACTCGACGTGTGCAAGGTTTAGACTTGTATACGTGTACGTTGTTGACGAGAAAAGAAAATCGATATACCTTTAAATTGGTTAGAGAATTATTAAGTAAATTAATATACAACGAGAATTATGTATGTGTTATATATATCTTGAATTATGTGAGTTGGTGGTAAGAAATTATATATATATATATATATATATATATATATATATATATATATATATATATATATATATATATATGAGATCCTTATAGTTAACCAACTATTAAGGGAAATAGAGTTTGAACTTGAAGTTTAATTTCTAAGTTATTGAAGAATGTAGAAATGGATATTGTAAAGTCAACAAGGAAATCGATTTTGGTTAATGTAATAAGATAGTATGTAGGGATCATGTTAAAGGATTTGTGAGTTAAGTTCTGTTTCTATTAAAGCATAACTTATCTGCATCTTAACTTGAGGTGGCGCGGTCGCGCCACTCTCAAGCCTAAGACCAGAGCCGTTGCGCCGGCCTGTAGACAGTCCATGATGAGTTCGAATACTCTGAACTTTAGGATTGGTGTATTAGTAACTAATATATTATAATAAGGATCATAATTGGTGTTCCAACTGTCCATGAATGGATTGAGATAACGAATCATAAATTGAATGAGAATTTATTTATGAAAATTAATATTGGTTAATTAAGTTATATTATTTAATATTATAATATAATGCTAAAGCCTTATGTGGTAGTAAATTGAATGAATGGAGTAATTCACTTAAGTAAAATAGTGAATTAATGTATGTACGTTACATGAAGAAAATGAAATGAATTATGTTAATTAAATTTGATATTTTCATATATTACAAAATATGATAATATATGAAAGGATTTAATACTTGAAAGATGATAATGGGTGATGAATAATAGAAGAAAGTACAAATATAATTATAAATGAATATTGGTTAGAGATTGAGGGATTACATTAGCACTTAAAATGTGGCTGAATATAAAGATGGAAGAATTTGTCTTGGGACAATCAAATAATTTTACGTATAGTGTATAATTTAAATAATTAATAAAGTAAATATTAATTATTCTAAGTGTAAAGGTTGTGCATACTTTAAGTATGTAATTATTTAACTAAGCTAAATAATTTAGCATTCTGATAAAGTGTGACCTAAAATTTATATTAATGTGGAATTGGGAAAAAGCCAAACGTGGCATAGACCCCTAATATTTTATTGTAGAAATAAATAAGCATTGTGTGGCCTAAGTATTAAAGTTAAACTAGACTGAATGTTTAACTGAAATTATTAAAAGAGAATTAATGGACATATAATAAATGATTGATATTAATCATTGATATTATGTGTGATAGGAAGTAATGGGTTGGGAATACCCAACTGAATGATATTTAGCCCAATTAAAATATTATGAGGACTAATGTACATGGATTATATTTATACCCCCAAATTGCTAACATAATATTCCTATATCATTTAAATCCATGTATGCACCCAATTGGATTTAAAACCTAAGTATACATATATGTATATTAAACATATAGTATGTGGCATTATTCATCTATCAAATGTTGAGAGTAGAATTGTCCCATTTTGTGAGTCACACTCTTCTTCCTCACGTGAAGGGCCATTGGCCTAAGGCTACCTATTTCCTTCATCTCTCAAACTTCCCAGTAGCTAGCCATGATGAAGAAGGGTGTGGGTGATAGGAGTGGTTGGCCACTATTGCACCAACTCTTGATTTTCCAATGGGTTCTCCTTCCATCTCTTGGTTTAATTCCTTGGATAATGGCTTAGCATAGTCAATGAATTGTCTATAAATTGAACACATTCTCTTTCTCCTTCTCCTTTCACGTTTGTTAAGTTGTCTGAGAAAACTAAGCTATAGAGAGTTAGTAGAATTGGAGAATTGAAAGCAATGGGAGGATTGAGGAGCTATGGTTAGCCAATTCCAAGCATTCAAGAGGTATAATTCTTAAACCAATTCAAAGTTCTAGTTTATATTCTCTCAAAATACTTTCTCTATGGTTAGAGATTGGGTAGATGAATTGTGTGAAGATTATATGTTTGCACTCTTGAGTATGAATAATCTGTTGTATAGATTATACAATCAATTTTAGAGTAGTTGAATCCATGAGAATATGTTAAAAAAGAAGAATTGAACTTTTAGGTGTAATAATACATTATGACTTATTTTGAAGACAAAATTGAAACCACAGCACTTGGCGCAGCGGTAAGCTTCGACCTGGGGTGAACCGTAAACCCGGGCATCCTGGGATCGATTCCCGCCTACAACAAGTGTGAGGGCCAATTAAAAACTGGTCCGTGTGGCCACGGATCGCACATTTCTGGGCGGAGCCATGTCTTAGGCCGAGCCTGTGCGTAAAGCCTGGTCCGGGGTGGGGAGACTTAGTCCGACTGCGGTTGGGAAACTCCACATTAACAAAAAAAAAAAAAAAAAAAAAGACAAAATTGATGATTAATCAATGTTGTAATCTGTAAATTGATAGTAGATGTGGATAATATATTGAAAAATGAAAATAACGCAAGTTAAACAAACCAATTTGGTTGAGAAACGAATCTGTGGTGAATGAATTCGCTAAACTTTTCAAAAACATGAAAATTTAGTATGAATATGAGTTTTGGATTAATCTTTGGGTTAGTTAATGTTTTTGAAGTATTATAATTACTCTGTAGAAGGGTAGCTAAGAGTTTAACGAGTCCAACGAATCGAAAACCAACTGATTTGGACCTAAAATGAAGAAGTTATGAAGTTTTGAAGTAAAAACATTTAGGAAACTGTAATCTGGGCAAGCCAAGTGTGGGCGAGCAACCCAGGGGCGCGGGGGCGCAGCTGGGAGCTGCCTTATGGCACGGGAGCGCTAATTTAGTGAAGGAATTGGGCGCGGCCGCGCCCAATGTCTGTTAAGTGTGACTGCTTTAACCTATTCTGGTAAAACGGTCATAACGTTTTCATACAAACTCCGATTGAGGTGATTCAAGATGATCTGGAACGAGGAAGAATAGACCTACAACCTTTGTTCTTTAAGTGTTTCAATTTGAGGTCGTTAGGAAGGGTCAAAATAGTAATCTTTGTGACTGTTACGTAATCAAAGGCCATCGAAAAGCGTCGAGCGAGCACATACGCAAATATAGTGCTCCCGATAATGAAATATATTATAAAACATAAATATGCATGATAATAGACATGTCATATATCTAAGATTTCTTTACTCATAATGGAATTCTTTAGCATAACTTAGTATGTGTTTTGAAAAGAAACTTAGAGTTTTGAAAAACGAATATTGAGGAACCTTGAGTCTTTGAAGTTATGATATTTTAACACATACATATTGTTGAGTTATGAGTATACCTAAGCATGAGAAGTGATTTAAAGTTGCTTTACTTATTATCAACTTACAATAGCTTAGTTGAAAATGATTTCTAAAGGAAACTTGAAACTTTGAGAATGAACTCAAAGTAACTTGTGGACTTAAAGTTCTAAACGTAATAACATACACACATGGCTTAGTTAGCTATGAAATGAGATTTAGATTTGCACCTAGTTGCTTTAACTTGGACTAGAATGACTTTTGAAAGCGAACTTGAACGCCTTATGCCTCTAGACATGACGAATATGTTCATCGTCTAGCTAAGCATGAATTGGACCTTTCAAGTGTAGTTTAAAATATGTTTTCAAATAATGAACTATGTTATGTCTATGTAAATAAAATATATACATGTGAAGCATGCTATTAGAGGCTTATTAGTACCAATATATGGTTTAAACGCTTATAATATCGAATCTTATCAAAGAAAGTTGTTAAGACTTATTGATTGAAATAAATCATTGTGGAGCTAAGTACTTTGAATATGAACTTGAAAATAGGTCACAACTTACTTGATGTATGTTTATAGTATGTATCAGAATGCATAGTAGGTTAGGACTAAACTGAGCAATGAAAAGCCTAAGTCTGGTTCTGGCTGGGAGTAGCGCGACCGCGCCACTCCCAAGCTTAAATGCAGCGCGGCCGCGCCGTCCTGCAGAGTGACCAAGAGTAGTTTGTTAAATGCATTGTCTTAAGTTATGGTTATATGTTGTCCTTAAGGACTACAAGATATGAAACAAGATTGTTTAGATAAATATGATAGTAGAATGAGCTAGTCTCATAGTTATCCTAAGTTCAAGTAAAAATGAAACCAAGTTAGGAAACAATATTTGTTCTTATATTAAGAGCGTATGAAATGTATGACTGATGGGTATGAATCCATGATTATATAACTATGTAGGGATACACGCAGTGTAGATAAGCTTTAAGCAGTTAAGTCGTAGTTGATAAACTACAAATCAGGCAAATCTTTCAGTTCCTATTTGTTATATGAATTCGATAATTGTTAGTTGAGCGATATTATGCCATGAGAATGTTGATGTATATATATATGAAATGCATATGAGATATGTATGAAATGTGAAAGTTGATCTTTGATGATATGTTTGTGATATAAATCTCTGTGCCTGTTATGTGAGAAGTAACATGCGTAGTAAATATTAATGAATTATGAATGCATGTGCAGGTTAAGGACTCACGGTAAAGATTACATGCTACTTGATTAATAAAGTTCAATAGTATCAATGTTGATTGATTTATTTATTTAAATATATGCTCTTGAACCATGTTTAGGTTCTAGGAAATGTATATGATAGTAGTTTACGATGTGTAAAACATATTGAGTTATAAAGTTGTACTATGTGGTATATAGAGGAATTTGAATTGAGATGTAAATATTTATACAGTAATTGAATAGAATGAATCATAGCATAATTTGATTCAGGGATTTGTAATTGATTCAAGCTAAGAAATCAATAAAAGATTATTTTTCCAAGGAGATTGAAAAAGTTTAAATTATTCCGCATATTTATATAACATTGAATATGATGTAAAACAGGAATGGTAAATGACCAATATTTGAAACTTATAATAGTTGGGGTCATTATACATAGATCATGGAAATGGAAGGAATTTATATTCTAAATTGTAATAAGTGAAGTTATATTCATTAAGTTGTGAATAAAAGATATAATAGTTTGACGATAGTAGTATCGTGGCGGAAAAGATTCGAGGTTCGAAGGGACCTGAATTTGGGGGTGTCACACATATTATACGAAGATGAATTCTAAATTTGAAGAACTTCCAACTTGGAATAATTTTTGGGTTTGAAGAATTCGAGTATGAAGAATTTGAATTTTTAACTTCTGGGTTTTGATAGTAAGAAATCAAAATTTTAGTATGATTTTTTTTTCTCTTTTTTTTCTTTTTTTCATTTTTTCATTTTTTCTTTTTTTCTTTTTTCCTTTTTTTCTTTTTTTTCTTTTTTTTATATAAAGTACTTCATTTTAAGATAAATATGTAATTTGGAAAGAATAAATGTGTACTACTAGTATATTATAAGCATATAAAATTGAAGAATATGTAGTTATTACATTTATGTGAGTATAAAAATGTCGATCCATTAAGAAATCGATACTCGACAATTTCATATCACAAGTTAGTTTGACTGATCAAATAAGAAACATAATTTTTTTAAGAAAGTGTTAAAAAAATTATATATTGTGTGTGGATGTCTAGATACATTTCAACCCATGTCTAGATACATTCTTACCCCTCTTTATTGTAATGACCTTTGAGTTTTGAAGCTTCCAAGTATTTATGTACATGTGCTTATAAATAGAAGTATTATCAAAAGGATGGTAGTTGATATACAAATATAATGACAATGCTCTCTCTTTTCACTAATCATCATTGTTCTTAATATTTAGTATAATCTTTTATAACACGTTATCAGCACGAAGCTCTACCCAATTTTGGGAATAAGAAAAAAAAGGTTCTCTCAACTCACTGTAAGTATTGTTTCATTACAATTAAATTTGATATACATATAAACATTTTGTTTAACAAAAGACGCGTGAGACAATAATGATAATGGACAACTCTGAAGTTTCTGAGAATACAAATTACGTAAGTACACTACTTTTGTGATGTAGTAGTATTAGTATAAACAAATAATCATTCCACCTCCCAATTCTCCAACTTTGAAAGTGACTATAAAAAGGTAAATATTTTTATTATCTTCTTATAAATTTGTACTTAGTTATTTAATTTCTTACGTATTTATATATTTTTATAGATATCAAATCTTATAAATTTAAATTTGTTGCTCTTGATTTATATCGAGCAAGAATTGTTTGTCATGGACTCTTGATGCTGAGATTCTTATAAAGGTAAAGAATTTTGAAGATACAATTAAAGTTGGCAATCATGCATCCCTGTAGGATCATGCAAAATTAATTATTTTTATTCGCTATCATCTCTATGAAAATTAAAATCAGAGTACTTTACAGTAAAAGACTCACTTGTCTTATGAAATGATGAAGACATGTTAGAGAAAATATTTATTATATTTTATGCCTCGAATATGCTCCTGCAGCAGCAATATTGAGAGCGTAAATTCACAAAATATTCCCTGAAGTGATAAAGGAAACTATGTTCCCATAAGTGATATTATGGCTTTTAGTGGCTATACAAAATAATGAGTTTTTGTTGGAAAAACCAACAATCTCACCCGACTGATTCTACTACATTCCCTGACGTGAATGGAACCTCATTTGATAATTATAGAGGAAATTATGGTTGTGGTTGTGGTAGTGAGCGTGAAAAAAACAATCAATATAGAAAAGGGAATGTACATGTCGTACTCCTAAATATTTGGTAGATTTGTACCAAGACTCCATAAAAGAAAAGGAAATGGAATTGAAATAAACTTTATTGATCATAATGATCCTGAAGATCCCATGAATTATTTTGACTTTTCAAATGGAGTGGATATAACTAATTTTGATATTTATGATTTCCCTGATGATGTTGATAAAAATATCCATACCAATTAATTATTTTTATTTCATTGTATTATGGCATTATAATAAGTATTTTTATTATATGTTTATTTATGTTTTAAGTAATAAAGTTAAATTTATGTTTTTGCATATATAAAGATGTATGGGTCAGAAGCTCATCAAAATTAATTAAAAGCTCTGGAAGAGCGATTATTCATCAAACTTAATTAAAGTCTCTGGAAGAGCAATTATAATGTTACAAAACTTTGTATTGATGATTCTTTATATTCATCTGAGACAAGCAGAAATTTGCTTAGCTTTAAGAATATACATTATAATGGTTATTATATTAAAACCAATAACGAAGGCAATGAAGAATTTCTTTATATTACGACAATAGTATCATGCCAGAAGCTCATATTAGAAAAATTGTCTATTTTCTCTTCTGAGTTATATTATACTAAAATGAGAATAATTGAAACAAATGTTGTAATACACCGGAAGTGTACAATACACCAGAAGTGTTCGGATCCAAATGTTTTTATGATTTGGCATGATCATCCAGGATTAATAATGGTGCGTCGAATAATTGAAAACTCCCATGAACATCCCTTAAAGAACCAGAAGATTCTTTTACCTCTTGATTATATCAAAGTAAATTAATTACCAAACCATCACATTTAAATATTATTATTATTAAGTGTTCATATTTCTTAGAAAGAATTTAAGGTGATCTATTTGAACCAATACACCCTCCATGTGTGGTTCATTTAAGTATTTTATGGGTTTAATTAATGTATTAACCAGATGATCACATGTATGTTTACTTTTAACTAGAAATATTGCATTTCCTATACTTCTTGCTCAAATAATTAGGTTGCGAATACAATTTCATGATTATATAACTAGAAAATTTTATTTAGATAATGCTGGTAAAATTCACATATCAAGTTTTTGATGAATATTGCATGTTTATTGGAATTTATGTTAAACATCATGTTGCACTAACACATACTCAAAATGATGTAGTTTAATCACTTATCAAAAGACTTCAATATATTGCCTGACCTTTGATTATGAAATCAAAATTACCTGTTTATGCTTGGGGTCATGCTATTTTACATGCTGCATCATAACCTTAAGATGTGATTTTTTTTAAAAGCACGTTTCGAGAATTGTCCTTGTTAATGAAACAGTATTCGCATCATTAGGGGGAGAAAAATCGTTGCCTAGACGACGTGAGATCGTTTCCTGAAGCACGATGAGGGAGATTACCTGAAATTTTTTGTCGTTATCTCATCTCGATCCTCGTACAAATCAATGTGAACTAGAAGTTCAAAGGAACATTCATTTGCAATGAATTGCAAATAAATTACCCGAATTATTCACCGATAATAAGAAAATAGTGATATCTCACATTCTTGCTGCTTATTAGCAGGGATTGAAGTCCCTGTAGGACAATCAGTTTATACAAAATCAAGTGAATCAAAACCACACCTGAAGCGTGGAAGACCTATCGGTGTTAAAAAATAAAATTTCCCAGAAGAAGAAAGTACAAGAAAAACAAGTTGCAGCCTATAAAGAGGCTATACCCATGAAACAGGCTTCAAAATTTATCGATATATCCAAAACTTATGAACAAAAATCTCCTGTAAATAAAACTCTTGAAGAGTTATCCCCTGAAGAGGATGAGTTATCTCCTAAAGAAGATCAGGTACCTGAGAATAACGAGATCTCGATAGATTATGTATATACAAGAGACGAATATATTGGATAGAAATAAAATTGTTGTCGACAACATATTTTCGTATAAAACTATTTTTGATATTACCAGAAGTAATGATCATGTATATGAACCACAAATCGTTGATGAATGTAGAAATATATGGCCAATGTGAAAATAGGCGATTCAAATAGATCTAAATTCACAAAGTAAACGTGAAGTTTTTGGACCTGTAGTCCGAACACCTAAAGGTGTGATGCCTATTTAATACAAATGAGTATTTGTACGAAATAAGAAAAATGAAATTATATGGTACAGAACGCAACTTGTAGCACAAGGTTTCTCGCAAAGACCTAATATTGATTATGAAGAAATATATGCTTATGTAATGGACACAATTACATTCAGATTTTTAATTAGCTTGGTAGCAAGAGAAATTAATGGATGTTGTTACATCATATCTGTATGGATCATTAGGTAATTATATCTACATGAAAATCCCTGAAGGATATAAAATGTCTGAAGCATATAATTCTACATCTCAAAGTATGTATTCTATCAAGCTACAAAGATTCTTATATGAGTTAAAGCAATCCAGCTGCATATTGTGGTATAATCGCCTGAGTGGATATTTTTTGAAAGAAGGATTTGAGAATAATTCAATTTATGCATGCATTTTTATCAAAAGATCATAATTTAGATTTGCTATTATTAATGTATTTATTGATGAAAGATCTTGCTCTAGAAGAGTCGACAAAAATAACAAATTTGAGATGAAAGATATTGGTAAGATAAATTTTTGTCCTGGCCTACAAATTGAACTATGAAATTTTTGTTCATCAATCAACATACACAGAAAAAGTCCTGGAGAAACTTTACATGGATAATGTTAATCCTTTGAGTACTCCAATGATGGGTTGGTCACTTAATATCAAGAAAGATCCGTTTTGACCACAAAAAAATAATAAAGAAACTCTTGGTCCTGAAGTACCATATATTAGGTCCTGAAGTACCATATCATAGTGCAATTGATGTTTTGATGTATCTTACAAATTTCACACGACCTGATATAGCATTTGCAGTTAACTTACTAGCAATGTATAATTATGCACCAACTTGAAGACATTATAATGAAATTAAACATATTTTACGTTATCTTCGTGAGACTATTGATTTTGGATTATTTTATCCAAAGGGTGATAGAACCAATCATATTACACCAAAATTATTTTTTACACATGAGCCCCAGAAGAATGGCGATATTGATATCAAGCATATATGATCAGGTGATAATTTGGTTAATATATTCATTAAGTCATTACCAACTACAATTTTGAAGAAGATGGTGCACAATATTGGCATGCTTCGACTTAATGATATTTTTACCATGAACAATGGAAATTCTATGTACTTATGAAGGGGATTAAAAAGAATATGTGTTGATTGTACTCTTTTTCCTTCGCTAAGATTTTTTCCCATTGGGTTTTTCTTTGCAAGGTTTTAATGAGGCAATCCCAAGGCACTAAAAGTTATACAAGAATATTGTACTCTTTTTCTTCGCCAAAATTTTTTCCACTGGGTTTTTATTTGGTAAGATTTTAACGAGGCATATTCTTAGAAAATTGTTGCAAAAGAACTCCATCCATTATGTATGAAGACAATACTGTATGTATAGCTCAATTAAAGAGAGGATACATCAAAGGAGATATAAGAAAGCACATATCACCGAAATTCTTTTTTACACATAACCTTGATAAGTGTGGTGACATTGATGTTCAATAAATTCGATCAAAAGATAATCTAGTAGATTTGTTCACCAAAGCATTACCAACTACAATGTTTGAAGGATTGTGTCACAATATTAGAATGCGACAGCTGAAAGCCTTAAGGATACATTCATGAGGGGAAGCTATAATACGCGCTGCACTCTTTTTTCCTTAACCAAAAATTTTTTCCCATTGGATTTTTCCTGGTAAGGTTTTTAATGAGACAACTTTCAATGCGTATGGCTATACAATAGACATCCAAGGGGGAGTGTTATAAAATTATACATTATGTGTGGATGTCTAGATACAGTCCTACCCATGTCTAGATACATTCCTACCCTTCTTTATTGTAATGACCTTTGAGCTTTGAAACTCCCATGACCAATGAGTTTTGAAATTTTCAAGTATTTATGTACATGTGCTTATAAATAGAAGTATTGTCAAGAGGATGGTAGTTGATATACAAATATAATGAGAATGCTCTCTTTTCACTAATTATCATTGTTCTTAATTTTTAGTATAATCTTTTATAACAGAAACTGATATTTTCACATGTTAAAATAAGATTTTCTCATATGTAAGTGAGATAGAGGTGAGACTTATTCACTATTCAAGTACATGTAGAAATATCAATTTTTATGTGAAAATATTAATTTCCTTTTTAATATATTTTGAGATAACAATTGACGATAACTATACCTGGAGATGAAAATAAAATCGGCTTATACTTCAGAATAAACCTGGCAATATAGTTGGTTAACTGTCAGGTCAACCCATATTAACTGGAACCAAATGGATTGGTTAACTATTTTTAGGCCTGGCAAAATATGGTTATGGGTTGGTTTTGGTTTTCAAAATATGGTTATGGTTCCATTTAAGAACTAAAATCATATTAACCATTTTTAATATGGATAATGTGGGTTAGAACCATATGGTTATGGTTAAAACCCATATTAACCATATTAACCATTTTAATATTGTTATGGGTTAACCATAATAACCGTATTAACCATTTTTAATATTACCCCACCCCACCCCACCCCACTCCAAATAAATAAAAATAGTTAACCAACCCCCACCCCACCCCACCCCCCCCACTCCACCCCCACATCCACCCCTACCCCCACATCCCACCCCACCCCACCCACGCACCCCACCCAAAAAAAATAATGTGTACACCACCCCATATTATTTTTTTTGGGAGAGAGTGGGGGGGTCGGGGTGGGTTGGTAGGGGTGGGTTGGATATACATAATCGCTTAATATTATTTTTTTGGGAGGGATTGTTGGGGGGTGGGTGGGTGGGTGGGTAGGTAAGTGGGGTGGAGTGGGGTAGAGGATGGGTGATGTATACATAATCGCTTAATATTAATTTTTTTGAGAGAGTAGTGGGGAGGGAGTGAAGTGGGGGTGAGGGTGGTTGATGTATACATAATCTCTTAATATTAATTTTTTTGGGAGAGAGTGGTGGGGAGTGAGTGGGGTGGGGGAGAGGTGGGTGGGGTGCACATTATTTTTTTTGGGTGGGGGTGGGGGGTAAGGGGTGTATACATAACACATAATATTATTTTTTTAGTGGGGTGGGGTGGGGTGGGGTGGGGTGGGGGGTGGGGGTGGGGGGGTGGGGGTGGGGGGGTGGGGGGTGGGGTAATATTAAAAATGGTTAATATGGCTAATATGATTAACCCATAACAATATTAAAATGATAAATATGGTTAATATGATTTTTAATCATAACCATATAGTTCCAACCCTCATTATCCATATTAAAATGGTCAGGCCTACTTCAGAATATCGTTTTACCATTTCCCCAATATATATATATATATATATATATATATATATATATATATATATATATATAGATTAGAGAGAGAGAGAGAATCAGGATCCTGTCCGGGAGTCCTGACAGGTCCTAAAATGCGGACCAAATTTTTTTTTTTTGAAACAACTAAAAAAAAAATTATGGAACTGAAATTTTTACATAATACAGTGTTTTGGGTGTGTTTTTAATACCTATACCTACCAATGTATGTACAGTCTGCCCAGACTGTACAGAAATATTTTGGTATAGGCATCCAAATCACGCCCAAAATACTGTATTATGGAAAAATTTCAGTTCCATAAATTTTTTTTTTAGTTGTTCCAAAACAAAAAGCAGAAAAAAAAGTCCGAATTTTGTTAAAATCCGGAAGTCCGGACCTGATCCGGACTCTATATGAATCAGGATCCTGTTCGGACTCCGGACAGGTCCTAAAATGCGGCCCAAATTTTTTTTTTTTTGCTTTTTTTTTAAACAACTAAAATAAAAATAAAAATTTATGGAACTGAAATTTTTCCATAATACAGTGTTTTGGGTGTGTTTTTAATACCTATATCAACCAATGTATGTACAGTCAGCAAAACTGTATAGAAATGTTTTGGTATAGGCATCCAAATTACGCCCAAAACACTGTATTATGGAAAAATTTCAGTTCCATAATTTTTTTTTTAGTTATTCCAAAAAAAAAAGCAAAAAAAAAAAAGGTCCGGATTTTGTTAAAATCCGGGAGTCCAGACCTGATCCGGACTCTATATGAATCAGGAACCTGTCCGGGAGTCCGGACAGGTCTTAAAATGCGGGCCAAATATTTTTTTTTTTAAATTTTTTTTGAAACAACTAAAAAAAAAATTATGGAACTGAAATTTTTCCATAATACAGTGTTTTGGGTGTGTTTTTAATACCTATACCAATCAATGTATGTACAGTCTGTCCAAACTGTACAGAAATGTTTTGGTATAGGCATCCAAATCACGCCCAAAACACTGTATTATGGAAAAATTTCAGTTTCATAATTTATTTATTTTTTAGTTGTTCCAAAAAAAAAAGCAAAAAAAAAAGGTCCGGATTTTGTTAAAATTCGGGAGTCCGGACCTGATCCGGACTCTATATGAATCAGGATCCTGTCCGGGAGTCCGGACAGGTCCTAAAATGCGGACCAATTTTTTATTTTTTTTTGCATTTTTTTTTGAAACAACTAAAAAAAAAATTTATGGAACTGAAATTTTTCAATAATACAGTATTTTGGGTGTGTTTTTAATACCTATACCAATCAATGTATGTACATTCTGCCCAGACTGTACAGAAATGTTTTGGTATAGGCATCCAAATCACACCCAAAACACTGTATTATGGAAAAATTTCAGTTCCATAAATTTTTTTTTTAGTTGTTCCAAAAAAAAAAGCAAAAAAAAAAAAGGTCCGAATTTTGTTAAAATCCGGGAGTCCGAACCTGATCCGGACTCTATATGAATCAGGATCCTGTCCGGGAGTCCGGACAGGTCCTAAAATGCGGACCAAATTATTTTTTTTTGCTTTTTTTTTGAAACAACTAAAAAAAAAATTATGAAACTGAAATTTTTCCATAATACAGTGTTTTGGGTGTATTTTTAATACATATACCAACCAATGTATGTACAGTCTGCCCAGACTGTACAGAAATATTTTTGTATAGGCATCCAAATCATGTCCAAAATACTGTATTATAGAAAAATTTCAGTTCCATAAATTTTTTTTTAGTTGTTTCAAAAAAAAAGCAAAAAAAAAAGAGGTCAAAATCCAGTAGTCCGGACCTGATCCGGACTCTATATGAATCAGGATCCTGTCCGGGAGTCCGGACAGGTCCTAAAATGCGGACCAATTTATATTTTTTTTTTGCTTTTTTTTTGTGAAACAACTAAAAAAAAAATTATGAAACTGAATTTTTTCTATAATACAGTATTTTGGGTGTGTTTTTAATACCTATACCAACCAATGTATGTACAGTCTGCCCAGACTGTACAGAAATGTTTTGGTATAGGCATCCAAATCACGCCCAAAACACTGTATTATGAAAAAATTGCAGTTTCATAAATTTTTTTTTTAGTTGTTCCAAAAAAAAAGCAAAAAAAAAAAGTCTGAATTTTGTTAAAATTCGGGAGTCCGGACCTGATCCGGACTCTATATGAATCAGGATCCTGTCCGGGAGTCCGGACAGGTCTTAAAATGCGGACCAAATATTTTTTTTTTTAATTTTTTTTGAAACAACTAAAAAAAAATTATGGAACTGAAATTTTTCCATAATACAGTGTTTTGGGTGTGTTTTTAATACCTATACCAACCAATGTATGTACAGTCTGTCCAAACTGTACAGAAATATTTTGATATAGGCATCCAAATCACGCCCAAAACACTGTATTATGGAAAAATTTCAGTTCCATAATTTTTTTTTTAGTTGTTCCAAAAAAAAAGCAAAAAAAAAAAAGGTCCGGATTTTGTTAAAATCCGGGAGTCCGGACCTGATCCGGACTCTATATGAATCTGGATTCTGTCCGGGAGTCCGGACAGGTCCTAAAATGCGGACCAAATTATTTTTTTTTTTGGTTTTTTTTTTGAAACAACTAAAAAAAAATTTATGGAAACTGAAATTTTTCCATAATACAGTGTTTTGGGTGTATTTTTAATACCTATACCAACCAATGTATGTACAGTCTAGCCCAGACTGTACAGAAATGTTTTTGTATAGGCATCCAAATCACGTCCAAAATACTGTATTATAGAAAAATTTCAGTTCCATAAATTTTTTTTTAGTTGTTCCAAAAAAAAAGCAAAAAAAAAGGTCAAAATCCAGTAGTCCGGACCTGATCCGGACTCTATATGAATCAGGATCCTGTCCGGGAGTCCGGACAGGTCCTAAAATGCGGACCAATTTTTATTTTTTTTTCTTTTTTTTGTGAAACAACAAAAAAAAAATTATGAAACTGAATTTTTTCCATAATACAGTATTTTGGGTGTGTTTTTAATACCTATACCAACCAATGTATGTACAGTCTGCTCAGGACTGTACAGAAATGTTTTGGTAATAGGCATCCAAATCACGCCAAAATATGTATTATGGAAAAATTTCAGTTCCATAAATTTATTCTTTTTTTAGTTGTTCCAAAAAAAAAAAAAAAAAAAAAAGTCTGAATTTTGTTAAAATCTGGGAGTCCGGACCTGATCCGGACTCTATATGAATCAGGATCCTGTCCGGGAGTCCGGACAGGTCCCAAAATGCGGACCAATTTTTTTTTCTTTTTTTTTGAAACAACTAAAAAAAATTATGAAGCTGAAATTTTTCAATCATACAGTGTTTTGGGTGTGTTTTTAATACCTATACCAACCAATGTATGTACAGTCTGCCCAGACAGTACAGAAATATTTTGGAATAGGCATCCAAATCACGCCCAAAATATTGTATTATGAAAAAATTTCAGTTCCATAAATTTTTTCTTTTTTTTTAGTTTTTCAAAAAAAAGCAAAAAAAAAAGGTCCGAATTTTATTAAAATTCGGGAGTCCGGACCTGATCCGGACTCTATATGAATCAGGATCCTGTCCGGGAGTCCGGATAGGTCCTAAAATGCGGACCAATTTTTTTTTTTTTTTTACTTTTTTTTTGAAACAACTAAAAAAAAAAATTTATGGAACTGAAATTTTTCCATAATACAGTATTTTGGGTGTGTTTTTAATACCTATACCAACCAATGTATGTACATTTTGTCCAGAATGTACAGAAATATTTTGGTATATGCATCTAAATCACGCCCAAAACACTGTATTATGGAAAATTTCAGTTCCATAAATTTTTTTTTTTAGTTGTTCCAAAAAAAAAGCAAAAAAAAAAAAGGTCTGGATTTTGTTAAAATTCGGGAGTCCGGACCTGATCCGGACTCTATATGAATAAGGATCCTGTCCGGGAGTCCGGACAGGTCCTAAAATGCGGACCAAATTATTTTTTTTTTTGCTTTTTTTTTTGAAACAACTAAAAAAAAAAATTATGGAACTGAATTTTTTCATAATACAGTGTTTTGGTTGTGTTTTTAATACCTATACCAACCAATGTATGTACAGTCTGCCCAAACTGTACAGAAATATTTTGGTATAGGCATCCAAATCACGTCCAAAATACTGTATTATGGAAAAATTTCAGTTCCATAAATTTTTTTTTAGTTGTTCCAAAAAAAAAGCAAAAAAAAAGAAGGTCAAAATCCAGGAGTCCGGACCTGATCCGGACTATATATGAATCAGGATCCTGTCCGGGAGTCCGGACAGGTCCTAAAATGCGGACCATTTTTTTTTTTTTTTGCTTTTTTTTTAAAACAACTAAAAAAAAATTATGAAACTGAAAATTTTCCATAATACAGTATTTTGGGTGTGTTTTTAATATCTATACCAACCAATGTATGTACAGTCTGCCCGGACTGTACAGAAATGTTTTGGAATAGGCATCCAAATCACGCATAAAATATTGTATTATGGAAAAATTTCAGTTCCATAAATTTTATTCTTTTTTTTAGTTGTTCAAAAAAAAGTAAAAAAAAAAAGGTCCGAATTTTGTTAAAATCCGAGAGTCCGGACCTGATCCGGACTCTATAAGAATCAGGATCCTGTCCGGGAGTCCGGACAGGTCCTAAAATGCGGACCAATTTTTTTTTTTTTTTTTTGATTTTTTTTTGAAACAACTAAAAAAAAAAATTTATGGAACTGAAATTTTTCCATAATACAGTATTTTGGGTGTGTTTTTAATACCTATACCAACCAATGTATGTACATTCTGTCCAGACTGTACAGAAATATTTTGGTATATGCATCCAAATCACGCCCAAAACACTGTATTATGGAAAAATTTCAGTTCCATAATTTTTTTTTTTTTAGTTGTTCCAAAAAAAAAATCAAAAAAAAGAAGGTCAAAATCCAGGAGTCCGGACCTGATCCGGACTCTATATGAATCAGGATCCTGTCCGGGAGTCCGGACAGGTCCTAAAATGCGGACCGTTTTTTTTTTTTTGCTTTTTTTTTTAAACAACTAAAAAAAAATTATGAAACTGAAAATTTTCCATAATACAGTATTTTGGGTGTGTTTTTAATACCTATACCAACCAATGTATGTACAGTCTGCCCGGACTGTACAGAAATGTTTTGGAATAGGCATCCAAATCACGCCCAAAATATTGTATTATGGAAAAATTTCAGTTCCATAAATTTTATTCTTTTTTTTAGTTGTTCAAAAAAAAGTAAAAAAAAAAAAAGGTCCGAATTTTGTTAAAATCCGAGAGTCCGGACCTGATCCGGACTCTATATGAATCAGGATCCTGTCCGGGAGTCCGGACAGGTCCTAAAATGCGGACCAATTTTTTTTTTTTTTTTTGCTTTTTTTTTGAAACAACTAAAAAAAAAATTTATGGAACTGAAATTTTTCCATAATACAGTATTTTGGGTGTGTTTTTAATACCTATACCAACCAATGTATGTACATTCTGCCCAGACTGTACAAAAATATTTTGGTATATGCATCCAAATCACGCCCAAAACACTGTATTATGGAAAAATTTTAGTTCCATAAATTTTTTTTTTTAGTTGTTCTAAAAAAAAAACAAAAAAAAAGAAGGTCAAAATCCAGGAGTCCGGACCTGATCCGGACTCTATATGAATCAGGATCCTGTCCGGGAGTCCGGACAGGTCCTAAAATGCGGACCGTTTTTTTTTTTTTTGCTTTTTTTTTGAAACAACTAAAAAAAAATTATGAAACTGAAAATTTTCCATAATACAGTATTTTGGGTGTGTTTTTAATACCTATACCAACCAATGTATGTACAGTCTGCCCGGACTGTACAGAAATGTTTTGGAATAGGCATCCAAATCACGCCCAAAATATTGTATTATGGAAAAATTTCAGTTCCATAAATTTTATTCTTTTTTTTAGTTGTTCAAAAAAAAGTAAAAAAAAAAAAGGTCCGAATTTTGTTAAAATCCGAGAGTCCGGACCTGATCCGGACTCTATATGAATCAGGATCCTGTCCGGGAGTCCGGACAGGTCCTAAAATACGGACCAATTTTTTTTTTTTTTTTGCTTTTTTTTTGAAACAACTAAAAAAAAAAATTTATGGAACTGAAATTTTTCCATAATACAGTATTTTGGGTGTGTTTTTAATACCTATACCAACCAATGTATGTACATTCTGCCCAGACTGTACAGAAATATTTTGGTATATGCATCCAAATCACGCCCAAAACACTGTATTATGGAAAAATTTCAGTTCCATAAATTTTTTTTTTTAGTTGTTCCAAAAAAAAGCAAAAAAAAAAGGTCCGGATTTTGTTAAAATCCAGGAGTCCGGACCTGATCCGGACTCTATATGAATCAGGATCCTGTCCGGGAGTCCGGACAGGTCCTAAAATGCGGACCAAATTATTTTTTTTTTTGCTTTTTTTTTTGAAACAACTAAAAAAAAAATTATGGAACTGAAATTTTTCCATAATACAGTGTTTTGGGTGTGTTTTTAATACCTATACCAACCAATGTATGTACAGTCTGCCCAGACTGTACAGAAATATTTTGGTATAGGTATCCAAATCACGTCCAAAATACTGTATTATGGAAAAATTTCAGTTCCATAAATTTTTTTTTTAGTTGTTCAAAAAAAAAAAGCAAAAAAAAAGAATGTCAAAATCCAGGAGTCCGGACCTGATCCGGACTCTATATGAATCAGGATCCTGTCCGGGAGTCCGGACAGGTCCTAAAATGCGGACCATTTTTTTTTTTTTTGCTTTTTTTTTTGAAACTACTAAAAAAAAATATTATGAAACTGAAATTTTTCCATAATACAGTATTTTGGGTGTGTTTTTAATACCTATACCAACCAATGTATGTACAGTCTGCCCGGACTGTACAGAAATGTTTTGGTATAGGCATCCAAATCACGCCCAAAACACTGTATTATGGAAAAATTTCAATTCCATAATTTTTTTTTTAGTTGTTCCAAAAAAAAAAGTAAAAAAAAAAGGTCTGAATTTTGTTAAAATTCGGGAGTCCGGACCTGATCCGGACTCTATATGAATCAGGATCCTGTCCGGGAGTTCGGACAGGTCCTAAAATGCGGACCAATTTTTTTTTTCTTTTTTTTTGAAACAACTAAAAAAAAAAATTTGTGGAACTGAAATTTTTTCATAATACAGTGTTTTGGGTGTATTTTTAATACCTATACCAACCAATGTATGTACAGTCTGCCCAGACTGTACAGAAATATTTTGGTATAGGCATCCAAATCACACCCAAAACACTGTATTATGGAAAAATTTCAGTTCCATAAATTTATTTATTTTTAGTTCCAAAAAAAAAGCAAAAAAAAAAAAAAAAGGTCCGAATTTTGTTAAAATCCGGGAGTCCGGACCTGATCCGGACTATATATATATATATATATATATATATATATATATATATATATATGAAAATTTCATACTTTATTGTGCCCTAGGCAAACCTTTACCTTGAACTCAAAAAAAGTAGGTAAATGTATGTCCACAAACTACTTAAATTTAAGTTAAAAATCTGATACTAGCATTTCTCTTTGGAAGAAGGGGCTTCTTTGGCCCTAAACAAGGAATCTCTTAGATTCCTTAGATATGATACAAAATAAATTTTGTTCTATACTTGATCACAGATTTCTCTGTGAAAAATATTAATCAGAGTTTGAAGAAGAGGAAAGGTAGGTAAATGAGTATACTACACGATTGGAGCAGAGGATGAGTTTAGTTTTAAATTAATGTTATCACAAGGCACAGTACGAACGATCTTTTAGATGCACTGAACATATTCATTGCGCGCAACCGGGGTTTGGGGGGGTGGGGGGTGTTGCATAAGGGTCTTTTTGACAATCTTATTCCTGGCAATACCATGTACTAATATCAAGACCTAGTATAATTCCTGGCAAAATACCATATCACTGACAGAAATTCAACCAAAAGTTCAGTAACCCATATCAATAATTTACCCAAATCAAAGAGACATCCATCATGGACTAATATCTCACAACAAAACCATATTATGTCACCTTACAGTCAAGAATTAAATTTCATAAGTAGCATTGTTTATGAATCAAACCATAAGTTACAAATGATCTTCCCCTAACATCTTTAATGCAATTCTATCTACACTGCTAAAAAGAATAAATTCTCATTGAACCTCAACCAATACTCTTCCTTATCAACAAAGATCTCAATGAAAGAAAATGCTACGTTGAAGATATAATTATATACTAAAAATAGCTGCATTTGTTATGAGATGATATTAAACTTCTTTGGTTGCCCGAGTTTTAATTGGTTTAAGCTTAATCTTTATATTCTCAAGAGAAAGAAGCTCCGGTGCCATGCATGAATGGCTTGATCCATTACTAGACGAGGAAAGAAAGGTTGATTGTCTGAACAAACCGAATCCCATTAAAAAAAATTCAATAGGAATTAGCATCGCATACGGGTGCTCTTCCGTCACCAATGAACCACATGTTTGGACCTGTTACAGGAAAATATGATTCAAATGCTCATTGTTATCACTTATGCTAGACCTTTTTAAATCGCAACTGAATAATTACAACATAGCTGACTTGAAAGTATAGCAAAGAAAATGGTATACTTGGAGCAATATTAACCACTGAATTTAACGAATAAAAGGCACTAGTGAATGACTAAGATATCTGAAACCGTGTGTTGATTTAGCTCAAAATGTATGTTCTTTCCTTCTTGTTAAGAGACCCCGGCAACTAAACAAGATACAAATATTATGTAGGCATGCTAGCGAGCATACTTTGGACTAGCACCAATTTGCCTTTTTCAACAAATACTCCCAATTCCAACCTAATCTTCTCTAAAATCTACAACTAGATCCAAACTGGCTTTGGAATTACGCTTCACTACAAACCTCTCCCTATGCAAGTGCTTTACAAACGAAGTCTCAAAAGTAGCTATCATCTAATTATTGTATGATCCTGACAATTCTGTTGCCATTTGGATGCAACGTCAATGTAATCTTTCCATTTCATCTTGCTACTTGTATTTTCTTGTGTTTTTGCTATTTTAATTAGACATTTTTCACTCAAAATTTAGAGGGAAAAAAAAAGAAAAAGATAAGTAGAAGAAGAAGAATTAGAAACGTTAGAGACCTAAAGGAATGCATTACTAGACAGTACATTAATTAAGACACAAGCCTGAGATTTTGTGCAATTTTGTTAATTGTTATATTCAGAACTCAAAAGATAGATTATATATATACTCCAACTTGTATTTTATGGGGAACATAGTGTAGGAAACATAAACAATCAAAAGGAGAAAGATTTACCTCAACAAGAGCGCAGACCTTTTTGCCCATTGTAGCATTCATAAGCATAGATTCCGAGTGGAATGGACTGCATTCACCAACAAAAATAAGGGTCTTGCACTGCAACTTTTTTAGGCCCTCCGAAAGGTCATGTCTCCTGCAGGAAAAAAAACTTCATTATTATGAACACGGGAATTATTTCTACACTAACTGCTAATCTTCAAACATTTCAGTCGGTCTTCAAATGCGACTCATGTAACAGAACTCCGCAAAGGTTGCAAACAATAACCAAAATCAACAAAATACGTTATTGGTATAAATCATCAAGAGTTGGTCAACAACCCTTCTGCAGTAGTCAGCACTTTGACATTCAAGACATTTGTTTTTAAGAATGAGAAAGTAAAAGAACTACTGCATGCTACATTATTATGAAAAATGAAGGTTGATGCAAAAATTAAATGAATGCACTACTAATATATGGGTGACACAGCATTTCTTAAGTTGGGAAGAACACGAGACTAGAAAGTGATAGAAATAGTAGAGACGTTGGAGGAAATAACTCGACAAGGTGTCATGAATACAAAAGTTAAGTATGAAATGCCACAAAACTATAGAAAGTTGCAATGACTTGCTCATTTATTGCTTGAAGAAATCGCATGACATTCAGACTCTGTCTTTCGTCCAGTAACTGTAAACAAAAGATAAAGAGGTTAGGGCCTAACTTAGGTGGTGTTTGTTTACCTCTTAATAGCTCCACATTTGATTTGATAAGAGGTAAAGTTGTTTGGTAAAATTTTGTTTGCCTCTTATCGTCTCTTAATCGGTAAGAGGAAGATATAAATTTAAATCATTAAGAACTGCCTCTTTATGAAAATTTTAAATCTCCTCTATAAATATTGTACTCCTTTCATTCCAAATTTTAAGATTATTATTGAGTTTTGAAAAGTCAATTTAAGATCATTATTTTAAGATGTTTTATACTTTTTAGTTACCAAACAGTTTTTAAGTTCAGATGTCACTCAGATGATTTAATTTATTAAGATATACTAACCATTCAGATTTTAATTGTTCAATTTTATCAAAAACCAATAGATGTATCTGAAAATCAAAACAGATGCAAAAATAGACACCGTCGAGAATATATTAGATTGCAACATGTTTCAAAAACGGAATAAGAGTTAAGTGTGTTCTTCCCAGAACCTCCAACTTCTACATCATATTAAAACAGAAATCTGATAGATAATCAATTGGAACTGAGAAATCTATTTTTTAATTTCAAAGGCATCTACATTGGATGGTAATATTAATAAGATGGAGCAACCCATCCAACCAATACTCACCCCGTCCCTACAAGAATGAAAGAAGCATAAATAAGAGACCGTCGTTTTATAGAAACTTTTATAATGTAAGAGCCTCTTATTTAAAATCAAGAAAATAATCAAGTATATGCCCTTTAAATTATACTGAAATATCAAGACATAGATCAAGGGGTCAGACTCCACAAAAAGTACATGAAAATTGACAAACCCCCTTGTTTTTTCATGTTTTTATCGGCTATGCTGTTGGATTTTAAAGAAAACTTGTAAAAAAATGTGTTTATAGTGCTTTGTAGCTAAGTTTGGCTAAGGTAAAGATTGTGGTTATATATATACATACATATATATAGAGTAAGGATCAAGTGCATATCCCTTATCTTACTCACCCGTGCTCACCCCCTTTTCAGGCGACGATTTCGGTCATACAACCGTCGTCTATACTTTTAGCGACGGACAACATGTAGCGTCGCTAAAAGTATGCGGTCCGGATCAAGTGCATACCCCTTATCTTACTCATCCGTGCTCACCCCCCTTTAGGCGACAGTTTCGGTCATACTACCGTCGTCTATACTTTTAGCGACACTATAGATTGTCCTTCATTAAAAGTATAGACGACGGTTGTATGACCGAAACCGTCGCCTAAAGGGGGTGAGTTCGGGTGAGTAAGATAAGGGGTATGCACTTGATCCTTGCTCTCTCTATATATATATATATATATATATATATATATATATATTATGTGTAAGTGTGTCTATACATACAAAATCTCTGACTTGGAATGAAATAAACTGTGACACCCCCAAAATTAGGTATACATCACCCATCTTGGGTCGTCAGATACATGGTACATAATTCAAATACAACTTACTAATACAACTGTCGTGTACAATACGACAAAACATAACTGTGAGTTTGAATACAATTATTGTCTACAAGAGATTATACAAACTCAAAAAGAGTCCTCATTACAATTATTAATACACTATCTCACAGAATAGTGAGGACTACTAATGCTATCCTCTGGACCGTCACTCCGTTCCCCGACTAGTCCCTGCTATGTTCTCATTTCCTGAAGAGAACAGTGAAAGAAAGGGTGAGCTCAACTAGTCCAGTAAGAAATATTATGACTAAGATAATGCAGAATAAATTATCGTTAGCCTTCAACAGTATTAAACTGATAAAATATAACAACATCAAGTTTAACAGCAGCGGATCAAACAATCCATTAAAAGAGTCAAGTAGAGAATAGAATCTACTATCTTTTATGATTTAAAAAGTTTTTCATCACTTTTATCGTTGAGACTCAGCTTAATAAATAATCCACATTATCTCTGCACTACGGCCAAGGATATTCATTAGGGTCACAACCACAAATTCCATGCACTACGGGCCAAGGACATTTATGTATTCATCAATGGTCATGATCATGCCAACAACTGTCCATCAATTCACTACGGGCCAATGAGGACTTTTACCGCATCATTTATAACATTACAGTCATGATTACACCGAATAATTCCTGGTCATAATCATACCAAGTCCATCCATGCACTACAGGCCACAGATGACTTTCAAAAAATATAAACATGAGGATGATGACAATGATATAAGAATTCAATAAAACAAGTTCAAGAATTAATTTGTCCAAGAACTACTAATGTTCAAATTGTCCACATGATACTGCTTTGTAGAGTAAAATTCAAGAATGATCAGAAGAATATTTCCATGAAAAGATACTGGATGAAGCGCAAATATCAAGGATATTCTACTAATTTCATGGAGTATAGAAGTCAAAACTTTAACCAACTGAGTATAATAAAGAATGGAATAACAACAGAAATAACCATGCATGCGGTACTTCGCATAGACAGGTTATTCCAACAGAATAATAATAACGGAACCAGGTCAGGCAAAATTTGCACCGACAGGATGTTCCAACAGAATAATAAAGACGGAACCAGGTCCAGTGTAAAACACACAGACAGGCACACAGACAGGATGTTCCAACGGAATAATAATAAAGACGGAACCAGGTTCGGTGTAAAACACACAGACAGGATGTTCCAACAGAATAATAGAAGAATGTCACCAAGTATAGGGTAGACCGCGTATACAGGTTATTCCAACAGAATAATAAGAAATGGAATAACAACAGTTCTATTCTTGAATACAAAAGAATAATATCCCTTACCGTAACAGAAACTGGATATAGAAAAAGAAAAGTTAAGTAGCAAAAAGCTTTTCTTCTATCTCTCTATAGTTTCTCTCTCTAGAGTTCAGTGAATTCGTAAGAAAATAATGAAGGAATGAGCTTCTATTTATAGGAAAATGGAATGCATAGTAACTAATCCATGAGCGGTCCAGATTGATTTACTTTAATCTGACGGTCCATATTTAAAGAAAAATCTTTTAAATAAAATATAATATATTCTATTTATATAAAAAGATTTTTACTATGCAAACACTATGCAACACTATGCAAAACACTATGCAATACTATGCATAATAAAATATAATATATTCTATTTATAGAATAACTTTAATAAAGTATTTTGTTTTATATAAAAAGATGTTTCTATTTTATTATGTTAATAATACGAATAAAACAAAACGTCATCATCGCTATAATAATTCATTTTATTAATCGACAATAATTGAATCAAACCGAGCGACTTCTCACATAAATATCAATAATCAATACCGCGTGCTACTATGTAACAACGCGTATTACTGTACTTTTACTACCCTAACAGTATCAATGGTAAAACTTCCGTCGTTATTTTCAATAAAATATTTTTGTCGTTTTCTCAATCCGACAATAATTCCGTTGTGGGGTCCACCAATAATTGTACCGTCGTACGAATATTTTTCGACACAAAGAATATTCCCTGACCAATCGAATATAATATAACAACTTGCATACTTTGCAAAATTTATAAATACTACCCACAACTATAATATTATCTCAAATTCACACCATAATATTAAAAAATTATTTCGAGGAAATTAATTCTTTATTCATAAAATCTGGGGTTTCACAATCTCCCCTCCTTATGGAATTTCGCCCTCGAAATTTACGTACGTACCTGGTATGCCGAACAGGTGAGGATACCTTGACTTCACTTCAAATTCTAACTCTTGAGATATAACCTTTGAGTGTTGAATATGATTCTTCTTATCCAAGATTGTAACACGTATCTCTTCAAACGTTAAATCATCCGCTATCTCGTCCGGTTCTAAATTAATAATGTGGTTCGGGTCGTCCACATATTTACGTAACATCGATATGAAAAAAAACGTTATTAACACGCAATATATTTGGCGGTAAAACGAGTCTATAAGCCACATTTCCTGCTCAATCGAGGATTTCAAATGGGCCAATTTAATCGAGGGTTGAGATTTCCTCTCTTCAGCAACTCTTGTTTTTAAAATAACACCCTCTTGAACCTTCTTCTTCACATTCATCAGATTCGGGAATGTAGCTTGAGCGTCTTTAACTTTATCGATTAAAGTCAATTTTACTCGTATATTTGTTATCTTCACGTGGGTCCCTAGAGTCTTTAACTCTATCTTCATCATTTGCAAGTTATACGAAATGAGTCTTTGTGTTAACAACATCGCACTTGTAAACGCATACGATCTTCTACTCAACACGTCAGCTACCACGTTCGCTCTTCCACGATGATATTGAATAGTACGATCGTAATCTTCAACAGCTCGAGTCAACGTCTTTGGTGCATGTTACTTTCGTTTTAGTTGAAAAAAATTATTTTTAGGGTTTAAGAAATGGGTTTTGTACTGGTGTCAATACAAAATTCGATTTCACGCTCTGGGGTAGGCTAAGAAGTCTTCAGGAATACGTCAAGAGATTTATTAATGATAAAAATATCATTCAAAATTGTTAATCACATCCAAGACTTGGATAGTACGTCACATTGATACCAACTGTGACTTCTATCCCTTAACCTAGATAGCACCTCACAATGATACCTATCAACTTGTTATCGTCACTCACGACGTCGCCTACAGAAAGTCTGGCTTCGGTGCATTCCACACAAGGAAGTCATCAACAAAAGGATCGGGGCTCTTTACTTATGGCTTGATATGACAATGATTGAATTTAGTGGTTTGGTTGTGTAATAACCCATATTATTTTATTAATAATTAAATATTAATTGATTTTATCTTATACAGTTGTGTTTAAATTGGAAAAGGTAAATGATTTTGTTTTCCTCTTTTCTTCCTTGTTTTGTTTGAAAAAATTAAATTCTTTTAGTAGATAATTAAATAATTGATTAAATTAAATTTGAGGAAGATAATTCATTTTGTTAAAGTCTTGAGGTAAATTATTCGGAGTGGAAAGCTACTTGGGAGATAGAGGAGTCTATTCGAACGGAGTATCCACATCTTTTGATAATTAAGTGCGTTCATTCTTTTGATTCCGGGGACGGAATCCTTTTTAAGGGGTAGGTGATGTAATACCCAGTAAAAATAATAATAATAATAATAAATAATATTTAAATTCATATTTTACTTGGTCTTTTCTTATGTTTGGGTCAAATTATATTTAATTTGTGTGAACTATAATAAGTATGCGGTTACATTAATTTGGGCATTTATAGTAATTGGGTCAAATTAATTTTAAGTATTTAAGTTTGGGTTTGTTAAACTATTTGAGCCCAATTCAAATTGTTGGGTTGAAAACCAAATTATATAAGCGTATCTTTAATATAGTAAGTTAGGGTTTCTCAAATATTGATACTGCAGTAAATAAAAAAAAGAAGAACGAGTAGAAGAACGAGAGAATTTGGCTGGAATTAAAAAGGGTTCGAGAACAAGATCAAGATTTTATTCACCATATTCTTCTTCTCAAAAAGGTAATTATTATATTTATTTTTGAATACGATATATATATATATATATATATATATATATATATTTACTATTCTGATTTCAAGTATACTATTAGTTATTGTGCCGCCGAATTAATCACCCAACTTGTTATGATCTTGAATTGAAATTTAGAATATTGGCATCTAAAATAAATGAGTATACTGTACGTATATATTGTTCGGTGCAGTAGAGCTAAGCATGTTCAGAGTGTGTGATATATATGAATTATTTGTTATTGCAATACTTTTGTTAGAAGTAACCTTCCTGACATGGGTAAGCCTTATGTTATTAGCTATATAATATATCATACTATTTTAATATAACTTATTGTTATAGAACATAAGTTTCTAGTGAATATAAGATTTACAGAACTCTTACTTGAATAAATGATAAATAATATTATTATAATTTAAATATATCTTTTGAGTACAAATTGAAAATAGTACATTAAAATTATTAAATTTATGAAAATATAATTTGTATGGGTTCTTAATTTAATTATATGCTTTATATTTTATTTTGATAATTAGATCGGATTGGGGGAGTTTAACGGGTGATATTTGGATTCGGCGAATTATTTTGGTACTACATTAAGGTACGGATTCCGTATTCTTTCAGCGATACTTTGTTAAATTTGATTTATTCGTTTTGTTCCTCGTTTCGAATTTCTGTTATTATTTCACATAATTGTTTCGTGTGAAATTGATATATTTGTTTCATTTTAGAGTTGACACATTGGACTCGTACTTGTACTCTTTGAATCAGATTATCATGTATAGTATTTATTTTGATAATTGTAGAGCGGTACATGTTGCTACCTTCTTTTTGAGACCTTGTGACTATAATTTGATTTGGTTCAACATGTACATATAGAACCTTTTTGTTGGTATTATGTCGCATGTGTTGTGACATGGTATTTTGTTAGAATATACCGTAGGGTATACCTGAGCTATAACCACCTGTGGGGGTACCACAGGCATGTCGTCTTGGCACGAGAGACATGACACTTTCCGTGGCGGTGTGATTAGTCCACGGCGTCTCCATTTTGGGCTTCGGAGTAAATGGGCCATTTGGTGTTTTGTTGTGGGAGGCGTATGGGTTAACCCTAGTTTTCTGTTCTGCGGATTGGTGATGTTGTGCCAAACACACCTATCCGATTTGCATACATTTGGATTCGCGGTCCAATGTGTGATTGCCTGTGTGGCATTATATATTTTAACTTGCCTGTGTGGCATTGTTTTGATGTGCCTGTGTGGCATTGTTTTGGTTGCCTGTGTGGCATCATTTGATTTGCCTGTGTGGCATTATTTTGACTTGCCTGTGTGGCAAAGTATATTTCTGAGCTCATTCGGTATAAAATAACTCCAGCCATTTGTTTCAGCCTATTATTTTATTTGATTAGTTTTGTTGGTTTCTGTTCAGTTCAAGTCATTAAGTTAGTCACTTCAGTTCGTTATTTCTTTATTCTTTTATTTGTTTCGTCAATTACATTGATTCAGATATATTCATTACGTTGATTCAGATATATTCCATTCAGATCTTTGGATATTATACTTTCGTTCGTATTTGCACTTGAGGCTTTGTTCAATATTTTGTCTCAGTTATTTTCGTATATCAGTTGTATATCTTTTGTATATCTGTATCCGTACTGGGCAATTGGCTCATGCTGTGTTTTTCTTCTGGCAGGTTTGCAGGGGTGATTCAGGGCTAGTGTGATGAGAGAGTTGTCTTTGACCGTCTAGGTTTTTTTCAAATTTTAAGTTTTGATTATTTTGATTCTAGTTGGAGAATTATATTTAGTACTTCATTTATGGATATCAGTATTAATATTTTGAAGTTATTAGTGCTCTGTTTATTTATTTTGAGTTTTGTTGTGCTTTGCACGTGACCTCCCTTTCCTTTTCGGGAAGAGGGTGTTACAGGTTGCTTGAATTCGCATAATAGGTTGGTTAGGAATATGAAAGCTAACAACCTTACGAAAAACATGATGAGTAACACCAATCGTTTCCTAAAATCGCATCAAAGGTAAATATTTTCAAAGAGACAAGATCAACACGTAACGTGAAAGTGTCGATTTGAATCAAATAAGATTTATAAACAGTGGAGGTAACGAAGGTTTCTCCCAATGGAGTTTCAATAGATAAATCAAAGTTTAACTTCTCCGGAGTTAAGTACAAACATTGAACACAACTAGGTGAAATAAAAGAGTGAGTAGAACTGGTATCTAACATGGTATAGACTTCGTAAGAGCTTATGATTAACTTACCCGTGATAATTTTATTCAGGTTCCTCGTCACGGGAGAAAAAAAATGCTCTCTCTTAAACTACCGGCTTTGGCTTGTCTGGGACATCCTTTGGCATCATTATCCCAGCTGAAATTGACTCCATCATACGACAAAATCGAGCTAGGTGACCTTCTCTTCCGCAATTAAAACATGCTTTGGACTGCTGCGTACAGTTTGGACGGATGTGTCCCTCCTGTCTGCCTTTGAAACATACGACCGGTGGTCGTTCTTCTTCCTTTAAAACAGGTGCTGGTACCGACGTCTTTACGTCATTGTTGAACCTTCTCTTCTTGAAATGTCCATTCTTATTATTTTGGCCATGATTATTACCAAAGTGGTTACCATTTCTGGCATGTTGAATCCCTCCATGCTTATTATCACCGCTTTGACGACTGTTATCACCGGTATTATCATTTTGCCGGCTGCTCTCTTTTGGTTTGGTTGACTCGTTATCGCGCTCCACCAACTGAGCCCTATTTACAACATCTGAATACAAACACAGTTTATGAGAAATAAGATGTTGACGTATCTCCGGCTTCAAACCTCTTAAAAATAATCGCGCCATTCTCTCTTCATTATCCACCAAGTGGGATGCAAATCGGGATAACTCCGCAAATTTTCCCTCGTATTGCGACACGGTCATATTATTTTGCTCCAATTTGATAAACACCACCTCCTTCATGTGACGAATACTTTCGAGAAAGTATTTGTCGTTGAACAGCTCTTGGAACTTCTCCCAAGACATCTTCAGTACGGCAGGTTGAGTACGTTTTACCGATTCACACCAGTAATCTGCCTCTTCACGCAACATAAAGGTGGCAAAGGGAACCTTTTGCTCCTCGGAGCATCCCAAGACATCAAATATCTTGGTGATCTGCTTTAACCACGTCTCCGCCATAAGTGGTTCTGGCTTTCCCAAAAACTCTGGTGGTCCCAGCTCCTTGAATTGCTTAGCGGTGACCAACCATGGGTTGTTGATGAGTAGGTTTTATACCTATGAATCCGATATTATTAAACTTAATTATTGTTATATTTAATTGTTTTTTTAGGATCTTTTTATGTGTTTTGTGTTTATTTGTTGTAGGTTGGAGCTGGAGGGACAAATTGGTCATTTCGAAGAAGAAAAAGGTCAAAAATCATGAAAATTAAAGCTGAGTGGCAAGCGCCTAGGCGCTTGGAAATAGCCTATGTTGAGCGCCTAGGCGCTCTAGTGCGTAGAAAGGTGTGTTTTTCTGCTGCCAAGTGGGTTTTTGAAGCCAAATAGGAGTCTGAATGAGGGCTGAGACCAATACAAATAGGAGAAGACTTTAGAAAAGAGTTATCACTTAATTTTTCAAGAGATTTGCAGAGAGAACAAGGAAGAAAAACACGAAGGAGAATTGCAAAGGCTAAAGATCAAAGAGAGAGTATTGGAGCAAATTCAGAGTTTCTTCTTCTCTTCTCTAGTTTTATTTTTTGTAATTATCTGGGATGTTTGGATTATTAATTTGGATGATGTTTTTATTTATTATTATCATGAACTAAATTTTAATTAAGATTGCAACAGAACTTGGTATGTAGTTTAAATTGCAAGCTTCCCATTGAATGAAAGTTAGTTTTTATTGAATTGTTTATTATATCTTATGTTTAATTAATTAATTGTTTGGCCAACAATTATTGTGATAATCTATATAAAATTGGAAGATGGAGTATAGATTGAGATCTGGATATGATAACATCTGTTCATATAATCTGAATATGGTTAATATGATTAGCGTGTAGGATAGGAATATGTCTATGTGTCTTTTGTATCCATTGAAAGAATTTGAGTGTAAAACCCTAATTAACTTGATTCACATAGGAATATAGTGAGTTGATTAACTGGGGTGTTCCTTGTAATTCCGCATCTTAAAGATTGGATTTAGGAGGATTTGTTCACGTGTCTTTGGAAGAAGTGTGTGAATATTCATAAAGCATTCTTGGATAATGATTCATATTAATTGATTTATTTTAAATGGGAAGTAAGTTAGTTTAAATGAAATACCAAGGGAAGTTGTAATCTTAACCTGTTAAATCTGCAGTTATTCTTGTGAAATTTTGATTTTAATTATTAGTTTTGTTAAGTTTAAGTTTCAAATCACAAACAAAATTTTCTTAGTTTAAAATAGGATTAATTGCATTAGAGTCAGTAATTGATACATATTAGTCTATTTCCTCGTGGGAACGATATCCTTGTTTGCTGAATATTACAATTGAACGTGTATACTTGCGTGGTAAAGTGCTATTAAAAATTTAGGCAACAAGTTTTTGGCGCCGTTGCCGGGGATATTAGTTTAATATTTTGTCATTATTGATTTTTATAGCGTTAATCTTAATTTAAACTTTTTCTGTTTTGTTCTGTTCTATTCAGGTGTTCTTGACTAGTGTATGCAAACGCGATCGAAGAAGCCAGATTTATTGCCTCACGAGGACGACATCGAAAAAAAATTTCAGCGGTTGCGTAAGTGGGTTAAAGAAACCAAAGAAGCACTTGATAAGAAAGATACTATGGCTGAAGAAGAGCAAAAAGCACTGCGGGATTATGCTACACCGCGGGTTACTGAAATTCAGTCGAGTATTACGAGGCCTGCCATTACTGCTACAAGTTTTGAGATAAAACCAGGGACAATACAGATGATTCAAAATTCATGTCAGTTTGGAGGGTTACCAAACGATGATCCGAACGATCACATAGTCAGCTTTATAGAAATCTGCGATACTTTCAAGTACAATAATGTGTCAGAGGATGCAATAAGGCTAAGGCTATTTCCATTTACTCTCAGAGATAAGGCTAAGAGTTGGCTCCATTCACTACCACCAGGCTCGATTACTACATGGAACGATCTAGCCCAGAAATTTCTTGCAAAGTTCTTCCCGCCTGCAAAAACAGCAAAGTTGCGGAACGATATCTTCTCTTTCGTTCAGTACGATTCAGAATCACTATATGAAGCTTGGGAGAGATTCAAAGATTCATTGCGAAAATGTCCACACCATGGGATTCCTAAATGGCTTCGTGCAAACTTTTTATAACGGTTTATTCAGCACAGTGAGATCGAGTATAGATGCTGCAGCAGGAGGAGCTATTATGGCCAAGAATTGTGATGAGGGGTATCAGTTGCTTGAAACCATGGCAGCTAATAATTACCAATGGCCAACAGCAAGAACGACTCAGCCAAGGACAGTCGGAGTGTATGAAGTGGATGCGATGACAGCATTGTCAGCTCAAGTGACAGCTCAGATTTCTGCTCTTACAAAGAAGATAGATGCACTTGGGGTACAACCAGTTCAGAAAATGGAAACGATTTGTGAAATATGTACGGGTAACCACTCAAGTGATCAATGTGCAATAAATCCTGAGTCAGTCCAGTTTGTTTCCAATTATAACAGGCAGCAGGGAAGTTATTCAAACAACTACAATTCAGGAGTGAGAAACCACCCGAATTTTTCTTGGAGTAATAATCAGTCACATGCTCAAGCCCAAGCTCCAAGGCAATTATATCCTCCTGGATTTCAGCCACATCAACAATCTCAACAACACCCACAACCTCATCAACCTGATAAATTATCACAAATGGAAGAATTGTTGGCAAGATTGGCAACTCAGTTTGAAGCCACAACGAAAAACCAATCAGCTGCAATCAAGAATCTGGAGAACCAAATGGGGCAAATAGCTAATGCTTTGAATACTAGAACTCCAGGTTCTTTACCTAGTGATACGGAGAAAAATCCAAGGAATGATGGAAATGAGCACCGTAAGACAGTTACACTCAGAAGTGGGAAGGAGTTGACTACAGATTTGGACGGACACAAGAAAATAATTTCTGCTGAGGATGGTGAACAAGAAAGTGGAAATTCGGAAAGTAAATCTGGGGAAAAAGTTGCGACAAAACAACAAGAAGATAAGCAAACAACAGTCGTACCACCTGTGTCGTTTCCTCAAAGATTTCAAAAGCAGAAATTAGATAGACAATTTTCAAAATTTTTAGAAGTGTTCAAAAAGTTGCAAATCAACATTCCATTCGCCGATGCTTTAGAACAAATGCCTAGTTATGCAAAATTCATGAAAGATATTTTAGCAAGAAAGAGGAAACTAGGGGAGTTCGAAACAGTAGCATTGACAGAAGAATGTAGTGCGATTCTGCAAAGAAAGTTACCACCGAAGTTGAAGGATCCGGGTAGCTTCACAATACCGTGCACGATTGGGCCCCAGTTCTTTAACAAATGTTTATGTGATTTGGGTGTGAGTATTAACTTGATGCCACTTTCGATCTACACTCAGTTGGGATTACCAGCACCAAAGCCAACAAATATCTCTCTACAGCTCGCAGATAGATCAGTGGCATACCCTAGGGGCATTGTATAAGACATATTAGTGAAGGTGGACAAATTCATATTTCCAGTTGACTTCATTGTGTTGGACTACGAAGAGGATAAAGACAAACCCATTATCCTTGGAAGACCGTTTTTAGCCACTGGAAGGACATTAATTGATGTACAAAAGGGAGAGTTAACAATGAGAGTTCAAGATGAATAAATAACTTTTAATGTTTTCAAGGCTATGGAATTTCCGAAGGGAGAGGAAGAATGCTTTAGAGTTGATCTGATTGAAGAAGCAACTGAAGAGGTATTTAGTGAATCTATGATTGAAGACCCTCTTGAAACCGCATTGGTTAGTGAAAATTTATTTGATGATTCAACTGTGCTAGAATGGGTTCAAATGTTAGATTCAACTCCAAAGTTCACATGATGTTTACAAAAATTTGAACCTCTGTATTATGGGGGAAAGCTAGATGAAAAGGTGACATCATCCTTAGAAGAACCGCCTACCTTGGAACTTAAGCCATTGCCTAACCACCTCCGGTACGCCTACCTTGGTTCTTCTTCCTCCTTACCAGTCATTATTTCTACATCACTTGATAAGGTTCAAGAAGAAAAGCTACTAAGGGTACTTCGACAATACAAGACTGCTCTTGGATGGACTATTACAGATATAAAGGGGATAAGCCCATCAATTTGTATGCATAAGATTTTGTTGGAAGACGAAGCGAAACCGACTATTGAACAACAACGAAGACTCAATCCCATCATGAAGGAAGTCGTTAAAAAGGAGATCATTAAATGGTTGGATGCAGGAATTATCTACCCTATCTCAGATAGCTCATGGGTAAGTCCAGTTCAATGCGTGCCAAAGAAAGGGGGAATGACAGTAGTTGCGAATGAGCATAATGAATTGATCCCAACTCGAACAGTTACGGGTTGGCGGGTGTGTATGGATTACAGAAAGTTAAATAAAGCCACTCGTAAGGACCATTTTCCTCTACCATTCATAGATCAGATGTTGGACAGGCTTGCAGGGCACAAGTATTATTGTCTCTTGGATGGATACTCAGGCTATAACCAGATTGCCATTGCACCCGAGGATCAGGAGAAAACAACATTTACATGCACATATGGCACCTTTGCTTTTCGCAGAATGTCTTTTGGGTTATGTAATGCGCCAGCGACGTTTCAACGGTGTATGATGGCTATTTTTTCAGATATGGTTGAACAAAATCTTGAGGTATTTATGGATGATTTTTCAGTTTTTGGGGATTCGTTTGATTATTGTTTGGAAAATCTCACACTCGTGCTCAAACGGTGTATGGAAATGAATTTGGTTTTAAACTGGGAAAAATGTCATTTTATGGTGCAAGAGGGGATAATTTTGGGTCACCGAGTATCATCAAAAGGAATTGAGATTGATAGAGCTAAAATCGAAACCATTTAGAACCTGCCACCACCAATTTCTGTAAAGGGTATTCGAAGTTTTTTGGGACACGCTGGTTTCTATAGACGATTTATAAAAGACTTCTCCAAAATCACAAAACCACTTTGCAATCTTTTGGAGAAGGATGTCCCATTCAACTTTGATCAAGCATGCCTGGAAGCTTTTGATGTGTTGAAGAAGAAACTTGTTACCGCACCTGTAATCATAGCGCCAGATTGGAATATTCCGTTCGAATTAATGTGTCATGCTAGCGACTTTGCGATTGGTGCAGTTCTTGGCCAACGAAAGGATATAATTTTTCATGCTATATACTATGCTAGTAAGACATTGACGGATGCTCAACTGAAATATACCACTACCGAGAAAGAGCTATTAGCAGTTGTTTATGCATTTGATAAATTTCGCTCATATTTGATTGGGACAAAGGTGATTGTGTTTACAGATCATTCGGCAATTAAGTACTTAATAGCAAAGAAAGACGTGAAGCCGAGATTAATTAGATGGGTATTATTGCTACAAGAGTTTGACCTGGAGATCCGGGACCGAAAAGGAACAGAAAATCAGGTTGCTGATCATTTATCACGGTTAGAGAATTCAGAATTAAAGAAAAATGATACAACAGTGATCAACGAATTTTTTCCGGATGAACAGCTATTTGCAGTAAGGATAGATACACCATGGTATGCAGATTATGTAAATTTCATTGTCAGTAAGGTGTTTCCGCCAGATTTGACAAGCCAACAGAAGAAGAAATTTCTCCATGATGTGAAACAGTATTTATGGGACGAGCCATTTTTATTTAAACAATGTGGCGATCAAGTAATAAGAAGGTGCGTCCCGGAAGTTGAAATGGAGAATATTCTATACCAATGTCATGCATCTGACTATGGTGGACATTTTGGGGGAGAAAGAACGGCAGCCAAAGTGCTTCAATGTGGATTTTTCTGGCCAACACTCTTTAAAAATGCCCGTGTGTTTTCATTAAAATGTGATAGATGCCAAAGAGTTGGTAATATATCAAAGCGACACGAGATGCCACTTAACATGATCCTCGAAGTCGAATTATTTGATATTTGGGGAATTGACTTCATGGGACCATTTCCACCATCTTTCTGTAACTCCTATATACTTCTAGCGGTGGACTACGTTTTGAAGTGGGTAGAAGCTATAGCATCGCCTACCAATGATGCAAAGGTTGTGATTAAGTTCATTCGGAAGAACATTTTCTCTAGATTCGGCACTCCTCACGCAATCATTAGTGATGAAGGCACGCACTTCTGTAATAAGCAGTTTTCAGCTATCCTCGCTAAGTACGGGGTCACTCATAAGATAGCTACTGCTTAATATCCACAAACAAGTGGTCAAGCCGAGGTATCTAACCGAGAAGTGAAACGAATCCTCGAGAAGATAGTGAATCCTAGTCGGAAAGATTGGTCTAGCAAGTTGGACGATGCTTTATGGGCATACCGTACAGCTTACAAAACTCCAATAGGAATGTCTCCGTACAGGTTAGTTTATGGGAAGGCATGCCATCTTCCAGTGGAACTCGAACACAATGCTTATTGGGCAATTTGGAAGTTAAACTTTGATATGTCTGCCGCGGGGGAGAAGCGCCTCTTACAATTGAATCAAATGGATGAATTCAGACTCCAATCGTATGAGAACGCAAAGTTATATAAAGAAAAGATTAAGAGGTGGCATGATGAGAAAATTCTGGAAAGAAAGTTTGAAGCAGGGCAAACAGTATTATTATACAATTCACGGCTTAAACTGTTTCCTAGAAAGTTGAAATCTCGTTGGTCCGGGCCATTTATCATTACAAAAGTCTATCCTCATGGAGCTGTGGAAGTGGAAGACCCGAATTCAAAACATAATTTTAAAGTCAACGGTCAAAGATTGAAGCACTACTATGGGGGTTGTGTTGATCGTGAAAAGTCATCAGTCAACCTTGCTGATTAGAACAGAGGAGAAAGTCAGGCTGAAGACTATAAATCAAGCGCTAACTGGGAGGCAACCCAGGAATTTTTATTGTTATTTGCTATTTTTACTTTTATTAATTTGCTCTACTGTTAGTTTATTTAGTGGTTAAATTTTTATAGTTTAGGATTTGTTACATCCATTGTTCTCTAACAGATATTCAATTTATTGCAGGAAATGAGGCCAAGCATTTATGATTTTAATAAGTTGAATGTCCACTCGTCAAACTCTCAAATTTCTAATCAATTCCGCAAATTTTGGTGTGGAAGGAAACACGTTATTGGAGGTATGGCATACAAGAAGCGTAAAACACCAAAACAGGTAAAGTTCACTGACCAAGCGCCTAGGCGCTCCAGCCAAGGCCAAATCAAGCGCCTAGGCGCTCAAAGTCAGTAACTATTTTTCTGACCAAGCGCCTAGGCGGTCCATCTAAGCACAAACCAAGCGCCTAGGCGCTCTACACGACCCAAGCTTCCTGCAAGCAACCGCCTAGGCGGTCCAGACAGCACAATTTCAAGCGCCTAGGCGCTCCAATACAAAAAATAATAATAAAAGCCCCAATTCGGGCTACACTTCTCCAATTCCAAATCAAACACTTTCTTACTCTCCTACTCCATCTCTAACTCACTACAACTCTCAACCCTCATCTAATCTAGCCTAAACAACCAATCTTTCTCTTCTAAATCCTAATCAAACACTAAATCTCTACCCAAACCAAGGCAACTAAGTTCCATATTGTCATCCTTCTTCACCAATTCGGGAATCAAACTACATTCAAGCCACATCTATCTAAAGTAAGGGTTCAAAGTTCAAATTGCTCATCCAACTTTGATTGAACATCATATTTGGCTATACCCAAGTAAGTACACAAGATTTTATTGCAAATTATTTGGATTCACTTGGATAATAGCTATGTTAGTACTTTGAAGCTAGTTTCTATCATTGTGTTGGCTCAAGTGGGTGTGGGTATTCTTAATTGTTGCTTGTATTGCCTTGGAAGTATAGTGGGCTTAATAATTGGAAAAATTGGTGAAAATTAAGTTTGGGGGAGTGCCTACCAATAGTGTTCCAAATCTGTGCACACCAAGTGTTCGATAATTTGTCACAAAGAGGATTTTGGCTATCCTAAGTCATTGAGTATCATTTGGTTTGGCAAGAACTTAGTACATAAGACTATGGCTACTAAGAGACAAAGAGGAGAAACTTCGGGCACTTCGCAAAAGTATGACAAAAAGAGATTTACAAGTGATAAAGCGTCAGAAAGATATTACAATGTACTTTCTAATAAAGCACTAATTCTCGAGCGTGGATTATTGCCAGAGATAGAAGATGGGGAATTATTACAAATGATTGGGAGTAGAAGATGGGTGAACTTTACAGCCCAACCGGATGCATCGGTTGTTAAAATTGTTAAGGAATTCTACGCCAATGCAATAGATCATGTTGGTAACATAATTTGGGTTCGTGGTAAATCAGTGGAGGTCAGTTTTGGGTCAATAAATGCTTATTACGGCTTGAACACGAAACCCAATAATGGATACATGCAATATTTAGAACACGAGCTAGACTACAGTGAAATCATTCAAGCCTTGTGTGTACCTGGAACAACATGGAAATTAACAGATCAACAAGAAGCTGTTTTGTTCCCCGCATCCAAACTAAGCAGTTATGGGAAAGCATGGCATGCCTTTATTTGTGCCAAGTTGATGTCGTGTAGGCATATGAGTGATGTTATAAATCAAAGGGCAGCGTTGCTTTTCTGTATTGCATCAGGAAAAATTATAGATGTGGGTCAGGTTATTCATGATTCCATTAATAGAGCAATTCAAGGAGGAACCTCAAGTGGATTACCACACCCATCTTTGATCACAGGACTATGTCAACAAGCTGGGGTAAAATGGGATGCCGAGGAAGCAACACAACCTCCTTTAGCCGCAATTGACCACTCGCTTATTAAGAAGTACAAGGTATGGGGTGGGGGTATACCACACCCGAGAGGGTTAGGATTCATTATTGCTCCTCCAGAGCTTGCAGACGAGCCTACTCAACAGTTCCACAACAATCCTTCTGTAGCTGGAAGTTCTGGGCCACCACCAAATGTTTTTGAAGATATCCGTCGAGATTTAAGAAATCAAACTAGAAGGATCGACATGGTGGCCACTCGAGTTCAGCAGGGTTTTGACCGAATGGAAAGGAACCAGGATAGTTTAGCTCAGCGACAAACGGAGGTGTATCAGAATTTTAGTGCAGCATTCCTTGAAATGTTTGCCCGCATGAATCCAGGTGCCGCTCCCTACCAATTTCCACCATTGTCTGCGTACCCCCCAGATGAAGAAGAAGAGGAAGAGGATTCTGACGAGGAATAAAGCTTCTTTGTTTCAGGGAAGTCCTCAGTGCTTAATTTCTTAATTTTTGTTTGTTATATACAATGAGGACATTGCATAATTTAAGTTTGGGGGTGTAATTTTCCAGCTCCAGTTCATGCATGTAGTATTCATCTAGTGCATTCATATAGTATTTAGTTATTAGTTTTTCATGTAGTTTGCATTCTTGTAGTTTTCATTTTTATTGTTAAAAAAAAAATTAATTCAAGTATGTGCATGTTTCCAGCTGTTAGATAGTTTAAGTCTGTTTTGGCCAGTGATGAGATTGGAATTGAGTAGACAAGTATAGTATTGTCTGTTAAGGCTTTGATGTGATTTCTTGTCATGATTTGAATCTTTACCTGTTTGAAACTGATATAATAAGGATAACACAGTAAAAACAACTATGTTGACTGATTGAGTTTAAATTGACACATAATGGACTTCTAGAGGATAATGCTAGTTTGAATGAATGAAAGACATGAATAGACGAAGATGACTGAATTTAGACAAAAACTTAAGTTTGGGGGAAAAAATTGGGATATATAAGCTTTAAAAAAAAGAAGAAAAATAATACCGTAGCTAGTTTTGTTTCGGGGCCTTTGTTACTTGAGCAAGTACGCCCGAAGGGGTATCTTAAAACCTAGCACCCTAAGGTCTTATATGGTCTGGGAGTCGTTGGTCGAAAGCTCGCTAAGGAGTAGCACTGTTAGCCTAATGGAATGAGACATTGCACAGTCATGGTTAAAAAAATATATATATAAAAAAAAACAATAAAACGGGAAAAGAGAAAAAAAGCCCCCGTAAAGCACAATAAAGCATAAGTATCCCGGATTGGACTCTTAAATTTGGTGGAGGTTTGTTTTTAGTTGGATCTAGCTTGTTTGTGAATTTTGTGAGTTTACACTGTATGATTCCTTTAAAGAGATTTATTATGTGTTGTATTTAGCATCATATCAGTTAACATGGATGTTAAGCACACACACACTATATCAATAATAACAGGTTAAGATTTGATTATTGATGAGAAAATTATTAATCTGTCTTGATATGATGTACTAGCATGTTTATTGTGATTTCTCTGAGGCTTGATGAATAGATTGTGTTCTATTTGACTGCTGGAATGTAGGCATTTAGATAGTTGCATTTGTATTGCATATTTAGTTATTGCATTGTGTTGTGTTGCTTGGGGACAAGCAATTGGTTAAGTTTGGGGGTATTTGATGAGTAGGTTTTATACCTATGAATTCGATATTATTAAACTTAATTATTGTTATATTTAATTGTTTTTTAGGATCTTTTTATGTGTTTTGTGTTTATTTGTTGTAGGTTGGAGCTTGAGGGATAAATTGGTCATTTCGGAGAAGAAAAAGGTCAAAAATCATGAAAATTAAAGCTGAGTGGCATTTTTGTAATTCTGTGGTCCTGGTCAAGCGCCTAGGCGCTTGGAAATAGCCTATGTTGAGCGCCTAGGCGCTCTAATGCGTAGAAAGGTGCGTTTTTCTGCTGCCAAGTGGGTTTTTGAAGCCAAATAGGAGTCTGAATGAGGGCTGAGACCAATACAAATAAGAGAAGACTTTAGAAAAGAGTTATCACTTAATTTTTCAAGAGATTTGCAGAGAGAACAATGAAGAAAAACACGAAGGAGAATTGCAAAGGCTGAAGATCAAAGAGAGAGTATTGGAGCAAATTCAGAGTTTCTTCTTCTCTTCTCTAGTTTTATTTTTTGTAATTATCTGGGATGTTTGGATTATTAATTTGGATGATGTTTTTATTTATTATTATCATGAACTAAATTTTAATTAAGATTGCAACAGAACTTGGTATGTAGTTTAAATTGCAAGCTTCCCATTGAATGAAAATTAGTTTTTATTGAATTGTTTATTATATCTTATGTTTAATTAATTAATTGTTTGGCCAACAATTACTGTGATAATCTATATAAAATTGGAAGATGGAGTATAGATTGAGATCTGGATATGATAACATCTGTTCATATAATCTGAATAGGGTTAATATGATTAGCATGTAGGATAGGAATATACCTATGTGTCTTTTGTATCCATTGAAAAAACTTGAGTGTAAAACCCTAATTAACTTGATTCACATAGGAATATAGTGAGTTGATTAACTGGGGTGTTCCTTGTAATTCCGCATCTTAAAGATTGGATTTAGGAGGATTTGTTCACGTGTCTTTGGAAGAAGTGTGTGAATATTCAAAAAGCATTCTTGGATAATGATTCATATTAATTGATTTATTTTAAATGGGAAGTAAGTTAGTTTAAATGAAATACCAAGGGAAGTTGTAATCTTAACCTGTTAAATCTGCAGTTATTCTTATGAAATTTTGATTTTAATTATTAGTTTTGTTAAGTTTAAGTTTCAAATCACAAACAAAATTTTCTTAGTTTAAAATAGGATTAATTGCATTAAAGTCAGTAATTGATACATATTAGTCTATTTCCTCGTGGGAACGATATCCTTGCTTGCTGAATATTACAATTGAACGCGTATACTTGCGTGGTAAAGTGCTATTAAAAATTTAGGCAACAGTTGCCATTGTTTCCTCCTATATTATGAACAGGAGCCGCCTTCTCCCGTTGGTGCATGAATTGCTCCTTAAACTGCTTAGCGGTGACCGTCCGAGAGTTATCAGTATTTCTACCTGCATTTTGGACAGGAGTTGCCTTAGCCTGTTGTTGCATGAATTGGATAAAGCCTCTGACCATCCCATCATTCACCATTTCATCGGTGTTATTATTTTCATGAGGAGTATTGTCCTTTAGTTGCATATTATCCTGATTATTGATCTGTGGAGACTCAACGGTCTCCTGTGCTCCATTGATAATCTCAACATTCTCGGATGCCATTTTCAAACACTGCCACAAAACAAGGGTTAATTAACATATCACATATTATCCCTATACTTTGACTGACCAATTAAATACAAAATAAATTTAAGTAGGTCATATTAGCGAAGGAATTCCTCGTCTCTCCCCTCCTAGTTCTAGTCTCACATCTTAGCTATGGATCATATCCCTAAGCTTTGATACCAACTGTGACGCCCCCAAAATTAGGTATACATCACCCGTCTTGGGTCGTCAGATACATGGTACATAATTCAAATACAACTTACTAATACAACTATCGTGTACAATACGACAAAACATAATTGTGCGTTTGAATACAATTATTGTCTACTAGAGATTATACAAACTCAAAAAGATTCCTCATTACAATTATTAATACACTATCTCACAGAATAGTGAGGACTACTAATGCTATCCTCTGGACCGTCACTCCGTTCCCCGAGTAGTCCCTGCTATGTTCTCATTTCCTGAAGAGAACAGTGAAAGAAAGGGTGAGCTCAACTAGCCCAGTAAGAAATATTATGACTAAGATAATGCAGAATAAATTATCGTTAGCCTTCAACAGTATTAAACTGATAAAATATAACAACATCAAGTTTAACAGCAGCGGATCAAGCAATCCATTAAAAGAGTCAAATAGAGAATAGAATCTACTATCTTTTATGGTTTAAAAAGTTTTTCATCACTTTTATCGCTGAGACTCAGCTTAATAAATAATCCACATTATCCCAGCACTACGGCCAAGGATATTCATTAGGGTCACGACCACAAATTCCATGCACTACGGGCCAAGGACATTTGTGTATTCATCAATGGTCATGATCATGCCAACAACTGTCCATCAATGAACTACGGGCCAATGAGGACTTTTACCGCATCATTTGTAACATTACGGTCATGATTACACCGAATAACTCCTGGTCATAATCATACCAAGTCCATCCATGCACTACAGGCCACAGATGACTTTCAAAAAATATAAACATGAGGATGATGACAATGATATAAGAATTCAATAAAACAAGTTCAAGAATTAATTTGTCCAAGAACTACTAATGTCCAAATTGTCCACATGATACTTCTTTATAGAGTAAAATTCAAGAATGATCAGAAGAATATTTCCATGAAAAGATACTGGATGAAGCGCAAATATCAAGGATATTCTACTAATTTCATGGAGTATAGAAGTCAAAACTTTAACCAACTGAGTATAATAAAGAATGGAATAACAACATAAATCACCATGCATGCGGTACTTCACATAGACAGGTTATTCCAACAGAATAATAATAACGGAACCAGGTCAGGCAAAATTTGCACCGACAGGATGTTCCAACAGAATAATAAAGACGGAACCAAGTCCGGTGGAAAACACACAGACAGGATGTTCCAACGGAATAATAATAAAGACGGAACCAGGTCCGGTGAAAAACACATAGACAGGATGTTCCAACGGAATAATAATAAAGACGGAACCAGGTCCGGTGTAAAACACACAGACAGGATGTTCCACCAGAATAATAGAAGAATGTCACCAAGTATAGGGTAGACCGCGTATACAGGTTATTCCAACAAAATAATAAGAAATGGAATAACAACAGTTCTCTTATTGAATACAAAAGAATAATATCCCTTACCATAACAGAAACTGGATATAGGAAAAGAAAAGTTAAGTAGCAAAAAGCTTTTCTTCTATCTCTCTATAGTTTCTCTCTCTAGAGTTCAGTGAATTCGTAAGAAAATAATGAAGGAATAAGTTTCTATTTATAGAAAAATGGAATGCATAGTAACTAATCCATGAACGGTCCAGATTGATTTACTTTAATCTGACGGTCCATATTTAAAGAAAAATCTTTTAAATAAAATATAATATATTCTATTTATATAAAAAAATTTACTATGCAAACACTATGCAAAACACTATACAATACTATGCATAATAAAATATAATATATTCTATTTATAGAATAACTTTAATAAAGTATTTTGTTTTATATAAAAAGATGTTTCTGTTTTATTACGTTAATAATACGAATAAAACAAAACGTCATCATCGCTATAATAATTCATATTATTAATCGACAATAATTGAATCAAACTGAGCGACTTCTCACATAAATATTAATAATCAATACCGTGTGCTACTATGCAACAACGCGTATTACTGTACTTTTACTATCCAGTAGTTCAACAGTATCAACGGTAAAACTTCCGTCGTTATTTTCAATAAAATATTTTTGTCGTTTTCTCAATCCGACAATAATTCCGTTGTGGGGTCCACCAATAATTGTACTGTCGTACGAATATTTTCCGACACAAAGAATATTCCCTGACCAATCGAATATAATATAACAACTTGCATACTTTGCAAAATTTATAAATACTACCCACAACTATAATATTATCTCAAATTCACACCATAAAATTAAAAAATTATTTCGAGAAAATTAATTCTTTATTCATAAAATCTGGGGTTTCACATAAACCTTCCTTTTAAAAGTGCTATTCCAAATTCGTATTTCGGGACGTCCCAAAATGAGAATCCATTTTGAAATTCAACATACAAATTCTCATGATATTTAAGTAAGTTGGGATTGTTTATTGGTTATGTTACATTAAAACATCTGACTTTTGAAAGTGAGATCTCATTTTTGGACGGGAGTATTTCTTAATCCTTCTTTCAAACAGAAAACAGCAATAAACTTCAGAATATAGGTGAGATTTCCTTACCTTCTGACAACCTTGAATTATATCTGATTCTGTACCATTTCCACACCGAAGATCCTAAGAGGAAATTTAGGATTATTAAGAAACCAAGATTATAAAACAACCCAAACAGTAAAATGAAACAATTACCTTGCTGAAATAGCGCTGGAGAAGGCGTTCTTTCATGAAACTGCACATTCCGAAGAAGTATAACAAGTTCAACAGTAACTGCGCATTTTCACAAATCTTGACATTTTAATTTTGGACCAATTTATGAAGATGCTTAGAATAGAAGTTAGTTGGAGAAGTGGTATGGGGGTGTGGAATCCATTCGCCATGATGTGGCCTCAAATTGTGGAATTTCTTTTATTGGAGATACTGAAAAAGCTTAATGTTTATCAAAGAACATGTAAATAAGAATTTGATTTCTTCATTTCCTTGAAAAAGTCAACAAGCATCTGATACAAAGATGAAAGTTAATGACCATCTACTGTCTTCACATGCCACTTAGCAAGAGGTTGTTAGTACTAAAGAAATCTGACAAACGATGCGACCAATGCGACCAGTTTTACGGATCTGGATCCTCTATGAGGATTTTGTGAGGATTTTATTGTGGGGTTGACAACACATTAAAAAAAAATCAATGGCTCACAATTCTTTTTTTTGTCTGTGTATCAAAACGACATCGTTTTGATAGTAATTTTTTTTACAAGTTAACAGAAAATTAGAAGCCACCAAACGCTGTTTACTTCGTTTGTTTGTTAATTCTTGTTAGTTATGAGCGACTTGACTTTTTTCATGATTGTAATGGGTCTAATCTAGTTAGGACGTTTTATTAATGATTTTTTTGGGTGTTTTGGAATCGACAGGGTTATTAATCTTTGTATCTTTGTCAAATGCTAATAATATTATTCTTTGCTCTTCAAAAAAATAAATCCAACGGACAATTTTCACATTAAAAAAATCGAGTTTCCATTGTTATTCTTTAAGCCAATTGAAAAAAATTAAAGAAAAAATATTGAGGTAAATAATATGGGAAAATTTTGAATAAAGGAAAAAAAATAATTGAAATTTGACTAATCCTAAACCTTGGCGTGCTCTAGGAAGAACAAGAAACGGAGCAAAGAAAGAAATGAGAAGAAAACGAAAAAAACGTAGCAAACAAACGAAGTAAACGGTGTTTGGTGGCTTCCAATTTTCTATCAATTTGTAAAAAAAAATTCCTATCAAAATGACGTCGTTTTGATACACAGACAATGAAAAGAGTTGTGAGCCATTGGATCTCCTTTTTAATGTGTTATCAACCCTACAACAAAACCCTCACAAGATCCTCATAGATAAATCCTCATAAAGTGCATAATTTTGACTCATTTATGGGTCTTGTAGAATTATAGGTAAAATTGTACATTCTTTGAGGATGCATCATACAGGACAATGACACTGGCAGCAATCCTTGTTACATAGAGGTGGTGATTACATTCCTTACCACTTCCCTTATTTTATTAACTTTTTAGTTGGTAATAGAGATCAGAACCATAGTGTAAAACCATTCAGGCCATGTCGGTGCTCTACATATAGGGGATACAAGGATCAAGCCTCGTACACGTTCTCTGTATTTCGTCTGTCATACAAATAATCAGAAATTATAGAGGAAAGGATCATAAATAAATTGGGTTAATTGATTTTTTAGTCACTCTAATCATCCGATTTTCATTGTGATTATCGAAATTATTCAAACAAAAAATATCGAGCGTCGAAATCAAACAAAAAAGTAAACTCCATTGCCACACTCCGACCACCACCACAACCACTCCTCAACCTGCGTCAACTGTGGCATCCCAACCGCCTTCCCACCACCACTGTACGCCTCTGACATAAACCCCCCCCCCCCCCCAATTCCCCAAAATACCCTGTAATGATTTGGCTTAATCAAAACAATTACAGAGCTCAAATTCAGCTCTAATCTCTGAAAACAGTGAGTTAGGAAGAAGATTCAGAAAATAGGGAGAGAGAATATTGGGGAAGAAATAAAGAGATTCAGAGGAATATAGAGAGAGAACTCATTATCATTTCATAACTCAGCAATTACAATCTCTTGAGTATATAATACTGAGACATGACTCACTCCTGTTAAAGGAAAAAGTTATATTAGCCTTATTACAATAAAGGAAAATACAACAACAACCTTGATCTCCAAACTAACTCTATCAGCATAACAGCATGAAGGTATCCTTACAATCTCCATAAGGACAACCTTGTCCTCAAGGTTGGAATTGAGGAAATTGCTTGTGGAACTTGTCCCAATCTTCCCAAGTAGCTTCAGATGGTAAAGTGTTGGACCATTAGACTAAAACTTCAATTGCTACTGCATTATTCTTCTTAACTATCTTCATGTCCAATATAGCTAATGGCTCTACCAAAAATTGACCATGAACATCCGGTAAAGGGAGGTCTGCAGAGCTTGAACAATTAGAACCAATTTTCTTCTTGAGTAGTGATTCATGAAAAACAGGATGGACTCGAGCATAGGAGGGTAACTGAAGTCGATAATCTACAGTTCCAATCTTTTCTACTATAGGGAATGGGCCAAAATATTTTGGAGCTAATTTTCCAAGAGAATTCTGAGATAAAGTAGACTGCTTGTAAGGCCTGATTTTCAGATAGACAAGATCCCCAACCACAAATGATCTTTCACTCCTTGCTTTATCTGCATAATGCTTCATCCTAGATTGAGCTGCTACTAAATTGTGCTTAAGGAGTTGAAGTGTTTGAGTTCTATCTTTGCAAAAGGCCTTAGTAGTAGGATCATGGACTTGGACAAATTGATGGAAGTTGAGATGTGGAGGTTTATAACAATATAAAGCCTCCAAAGGAGTGGTTTCCAGTCCACTGTGGTAATGAGTGTTGTACCACCATTCAGCCAATGGAAGCCAATTAAGCCATGTGTAGGTCTTTGAGAGACCATGCACCTCAAATAACATTCCAATACCTGATTAAGCCTTTCAGTCTGTCCATCGGATTGAGGGTGGTATGCAGAACTCAATTTTAATTTGGTGCCAACTAGTTTGAAAAGTGACTACCAAAACAAACTTTCAAAAATCTTATCTCTATCAGAAACAATTGTAGATGGAAACCCATGGAGCTTGTAGATATTATTGATGAAAATTTGGGCTAGATCTTGAGCAGTAAAAGGATGATGGAGAGGTATAAAATGACCATACCTAGTGAGCCTATCTACCACCACCCATATAATTGTACATCCTTAGATTGGGGTAGCCCTTCAATGAAATCCATGGAAATATCAATCCATGGTCCTTCTGGTATAGGCAAAGGTTGTAACAACCCATGTAAAGCCTTAGTTTCATGCTTATATTTTTGACAAATGTCACACTCCTGAACAAATTTGACAACATATGTCTTCATAGTAGTCCAGAAGAAGTAATTCCTCAATCTCTCATAAGTGCCTTTAATTCCAGAATGACCCCCCGTAGGAGAATCATGAAATTCAATCAACAGTTTAGCTCTCAAAGGAAAATCTAGACCAATCACTAACTTGTCTTGGAATTTGAGTCTTCCATGCTTGAAGGAATAACCAGGGAGTGATTGAGGATCAACTTGCAACTGGATAATAAGGTCCTTTAAGCCAGGGTCTAATTCCCAAGACTGGGCTATTTCAGTAATCCATTAAGGAAGGACTGTAGATATAGCAGCACAGGTAAAAGATGTTTCTCCATTCTCAGATCCTTTCTTGTATACTATTTCATAGTCTAATCCCATCAATTTAGTAATCCATTTCTGTTGGTTAGTAGCGGTCACTCGTTAGTCTAAGAGGTATTTTAAACTTTGATGATCAGTTTTGATGAGTACCTTGTTTCCAAGCAAGTAGTTCCTCCATTTAGTAGTAGCATAGATGACTGCCATTAACTCTTTTTCATAGGTAGACCAGCCCAGATGTTTTGCTGCTATAGCCTTACTGAGATAGGCTATTGGCCTGCCCTGCTGCATTAATATTGCCCCTAAACCAGTATGAGAAGCATCAGTCTCTAAAACAAAGGGCATAGTGAAATCAGGCATAGCTAACACAGGAGCCTTGACCATAGCTTCTTTAAGACTGAAAAAAGATTGAGTGGACCTTTCATGCCATTGGAATTTGTCTTTTTTTAAAAGTTCAGTAAGAGGCTTACTAATCAGTCCATAATTATGAATAAATTTCATATAGTAACCAGTCAATCCCAAAAATCCTCTGAGGCTTTTAATGTTGGTAGGCAATGGCCACTTGGTCATACATTCTATTTTGTCAAGATCAGTAGATACTCCATGTTGATTAATGACATGTCCTAAATATTTGACTTGCTCAATTCCAAACTCACACTTACTTCTTTTGGCAAAAAGTAAATTGTCCTTAAGGATTTGCAATGTTAGCTTCAAATGTACCAAATGTTCTTCATAGGTTTTGTTGTAGACCAAAATGTCATCAAAGAAGACTAGAATGAACTTCCTAAGATATGGCTTAAATATTTGATTCATTAATGACTGGAAGGTAGCTGGTGCATTAGTGAGTCCAAAAGGCATCACCAAAAATTCAAAATGACATGTGTGTGTTCTAAATGTCGTCTTAGGAATGTCTGGGACATGCACCCTAATTTGGTGGTAACCAGATCTGAGATCTAGTTTGGAATACCATCTAGAGCCATGTAGCTCATCCAATAATTCATCAATGGCTGGAATGGGAAATCTGTCCTTGATTATTATATCATTTAAAGATCTATAATTCACACACATTCTCTAAGAACCATCATATTTCTTAACCAATAACACTGGAAAATCATAAGGACTATTACTTGGTTGTATCACCCCAGAAACCAGCATCTCACTAACTATTTTCTCAATTTCTTCCTTCTGCACATATGGATATCTGTAAGGTCTCAAATTAAAAGTTTGGCTTCCTTCCTTCAATGTAATGTGATGGTCATATAACCTTGTAGGAGGTAAACTTTTTGGCTCTTGAAATACCTCTGAGTATGTCTGCAATACTTTCTCCATTTGACAAAAAGGCTGATTATTCTCATTTATATTACCAATCACCTGATCTGGTTTTACAACAGCAATATTCTCTGCAGATTCCTGAGCCATTCCAAATAAAAATCCAAAATAACCATGAGTTGTACTATTTAGGGTCTGGTTGAATTCTCCAGAAGACATGAGCTATATTACAGGAGGGACCATATCAGATTCTCCTTGTAAAACCACTTCTTTACTTCCTTTGTTAATTGAGAGTTGCAATTACTCAAAGTCAAAGGTTACTGGGTTGTAACTCCTCAACAATTGTACCCCCAATACTGCATCAATTCCCCTAATGGCAAGATTCTAAAATTAGTAGTGAATGGTTCTCCTTGGACTGACCAATTAAAAGACTTACACTCCTGAAAACTAGTGACTTTAAAGCCATCAGCTACAAACACTGCTACAGGTTTGGTATCTTGCAACACAGCCTTAACTTTCTTAGCTGCTTGGGGGTCTAGAAAATTATTAGTGCTTCCACTATCAATTAAAATTCTCAACACTTTCCCATTAGTCATTCCCAGAATTCTTATCGTATTATTAGCACTATGCTCAGACAAGGCATGAAGGGTGATATGAGCTTCCTGATGAGTAACATCCCTACCAACTCCTCTTCACTCATTATACTCACAACAGTCATCATCATCCTCATCCTTATTAATGTCTTCAGGATGGAATGATCATAAAAGTTGTGGTTTTCTACATTGATGTCCCATAGTGTATGGTTCATCACATGAGTAACATAATTTTTTCCTCCTTTTTTCAGCAATCAATACCCTAGTTAAGCCCCTAATAGGGATTGATTTCCCCATTTCCATGCTTGGAAACCCAGCAGTCTGTATGATAGCAGAACCTCCATCAACAGTTTTGGTGTTAGGCATAGGACTGGTCTTTTGATAACCTCCAATCACTGACTTGATTCCCATTCTACTCCTTTTTAACCAAGCCTCTAGTTTAGCTTCCTCCACTCTGGCTAATCTGATCAAATCCTTTAGAGTGGTAATTTTGAGCTCTTGAATACCTAACCTTATCTCCTCCTTTAAACCTCCCACAAAACAAGCTATAAAAAAGACTCATTCATCACAAAATTTCTCAACAGTGCCCAACTCTTTAGTTCCTCAAATTTTCTTCTGTATTCATCCACAGTTCCCACTTGTTGTAGATTTTTTAACTCTCCAATAGGATTAATCTGTACTTAAGGACTGAATCTAGCCGTAATTTCTTCCACAAAGCCTTTCCAGGTAAGCTCCTCTCCTTCATTCATAAATCCAGAGTACCATTCCTCTGCCTCACCTTCTAAGTTTATAGTAGCTAGATATAACTTTTGACTTTTAGCACCCATATGTTACTAGACTTTTCATTACCAATCACTCCTTCAAATGATCCCAAAACTGACGAATCTGAGCCTTGCGCATTACCTGGTATATCTTTTGGTTGTGGTCCCCTCACAACAAGAAGAGCTTCAATTCCTTTCATCATCTGCAGTAATTTTTGTTCCATTTTCTGCTCGATTTTATCCTCCAATCCAACAATTAAATTGGAGTGCTCAACCATTTGAGTTTCGAGATTCATCAATCGTTGATTGTTAGTTGCCATAGTTGGATCGAGTCACTTTGATACCAATTGTAATGATTTGGCTTAATCAAATCAATTACAGAGCTCAAATTCAGCTCAAATCTCTGAAAACAATGAGTTAGGAAGAAGATTCAGAAAATAGGGAGAGAGAATATTGGGGAAGAAGTAGAGAGATTTAGAGGAATATAGAGAGAGAACAACTCATTATCATTTCATAACCCAGCAATTACAATCTCTTGAGTATATAATACTGAGACATGACTCACTCCTGTTAAAAGAAAAGACTATATTAGCCTTATTACAATAAAGGAAAAGACAACAATAACCTTGATCTCCAAACTAACTCTATCAGCATAACAGCATGAAGGTGTCCTTACATACCCAGCAAGAAATAATCCTAACCCCTGTCCCCCAATCCCAAAAAGTCACCATCATCTCACCTCCTTTTCACTTCCAAACTCCATCCAAGAATATCACTTCCCAATCTGACATCTTCCATTTCCAATCCTCACCCACTTGCAAAAACTTCCTCAGCTTCATCGTCGCCCTCTCCGAGTCCATACACTCTCAAAAATTATTAGTCCCTTGCCTCCAATCACCCACCATTTTCTCGATTTTCTCTGTCCTCCAAACCCTAATCTAATTCCTCGGTGAAATTTCACTGCTACGCAGAATCCTTCATCCTACAAGTTCTTTCGGATGAACTGAAATCTGCGATGTTTTTATTCAAACAGAGGGTTGCGATGGTTTGGTCAACAGGGGCGCCAGCTTTAACTAAAATGATAACGGATCTGGGTTTTTGGTAGAGAGGACGAAATCGCGTGGGGTATAGTAGCCAGTTAAGAGGAGTTAGCCTTCGTTGTAAGCTCGATCGAGGGTTTCATCAACTTTGGAGGTGGTGCGGTCGTAGAAGGAAATGGGAAAGCCTTTATCGGCGATGTTGAGGGCTAAAATTTTGGCCCATGACGGCGAGGCCAGCTAGGCCTATGCGGGAGAGGGCTTGGGAGGCTTCCATGGTGGAATTGGGTGGGAGTTTTAGAGAGAGGGAGAGAACTAATCTAACTGGAAACTATGGAATTTGTCGAAGATGGTAATCAGAGGTTTCTGAATGTATTACTGGCGCCGCGGCGCCGGCATATGAAAAACACCTTAGAAAGCTGGATAAAACTGTAGAGCCTGCCAATAGAGAACTACAACGGAAACATCAATAAAATAACTATACAGCTAACCAAAAGACTGAAAACAGGAAACAATAATAAGCAACAAAAAGGGAAAAATCGCGGTATGAAACCCACTCATCAACAAACAGAGTATAATTTGCTCGACTGTATTTGTATCCAAATCTTGTCATTGTTTTGTGGAATCTATCAAACCAGGCTCTGGGAGATTGCTTCAAACCATACAAAGCCTTTCGCAGCTTACAAATCTTACCCTTGGTTGCAGATGAAGAAAAACTATGGGGTATTTCCATGTACACTTTCTCATCCAAGTCACCATGACATAATGTATTTTTTGCATCCAATTGCTGAAGATCCATACCAAAATTTGCTACACATGAGATTATGGTACGAACATAATTCATCTTCGCCACACGAGTAAATATCTCCTGATAATCAATCTCATGGATTTGAGTATTGTAACACCCCCTTCCCGAAAAGGAAAGGGAGGTCACGTGCAAAGCACAACAAACCTCAAAATTAGAAAATAGAGCACTAACAACCTCAAAACATTAATAGTGGTGATCCATCAATAGAGTACTAAATACCATTCTCCAAATAAAGTCACAATAATCAAAGCCTAAAATTCGAAACAACCTATGTGGTCAAAGGCAACGCTCACGTCACCCTAGCCCTGAATCACCCCTGCAAACCTGCCGGAAGAAAAACACAGCATGAGCCAATTGCCCAGTACGGATACAGATATACAAAAGATATACAACTGATATACGAAAACATTTGAGACAAAATACTGAACAAGCCTCAAGTGCAAATACGAATGAAAATATAATATCCAAAGATCTGAATGGAATATATTTGAATCAACGTAATGAATATGTCTGAATCAACGTAATTGACGAAACCAATAAAAGAATAAGGAAATAACGAACTGAAGTAACTAACTCAATGACTTGAACTGAACAGAAACCAACAAAACTAATCCAATAAAATAATAGGCTGAAACAAATGGCTGAAGTTATTTTATACCGAATGAGCTCAGAAATACACATTGCCACACAGGCAAGTCAAAATAATGCCACACAGGCAAGTCAAATGATGCCACACAGGCAAGTCAAAATAATGCCACACATGCAAATCACACATTGGACCGCGAATCCAAATGTATGCAAATCGGATAGGTGTGTTTGGCACAACATCACCAATCCGCAGAACAGAAAACTAGGGTTAACCCATACGCCTCCCACAACAAAACACCAAATGGCCCATTTACTCCGGAGCCCAAAATGGAGACGCCGTGGACTAATCACACCGCCACGGAAAGTGTCATGCCTCTCGTGCCAAGACGACATGCCTGTGGTACCCCCACAGGTGGTTATAGCTCAGGTATACCCTACGGTATATTCTAATAAAAATACCATATCACAACACATGCGACATAATACCAACAAAAGGGTTCTATATGTACATGTTGAACCAAATCAAATTATGGTCACAAGGTCTCAAAAGAAGGTAACAACATGTACCGCTCTACAATTATCAAAAATAAATACTAAACATGATATCCTAATTCAAAGAGTACAATTACGAGTCCAATGTGTCAACTCCAAAATAAAACAATTATATGAATTTCACAAGAAACAATTATGTGAAATAATAACAGAATTTGACACGAGAAATAAAACGAATAAATCAAATGTAACAAAAGTATCGCTGAAAGAGTACGGAATCCGTACCTGATACTTCCAAACCATTTATAGCACTCTCCACAAAATCTTACCCTCAATTGCCAACGATATCAAATACGAAACGTTATTCGCAACCTAAACATATTCACCTCAAATTAAAAATAATCCAAACTAATAATTCCTAAAAAAAATTGTAATTTATTTAATATGCCCTTAATCATCGCCTTTTATCAATTATTAATACTTCAAAATTTATATTCCAAAAAAATGACTCTAAAAATTCTTCCCGTTCAATTTAAATAATTTAATAAGATTTTATTACCATCTAATCATTAATAACATAATACTATTAAATTTATTATAAAAACTTTTATAACTATGACGACAAAATTAATTAATACAAATTAATATACATAATTTCAATTGATTTACTAATTCCATATACAAATTTCATGGCCAAATGATAATTAAAATATATATGCTAAAAGATTATTAAAATATAATATATATATATATATATATAATATAATATAATATAATATAATATAATAAACCTAATACTCCTGCTTCGTGGCTAACCTTTTAATCTGGCTGGCAAATGATCCGCAAGACAATTATTCCATGTAGATGTTTATTAAGGCCTAATGGTGAGTGCTTGTTCCTTCAAAAAAAAAATGCACCAGAATCGAGACTTGATTTGGTTAATATATGATGATAAGAGCCGAATATGTAACTTTCAGCAATTGCTCAGGTCATCGAAATAACTCCGCTGCGGCGCTTTTGTTATCTTATTTTCTTTCTCTAGTAGTTTAATAAAAATAAGATTAGGTTTAGTTATTTATCTCACTTAAAAACAGATTTTATTAATTAATATATTTTTTAACTCTACAAATTTTAATAGAATTTTAAAAAAATTACATAATTATAAATTAAGTCCACTTAGTTAAAAACCCAAATTAATGTAAATAAATACAATTTGATTCAAACATAAGAAAAGCCCAAATTTTATCAACTTTATTTGTATCACTTATTAATACTCATTAGCCCACATAAATTAAATACGAGTTGACCCAAATAAAAACAAAGTCCAATTAATATGTTATAAAATAAAGTAATTTTTTTTTTTTACTATTTAATTTTTTTTTTTTCGGGTATTACAAGTATACTCTTTTGAAACTAGCCTGACTTTGAGTCTCTCAATTGTTCCATCAGCCTTCTGTTTGATTGTATATGTATATACCCATTTGCAACCAACTGGTAGAGTAACTAGTTCCCATGTATCATTCTTCTTTAAGGTATTCATCTCTTCTATTATAGTCTATTTCCAGTTCTCATTGCTAATTGCCTCTCTCCACCCCTGAAGAATAGATATCAAAGATAAGGAAGAAACAGAGAAATGATAGGATGCAGATAATTTATTATAGCCTACGAAATTAGAGATAGGATGTTGAGTACAAGATTTAACCCCTTTTCTAAGAGCAATAAGAATTTCAGAGTCATTAGAAAAACAAGTAGAATTAGAATTCTCACCATTAGCATTATCAGAACTATGCTCCGAGCAGGGTTCGTGCAGTGATGCAGAAATGGTGACCTTATTCTTGCCTCTTCGAACATAGGTCTTTAACTCAGGCTCATTTTATCTAACATATGACTCCCCTTTTTTAGATTTATCAAAGACAACAACAGGAACAATGGAAGAATAAGATGGTATAGTACTAATTGTAATACCAGCCTCAAGAGGAAGCTTCTCCTCATCAATAATATCCTCCCCTGAGGAGAAGGTGAGGAAGAATAAAAAGGTTCTGATTCCCAAAAGGTTACATCCAGAGTGACAAATACTTTGTGTGAAGGAGGATGATAATATTTTTATCCCTTTTGGGTTGGAGAATACCCAATGAAAACACATCTAAGAGCCTTGGGATCGAGTTTTTCCCGAATGGGAGATTTATCATGAACATAACATAGCCAAAAAACTCGAGGTGAAGGAGATGGATTTGTTGTGTGTTGGAGGAAAAAAATGGGACTTCTGTTCCCAAGAATTTTATAAGGAAACCAATTTATAAGAAATGCAATAGTCAGAACAACACCATAGGAATTTAGGTGTTTATAGTGAACATAAGAGTATGGACTACTTCCAGTAAGTGTCAATTTTTCCTTTCCGTCACCTCATTTTTTTCTGGGATTTTCACACAGAAAGTTTGAAGTATGATGTCATTCTAAGATAGATAAGATGCAAAAGTAGTATTATTAATATATACACGACCATTATCACTATGGAGAATTTTGACTTTAGCTGCAAATTGGGTTTGAATCATTTTATGAAATTCCTGAAAATAATTAAACACCTCATTTTTGGAACAAAAAAGATAAATTCAAGTTACTCGAGAATGACAATCAATGAAACTAACAAACCATCTATGACCAAAACAGGAAACAACCCGAGAGGGATGCAAAATATTCAGAATGTCGACTATTAATAGCAGAGTAAATAGAACGTTTGTGTTTACCCAATTCACACGGTTCACACAAAAACTGAGTTTTATTACATTGCTTGACTAGAGATGGAAACAAATACTCTAATACTGATAAATAGGGATGACACAAACGTCGATGCCATTGATGAAGAGAAGTCAGGCTGGAGTCAAACGTAGATTGAAGAGCTTGAGTAGTAGTCTCATCTGTAATTAAAGGGATATTAGACGATGGAACATCTAAATAATATAGACCACCAACTTCACTACCACTACCAATCTTCTGCCCCGTCACTAAGTCCGAAAAAATATAATGAGTTGGGAAAAAAATGACCGAGCAGTGTAAGGATTCAGTAAGACGTTGGACAGATAATAAATTTGTAGTAAATTAATGAATATGAAGAACAGATGATAATGTCAATGAAGGAATACAAACAACTGAACCCCTCTCAGATATAGAAGAAAGGGAACCATCAGGTAGTCGAACCTTGTCTTTGCCAAAACAAGACATATATGAGGTAAAGAGGCTAGTAGACCCGGTCATTTGCTCGTAAGCACCTGTGTCTATGATCCAACTAGTCCAAGTTGATGAAACAGTTAAAACACAAGAATGTATACCTGATTGGACATAATGAGAAATAGATTTTGAACAGAATTTTCAGAAGGCTGTTTTCTCAGGAGTGAGTGCAATAGTTGTTTCAACTGGAAATGTTGTAGTGGACACATAGGCCTGGGAACCACATCCACGACCACCACCGGGCTGACCTCCACGCCCTTTAGGACGTCTATAAAACTTAAAACATCGATCTCGGGTATGGTTCTTTCCTCCACAGTAGTCACATTTGCGAGACTCCTTCTCAACAGGCTTAGGATACGAAGCGGCCAACATTGATCAGTCACAGAATTTAAATTTAGAACCATCACCCGACGTTTACTTTTCTCTTGTTGGATTCTAGCATGAGCCTCTCGCAGTGATGGAAATGTTGTCTGACCAATTAACTGTGCTTGAATTTGATCATACTCTATATTCAAACCAGCCAAGAAATCCACAACTCTATCTTCACTACAAACTTTTGATAAGTTGTTGCATCTTCTGTACATTTGACTGAAAAAACTCAGTAATGATAAAGTTCCTGCCAAAGTGTATTAATCTCCGCAAAATACTGAGCCACAGTCTTCTCCCCTTGACCCAACTCACAAATTCTTTTACGAATATCATAGGCCTTATACATATCACCAGAAACAGAGAAAGTTTGAGAGATAGCCTCCCAAAGCTCATAGGCAGTGTCTCAGAACATGTAACTACTTCGCAAACTAGGTTCCATATTTCCACTCCTCTTGGGCCATATTCAATTTTTTAGGTATAGTAGTTGTTCCATTGATGAAGTGTTGCATACCTCAATTAACATACTATGCGCTTGAGACCATGCCAAATAATTGGTTCCATCCAATATAAAGGGGATGAGAACCAATGTTGAATTAAGAGTACTATTATGAACCTCACTACTTCCACTAATTACACTACAGAATTTATACAGAAGAAGTAATTGGAGAGAAGCATAGTGAGACAGTGAACACAAGACCAAACAGAACCACGAAAGCTACTGACTGGAAGAAAAATAAGTAAACTTGAATCAAACACCACAAAACAAACTGTAGATTGCAAAAGGAATGAGAGACGGACACTATGGAAAAAATCGTGTCGACAGATGATCGTCAGAGAAGGCACACGCGCCAACAGAAGGTGGCACGTAGCGTCGGCTTGCAACGTGTGTGATGGCATGTGGGAGCACGTGTGGTGGGTTTGGAAACTCCTATGATGGTCGCCTAACACCAGGTAACCCAATTATGATCTCAAATCCTTCATACAGATTTGTTCAACTAGATTTCTAGGGAAATTTAAGAATGACGGCGAGAGAAAGCTAAGAAACAAGGTTTCTGTTAAGAAACGTACTCTAATATCATGAAGAAAACAGGAACCTGATTTTGGATAATAGTATTCTTAATTCATTCCACTCAATTACATGGTTTATATACACAGCTATATCATTAATCCCTAATTTACAGTTATGAAAATCCTTAATTTACAGTAATGTATGCACACTAATTATGGGATATAATTAGCTATAATTATGGAACCATATCTTCTAACAAATGTACTTATATTTTATGTTAAAATTAAGTGTAATGCACTAAGTTATGAACAATGTCCAACTCTTTTTTCAGGGACTCCAACACAATAAAACAATTTGTATGGTATGACTTGCATAAAATTTAAAAGTGTGACAAATTTTGGGGAATGAGTGATCAAAAATCAAGTCCACAGTTGAATTCAATGGATTATATAAGATTATTCAAGATGGTATACCAAAGACAATTTTAATGAGGAATCTGAGTACAGAAAAGGAAACCTCAAGCACTATAGAACAGCAAAAGACCAAGAGTAAAACTTAAGATTATCATACTACATACTTTATCAGACAACAAGTTTTCACCACAATGAGAACCAAATCTATACAATTTAGTGCTTTACTATGAAGAGTCCTATGGCAGAAAAAAAATTATAAAAATAAAATAAACAAAGGAGTTACATACCCAAAATAGTCTAGCACTTCCGCAACTTGGTCTACAAGGTCATCAACATTGAGAACCGGTACATCTGATGATATCACAGCAGCTCCTGTCTGTAAGAACACTTGCAAAAATGGTTGGTGAGAATCCACTAATACATCCAATATATATACTCATATTAACAATAGATATTTACAAATTGTCCATTTTCCGTGTAACGTTCCTAATTCAATAACAATACTGATATCAAATGAGAACTAGGTTTATCCGCTTCTCATTCGTTTAAAAATAAAAAATTGAAACGTTGTGTCATTTTCATTTGGGACACTAGAAAACGAAATGGGACTCTCATTTGGGTGTAGAGGGAATAAAAAAGTTGGTCGACTTTTAGAAAGGGATTCTCATTTTGGACACAAAAAGAAATTCCTACTCCCACTTTGTGAGGATAGTATTAAAAATAAAAATCAGGAAAAATTTAACTAGTACTTGTGCATAATAAAATTGAGTACAGGCAATTCATTAAATTTAGTGTTTAGACTAATAAAGGAAAAAAACAAAGAGTTAACTTGAAGGATGGGAAGGGAAAATAATAATAATTCAGTATACTCAGACGTAGGGTGGGGGTGGGGGTGGGGGTGTTGGGAAAAAGGGAAAAATTGTATTTTCAAAAATTGAGAGTTATAATAATTAGGAACGAGATTGTAACATTATTTATTTTGAAAGGTTTATTTTGATAATGTAAAATATTTCATTTTCACATCCCTCCAAATCCTCTCCCATTTTGAAGGGCAAGTTTTGAGTCAAAAATCAAATCAATTTTTACCTCCAAGTCCCTAAAAAAACTCACAAACATGCTATTTAGGGGATTTTAATTATTTTACTTCCCTTCCCCTTAAATTAAAAGACTAAAATACACTTCGTACCCTAAATTTTATAGGCATGTTGAGGTTTGCATCCTAAACTTCTAAAAGTGTCTGCTTGAACCCTAATGTTTAATTTTCGTAACAAAAAACACCTTCCAAACTCTCAACCGGTCAAAAATGACTGGGAGTTCAAGTTCTATTTTTTTAAGGATAAAATAAGTAAACTATTAACAAAAATAATATAATTATATTAAAACTAATAAATGAAAATAAAAATTAATTAAACCTAACACCACCACCATTCTCTCTCTCCCTCTTTCTCTTCACTCAGTTCATCTTCGTCAGCCATGGACCATGGTTAGCAACATGATGTTTACAGCACAGCGGCATAATCAATTGATTGTGACTTCAATTCATTGTTTCATCCCCAATAAAAAAAATTCATCCTAGTCCATTTTAACTATCAATGAGTAAAACTCTAACCCACACCAACCCCAAATTGATCTAAAACTTTCTCACCCAATTAACTAAAAACATCAATAAAATCTAACTTGGGGTTAGATTTTAGGTTTAAGATTATTGTTGTGAAGATGAAGAAAATGAGCAATTTGATGTGAATTTTATTGGGTATAAGATTAGAAATTGGAGTTAAAGTTAGAGATCAAAATTAAATGAAACTCTAAGGTATTTGTGGTTCCCTCAATATAGGCTTGGGCTCTTTGCCGGTCAAGTTCTTAGGAGTTCCCCTCATTACTTCAAAGCTATCCTCAGCGGAATGTCTCCCACTTATTCAGAAAATCATTATGCGAATTCAGTCATGGGCTAACAGTTTCCTCTCTTATGCGGGTAGGCTGCAACTCATTAAATCCATCCTATTTGCTATTCAATCTTATTGGTCTGCTTATTTTATTCTTCCCAAATCGGTAATCAAGCAAATTGAACAGCTTCTTTCTAGATTTCTTTGGAAGGGCTCCTCTCTTGATAAATATGGTGCAAAAGTTTCTTGGGCCCGTGTCACCTTGCCCTTATCAGAAGGTGGTCTGGGTATTAAAAAAGTTGTCGAATGGAACAAATCTCAGATTATGCTTCACCTTTGGCAGATTATCAGCTTCAAAAGTTCCTCTTTCTGGGCTCAATGGGTTAACAAAACTCTTCTCTTGAAGCACAACTTCTGGACCACTCCTATTCCATCTAATGCATCCTGGATTTGGCGCAAAGTTCTGAACCTTAGGAGCTTAGCACTAAATTTTGTTACATATAAAGTAGGAAACGGCCAGAACATCAGCTTATGGCAAGATCCTTGGCTAACCAATCGCCCTCTGGCTTGCCACCGCACAGACCCTATTGTCTCAAATTCTGGTTTGTCTTTTACCGCCAAAGTCAGCGACATCATCATGCACTGTTCATGGCGTCCTCCTAGATCAAATTACCATAGCCTTATGCAGATGAAGGAGAAATTACAACACCTCCCGTTGCCTTCTCTCGGCCCGGACCAGGTGTGCTGGGCAGGCATCTCTTCGGTCAAAGCCTCTCATATATGGACTTCTATTCGATGTGCGGGTACTACTGTCCCTTGGTTCAAACTCATTTGGCACAACCTTCAGGTCCCCCGCTTTTCTTTCTTCCTCTGGCTGGCGCTTCATAAGAGGCTAGTGACATGGCCGCTGGACTCCTGTTCTCTATGTTCTCATGCCCCTGAATCTTTCTCGCACCTTTTCTTTGCATGTTCCTTCTCACGGCAGATTCTTGGGTCAGTGCTTGCTTTTCATGGCTGGTTTGGTGTGCCTTGTGACTGGGACACGCTTATTCACCTCATTCAGCATTCTCCAATGGACCACATGTCATCTCGGATTTTAAAGCTTTGCTTGGCTACTATTATTTATAAGGTATGGAATGAACGCAATAGGCGAGTCCATGGTGAACCCCCTAGTATTGCTACTGCTCTCGTTCAAGACTGTGTTAGGATTGTTAAATGCAAATTGTATTCAGTTACGGATTTTAATTCTTATACGCTCAAATATCCAAACCTTAGATGTTGGCAGTTATAGCTTTTGGTTCTAGCAAGTGCATCATTGGCTTTTCTCTGATGTAGCTGTTTTTAGCTCTTTCGCGGGGTATGCCCCTAGACGTGTATCTTTTTTCTTTCCTTTTATTTAATACTCACAATTTAGCAAAAAAAAAAAAAATAAGGTATTTGTGGAAGTTCAATCTGCAAAGAAACATCAAAATTCATTCTCTCTTTGTTTTTCTTTATATTGTGGGATGAAAGAGAGGAGATGAATTTTTCTTTTCTATCTCTAATCATGCATATCTCTCTACTTTACTTTTATTGGATGAAAGGGTGAAGGAGATGTAATATTGATGATAAAACTGTGATGAAAAAAGAAAGAAGATGTACCAATGGTGATGAAGATGAATAAAAACAAGAGAGAAAGTAAAGTGGTTAACATTTAGATGTGACGCCCCCAAAATTAGGTATACATCACCCATCTTGGGTCGTCAGATACATGGTACAGAATTCAAATACAACTTACTAATACAATTGTCGTGTACACAAAACATAAACTGTGAGTTTGAATACAAATATTGTCTACTAGAGATTATACAAACTCAAAAGGAGTCCTCATTACAATTATTATCACACTATTTCACAGAATAGTGAGGACTACTAATGCTATCCTCTGGACCATTACTTCGTTCCCCGACTCGTCCCAGCTATATTCTCATTTCCTGAAGAGAACAGTGAAAGAAAGGGTGAGCTCAACTAGCCCAGTAAGAAATATTATGACTAAGATAATGCAGAATAAATTATCATTAGCCTTCAACAGTGTTAAACTGATAAAATATAATAAACATCAATTTAACTGCAGCGGATCAAGCAATCCATTAAAAGAGTCAAGTAGAAAATAAAATCTACTATCTTTTATGATTTAAAAGGTTTTTCATCACTGTTATAGCTGAGACTCGGCTTAATAAATATTCCACATCATCGAATCACTCCTGCACTACGGCCAAGGATATTCTATAGTATCACGACCACAAATATTCATGCACTACGGCCAAGAATATTTGTGTATTCATTAATGGTCATGATCATGCCAACAACTGTCCATCAATGCACTACGGCAAATGAGACTTTTACCACATCATTTGTAACATTACGGTCATGATTATACCGATTAATCCCTGGCCATAATCATACCAAGTCCATCTATGCACTACAGGCCACAGATGACTTTCAAAAATATAAATAAGAGGATGATGACAATGATATAAGAATTCAATAAACCAAGTTCAAGAATTATTTTATTCAGAAATTATTAACGTCCAAATTGTCAACACGATACTGTTTTGTGGTGTAAAATTCAAGAATGCTCAGAAGAATATTTCCATGAAAAGATACTGGATGAAGCGCAAATATCAAGGATATTCCACTAATTTCATGGAGTATAGAAGTCAGAATTTTAATCAACTGAGTAATACCGAATACAATAACAAAAGGTATCACAATGCATGCGATAGAGATCGCACAGACAGGTTATTCCAGCAGAATAATAATAACGGAACCAGGTCAGGTGAAATTCACACCGACAGGATGTTCCAACAGAATAATAAATGCGGAATAATAAATGATGGAACCAGGTCCGGCGTATAGCACAGACAGGATATTCCGACAGAATATAAAGACAGGATGGTAAATGGATGTCACGAAGTATAGGGTATTCCGCGTATACAGGTTATTCCAACAGAATAACAATGAATGGAATAACATAAGTTCTCTTCAAGAAGAAAGAATAACACCCCTTACGGGTACAACAAATAATATTCCCTACCTTAGAAGAACTGAATATTGGAAAAGTGAAGTAGCAGAATACTTTTCTTCTTTCTCTCTAGAGTTTCAGTGAATTCTTAAGAAATAATGAAGGAATGAGCTTTCTATTTATAGAAAAACTGAGGGTGGCTCTTGGTCTTAACGAAGGGTCAAAATGACTCTTGGTAATATTGAAGAGACAACTACTATTTGTGAAGGGGTAATTAACCCTTGGAACACTGAAGAGGCAGTTAACTCTTGGTAATATTGAAGGGACAACTACTATTGACGAAGGTAATTACTATTTACGAAGGTAATTACTATTTATGAAAGTAATTACTATTTACAAAAGTAATTACTATTTACAAAAGTAATTACTATTTACAAAGGTAATTACTATTTACGAAGGTAATTATTATTTACAAAAGAGACTCTTAGATGACGACATATGGCCCCCCATAAATAATTAAACTTATCACCAACGTCTCATAATAGACTCTTTATATACATCAAGGATTGAATAAAAATTACCTGAAATCATTTTATTTTTTTAATCAACACATAATTAATCTTTCAACAATTATTAATCATTATAACTTGTCGTCTCAATTATTGTTTAAATAATATAACATATTATACAGATGATACTGTGACAATAATTGAATCAATAATATAAGAGATATGATGCAGTAATTACTGTAGTAATAATTGAGTATAGCTGAGTGACTTCTCACGTAAGCATCAATAATCAATACCGTGTGCTACTATGCAACCACGCGTATTACTGTACTTTTACTACCGAGTAGTTCAACAGTTTTAACGGTAACACCTCCGCCGTTATTTTCATAAAGTATTTTTGTCGTTTTCTCAATTCGACAATAATTCAGTTGTGGGGTCCACCAATGATTGTGTCGTCGTACGAATATTCCCTGACAAAAAGAATATTCCCCGACCAAACGAATATTTTATAACAACTTGCGTACTTTGCAACATTTATAAATATTACCCACAACTATAACATTATATCAAATCCACATCATAATTTTCAAAAATATAATTCGAGAAAATTAAATATTTATTCATAAAATCTGGGGTCTCACAATCTCCCCTCCTTATGAAATTTCGCCCTCGAAATTTACATACGTACCTGGTATGCCGATCATGTGAGGATACCTTGACTTCACTTCAAATTCTAACTCTTGAGGTATAACCTTTGAGCGTCGAATATGATCCTTCTTATCCAAGATGTTAACACATATCTCCTCATACGTTAAATCTTCTACTATCTCGTCCGATTTTAAATTAATAATGTGGTTCGGGTCGTCCACATATTTATGTAACATCGATACGAAAAATAATGTTCTGAACACGCAACATACTTGGCGGTAAAATGAATCTATAAGCCACAATTCCTACTTGATCAAGGATTTCAAATGGGCCAATAAAATCGAGCGTTTAGACTTCCTCTATTGGTCAATTCTTGCTTCTAGAATAACGCCCTCTTGAACCTTCTTAATTCTTCACATTCTTCAGCTCCGAGTGTGTAGCTTGAGCGGCTTTAACTTTATCGATTAAAGTCGATTCTACTCGTATATTCGTTATCTTCACGTGAGTTCGTATATTCGCACTTGTAAACGCATACGATCTTCTACTAACACGTCAGCTACCATGTTCGATTTCCCACGATAATATTGCATGGTACAATCGTAATCTTCAACAGCTCGAGCTAACATCTTTGGCACGTTATACGTTCGTTTTAGGTGAAGAAAATATTTGAGGGTTTAAGAAATGGGTTTTGTACTGGGGTCAATACAAAATTCGATTTCACGCTCCAGGGTAGGCTAAGAAGTCTTCAAGAATACGTCAGAAAATTTATTAACAATGGAAATATCATTCAAAATTGTGACCCTCATCCAAGACTTGGATAACACTTCACATTGATACCTTGCCATCGTCATTCACGACGTCTCCTATGGAAAGTCTGTCTTCGGTGCATTCCACATAAGGAAGTCAACAATGAAAGGACTGGGGCTCTTTATTTATGGCTTGAAATGACAATGATTGACTTTAGTGGTTTGGTTGCTTGAATTCTCATAACAGGTTTGTTAGGAATATGAAAGCTAACAACCTTACAAAAAGCATGATGAGTAGTTAACCAATGGATTTCTAAAATCGCATCAAAGGCAAGTATTCTCAAAGAGATAAGATTGACAGGTAACGTGAAAGTGTCGATTTGAATCAACAAGATTTATAAATAGTGGAGGTAACGAAAATTTCTCGGAGTTAACTTCAAACATTGAACACAACTAGGTGAAATAAAAGAGTGAGTAGAATTGGTATCTAACATGGTATAGACTTCGCAAGAGTTTATGACTAACATACCCGTGATAATTTTATTCAGGTTCCTCGTCACGAAAAAAAAACGCTCTCTCTTAAACTATCGGCTTTGGCTTACCTGGGACATCCTTTGGTGCCTCCATCCTAGCTGAACTTGTCTTCGGTGAACGACAAAATCGGGCTTGGTGACCTTCTCTTCCACAATTATAGCATGCTTTGGAAGGCATCGCACAATTTGGACTGATGTGTCCCTCCCCTCCGCATTTGAAACATATGATAGATGGTCGTTCTCCTTCCTTAACGACAGGTGCTGGTGCTGACGTTCTTCCATCATTGTTGAATCTTCTCTTCTTGAAATGTCCATTCTTATTATTTTGGCCATGATTATCACCGAAGTGGTTACCATTTTTGGCCTGTTGATTCCCTTCACGCTTGTTGTCACTGCTTCGATGACTGCTCTCGCTGGTATTATCATTTTGTCGGCTGCTCTCTTTTAGTTGCGTTGACTCGTTATCGCGCTCCACTAATTGAGCCCTATTTACAACATCTGAATATAAACACAATTTATGAGAAATAAGATGTTGACGTATCTCCGGCTTTAAACCTCTTAAAAACATTCGCGCCATTCTCTCTTCATTATCCACCAAGTGGGACGCAAACCGGGATAACTCCGCAAATTTTGCCTCGTATTGCGACACGGTCATATTATTTTGTTCCAACTTGATAAATTCCACCTCCTTCATGTGGTGAATACTTTCGGGAAAGTATTTGTCGTTGAACAGCTCCTGGAACTTCTCCCAAGATATCTTCAGTACAGCAGGTTGAGTACGTTTTACCGATTCCCATCAGTAATCTGCCTCTGCACGCAACATAAAGGCGGCAAAGGGAACCTTTTGCTCCTCGGAGCATTCCAAGACATCAAATATCTTGGTGATCTGCTTTATCCATGTTTCTACCATAAGTGGTTTTGGCTCTCCCTTAAACTCCGGTGGTCCCAGCTCCTTGAACTGTTTAGCGGTGACCGCCCGAGAGTTTCCCGTGTTTCCATCTACGTTTTGAACAGGAGTCGCTCTCGCCTGTTGTTGCATGAATTGCATAAAACCTCTGAACATTTGTTCATTCATCATTTGGTTAGTGTTGTTGTTTGCATGAGGATTGTCGCCTTCCTGATACACATTATCCTGATTATTGATATGTGGTGAATCAACGATCGCCTGTGCTCCATTACTATTCTCAACATTCTCAGATGTCATTTTCAGATACTGCCATAAAACAAAAGGT
>CM035106.1:28838556-28928473 GCA_020205505.1 Panax japonicus | reverse complement strand
AAAACCATTTTTAAACTATTTATTTAATATTATTGTTAAATAAATCTAATATCATTAATATTAAATAATTAATTAAATTTACCTTAAAATATTAAAAGTTATATTTTATAACTTAGAATATCTTTAAATTCTTTATTTTCATTTCAAATGGTTTTTATAATATTAAAATCATTTTAAAACTAATTTATGTAATATTATTATTAAATAAATTTAATATCATTAATATTAAATAATTAATGAAATTTGTTTTTAAAATATTAAAAGTTAGATTTTATAACTTCAAATATTTTTAAATACCTTATTATCATTTAAAATGATTTTTAATATAATAAAATCATTTTTAGTTAATTTATTTAATGCATTTATTAAATAAATTAAATATCAATATAGGGGTATTATGTGGTATGTCAATTAACCCTTATTTTGTGGCAGCATTTGAAAATGGCATCTATAAATGTTGAGATAAGCAATGGAGCACAGGAGACCGTTGAGTCACCACAGATCAATAATTAGGATAATATGCAGCAGGAAGGCAACAATCCTCATGTAAACAACAACATCGACCAAATGATGAACGATGGGATGTTCAGAGGCTTTCTGCAATTCATGAAACATCAGGCGAGAGAGACTCATGTGCAAAATATAGGTGGAAACACTGGAAACTCTTGGATGGTCACCGTTAAGCAGTTTAAGGAGCTAGGACCACCTGAGTTTTTGGGAAAGCCATAACCACTTAAGGCGGAGACGTGGATAAAGCAGATCACCAAGATATTTGATGTCTTGGGATGCTCCGAGGAGGAAAAGGTTCCCTTTGCCACCTTCATGTTGTGAGGAGAGGTAGATTACTGGTGGGAATCTATAAAGCTTACTCAACTTGCCGCACTAATGATGTCTTCAATGAAGTTCCAAGAATTTTTCAACGACAAGTACTTTCCCGAAAGTATTCGTCACATGAAGGAAGTGGAATTTATCAAGCTGGAATAAAACAATATGACTGTGTCGCAGTACGAGGCTAAGTTTGCCGAGTTGTCCCAGTTTGCATCCCATTTGATTGATAATGACGAGAGAATGACGCGAATGTTTCTACGAGGTTTAAAACCCGAAATACATCAATACCTCATTTCTCACAAACTGTGTTTGTATTCAGATATTGTAAATATGGCTTAGGTATTAGAGTGCGATAATGAGTCAACCCAACCAAGAGAGAGGAGCCGGCAAAATGATATTACTAGTGGTAGCAGTCATCGAAGCGGTGACAACAAATGTGGAGGGAATCAACAGGCCAGAAATGGTAACCACTTCGGTGGTAATCATGGCCAAAAAAATAGAAGTGGAAATTTCATGAAGAGGATATTCAACAATGATGGAAAGACGTCAGCACCAGCACCAGCACCAGTTGTTAAAGAAGGAGAACGACCACCGATCGTATGCTTCAAATATGGAGGGGAGGGACACATCAGTCCAAACTGTACGCAGCAGTCCAAAGCATGTAATAATTATGGAAGAAAAGGTCACCTATCCTGATTTTTTCGTGCAGTGAAGCCAAGTCCAGTTGGGATGGTGACACCAAATACCGTCCCAGAGAAGTTAAAGCCGGTAGTTCAAGGTAGAGCGTTTGTAGTAACCTCCCAAAAAGCGAGGAACCCAAACGAGGTTATCACAAGTAAGCTAATCATAAACTCTTGTGAAGTCTATACCTTGTTTGATACCGGTTCTACCCATTCTTTTATTTCTCCTACTTGTGCTAAACGTTTAAATTTGACTCCGGAGAAATTTAAATTTGAATTATCTGTTGAAACTCCGTTGAGAGAAACTGTGACGCCCCCAAATCCGTGTAACATCGATTACAGGACATGGTGCTCATGATAACATACATCATCATCTATTTAAGTAACTCTAATAATAATAATAATAATAATATTAACTATTACATACTTATTCAAAATAAAGTCCCAAGTCTTTACAACCTTTAATAAACTGAAACTTAAACTTAGCGTTTATCGCTACATCACATCATATGCAAAAATATAATTATTACATAAATAACTCTCATCATTTCATCTTAGACTTTCCTTTGTCCTTGCCCGAGCCCTCAGCGTTATCAGTCTTAACTGAAAAGTTTAAGCAAGAATGAGCACAAATTGCCCAGCAAGTATATAAAGTAGTTTGAGAACATACATCAGAAGTAGAAGCATTAGTATGAATATTTCTCAATGGTTGAATTAAATATCAAGAGATAAACTGGAATAACAAGATAAGAGTTCTAGAATTCTCAACAACATACTAAGGGGTGTTAGATACACTGAACATTACTTTTTTTCATCAAAAACCATCAGACGGTTTAACAATCAAATAGATTGTAAACGGTCTCTGCAAGTACTCCAGGTGATCAGCCTATCGTACCCTACATTGTGCACAAGTATAAAGTTTAAACGCATAAGCGTAAATGGGACTATATGCCCGACATCAGTTACCCCGTTATCCGGGTTGTTCATCTTAGTATTCATGCGGGACCTCACCAAAGCAATTTGGATTGGTAAACATTCAGTAGCTTCAAAGAATTTGAATTGTTCAAACAATATACTATTTTTGCATCAATAACATCTAGCTGAAACGAAAGCTAGAAAGCATGCTTGAATATAGTTCATCAAGTGTATACGAACTTTAAAGTATAGCAGTTGCAATAGGAACTGAATAATCATCGATAACGTTTCGTATTTCAATTGGAGTTATAGAACTTTACAATAAAGAAGCTTGTACGAATGATTAATTAATCTCAAGCCCAAACTTACCCTCGCTGCAATCAACTGAATAAGAGTTGAATAAATTCATAATGAAAAATAGGGTAAGAAACTTGCCTGATGAGCCTGCTACAATACACGCTAGTAATTAACCTTCACGTAACCTAATTACATGTGTCTCGTTAATCACCATTCATACACAATCTAGTTTGAAGTATAAGGGTCTCCTATAGATATACTATAAACATCATAAAAGAATATATTTAGAAAATATATGCCACCCATTTTAGACATCATAGGCAGCCCAAAATAGAAATTAAAAATGCCCAAACATAACAGTTTTTACATTTTTTCAGCTTTACGATATCTCACTAAAACAGGCATAACTAATTCGTTTTAAAACATTTTTGAGCGATTCTTGCGCCCACGCGAAGCTAACTTCTGGGGCTACAACTTTCGTTCATGGACCATCTTCAAATTCCAAGCACAAAATTCCAGGAAATCTGTACAAGAGGACTGCACCGAATTTGCTGGACAGATTTGACACAACTACTTTGAAAAGTCATAACTCTTTGCTCCGAAGTCGGAATTAGTCCGTTCCGGAGTCTATGGAAAGCTTATTCAGTGTACTATAATAATTCAAAAGCCCATAATTTTCTAGAAACTGTATCTAGTACCGAATTTTGTCTTTAGGGTCAGCAGTTCACAGTTTTGTTTTTCTTTTCGGTTTCTAACATGTTTACTTATGATTTTCATAACTCACTCAAAATAGCTTCGATCCGAACGAAATTTGGACATGTTATACCACATGCTACATACTATTTTACAAAATTATTACATGCCCCAAATGGATTATCTAAGACATGATTTCGAGTGACCAAAAATCCAAAAAAAATCATGCAAACTAGTTTAACCCAACTTTTGAGAAAATCATGATTTTGATTCTAGCATGCATGGGTTTTGATTCCTATTATCTAGACCACTTCTAATAACATATATATACATGTTACAACCATTCAATTCTCTAACTTTTCATGTTTTCATCAAATTAGCATCTAAGAGGCATTTTATCAATTAGCTAGCATACATGGCAAGATTTCTTGATTCTATACGAATTAGTAACATGTTTATACCAGAATTTTCCTTCCTTAACCGCCACATAGTAGAATAATACCTAAACATGGCATTACAAACAAGACAAACCAATAACCATACTAATTCATGCATTTTCTCCACCATTTTACTTAGGAACATAGAAAATAGCTTGAATGCTTACCTTATGGACGAATTCCTCTTGTTTTGATCGCTTCTAATGCTTCTTCTTGATTGCTAGACTCTCCCAAAATCTCCAGAACTCGTTGCTCCCAAGCTCTCACTCACAATTCTCTCTTTTCTTTCTCTTTTGCTCTCTTGGTTAGAATATGGATGTGAAAGAGGAGAATGAGTTTAGATGTAATGTACATATATATGGTGTAATCAACTAAACTCTCTAGTCCCTTGTAACTCCCCCATGATTAGATATCATTATGTTACCATTCATTCCTCTAATTATTAGCCTAGTTATGGAGGGGGTTTAGAAAATGAAAAGGTTTGAGTTTATAAAATAAACTAGCTCCCTCCTCTTCTATCTTACTATATACGTATATACTCCTTACTTTTTGTCCCAATATGCAGGTCACATGGCCCCAGCTATTATTCATATGAACTTAAAAATATTATTTTTAATCATTTAATCAGTTAAATAATTAATTTGACCATTTTGCCCCTCGTTGTCCAATGTGTCCGATACTTATATCGATTCCTACTAAAGTAAACGTCCCGAACGTCATGGGACTATCCGTTTCATCAAACTCAACTTCAAAATTTCGTAGTCAACCGGTTAACTTTGACCAAAAAGTCAATCGTGACACCTTTTTGTGGTTACAGTCTATCCTGACCAATTTCGACGTTTCGGACTCAAATACGTAGACCGCATCTCTAAATTCCGTTCCAAACTCAAACTCATATTTGTAAGTCATCCCATGGAATTAATTAGAATTACTTCCATCCTTAACCAATTTAAATAATTGGCCTAACCGTAACAACCATTAATATGCATCTTATCACATAACATATAATAAAAAAAATATAATAATAATTCATCTAAAAATAATTGTCACGTAAGAATTTCACATAAGTTTGTTTATTGAAATTATTTAATTACATGGAAAAATCTAGGATATTACATTCACCCTCCCTTATAAGGATTCCGTCCCCGGAATCATTAAACATCAAACAAACAGATTAGGGTAGTTTTTCATCATTTTCTCCTCGAGTTCCCACGTAGCCTCCTCGGCGTTGTGGTTCCTCCATATTACCTTAACAGAAGGTATTATTTTATTTCTTAACACTTGTTCTTTTCTATCAATTATCTGCACTGGAACCTCTTCGTAAGTTAAGTCTTTTTTGAACTGAATGGGTTCATACTCTATGACATGCTTGTAGTCCTGCTTATACGGTCTTAAGACTGAAATGTGGAAAACGTTGTGTATATGTTCTAGCTCCGGAGGTAAAGCTATTTCATAAGCTACCTCACCGACTCGTCTCAGAACTTCAAAGGGTCCTATGAATCTAGGACTAAGTTTTCCCTTCTTCCCAAATCTCATTTTCCCTTTCCAAGGTGATACTTTCAAAAACACATAAGTGCCTACGTTGAAGTCTCGTTGTTGCCGATGTTGATCAGCATATTTCTTCTGTCGATCCTGAGCCGTCACTAGCCTCGCTCGAATAGTTTTGATCACATCCGCAGTCTGCTGTACCAATTCTGGCCCTAGCAGTTGACGTTCTCCTACTTCATCCCAACACAATGGCGTTCTGTATTTCCTTCCATATAAAGCTTCATAAGGTGGCATCCCGATGCTCGCATGGTAGCTATTGTTGTATGCAAATTCCACCAACGGTAGGTGGTCATCCCAACTCCCTTTGAAATCCATCACACATGCTCTCAGCATGTCCTCTAACGTTTGAATAGTTCTCTCGCTCTGCCCATCTGTTTGTGGATGATATGCGGTGCTCAACCTCAGATATGCGTTCCCATGCGTTCTTGAAAACTTCTCCAGAAGTTCGCCGTGAACCGCGGATCGCGATCTGACACAATTGAAACTGGTACACCGTGTCTGGAAACGATCTCTTTGATATAAAGTTTAGCCAACTGATCCAAGGTATATCTGATCTTGATTGGCAAAAAATGCGCTGACTTGGTCAATCGGTCGACGATCACCCACACTGCATCGTAACCCTTCTGCGTAGTTGGAAGTCCTACCACAAAATCCATCGTGATATGCTCCCACTTCCATTCTGGAATTTCTAACGGTTGAAGTAACCCGCTCGGTTTCTGATGTTCTGCCTTGACCCGCTGGCACGTTAAACACTTGCTGACGCACTCTGCGACTTCTCTTTTCATATTGGGCCACCAATAATGTTGACGAAGATCCTGATACATTTTTGTGCTTCCCGGATGGATTGAGTAAATTGAACTATGAGCTTCCTGCAAGATTTCTTCCTTTAATTCAGATAACGCTGGCACCCAAATTCTCTCCTCAAATTTTAACAGACCATCACCACCCATGTTGAATTTAAGCTCCTCTACGTCGGAAATTCTTTTCTTCATTTTCTCACATTCTTCACTATCGCCTTGTGCTTCCTTGATCTTGTCCAATATAGTCGGACGAACCTCCACTGCGAACAATTTCCCATCTGGCTCTCTCGGCCTCTTTATCTCTAGCTCCAAACTGGCCATCTCCTTTATTAACTCCTCCTGAGCTGTTAGCATTGCCAATCTACCACTGCCTTTTCTGCTTAACGCATCCGCTACCACGTTCGCTTTCCCCGGATGATACAAAATATCGCAATCGTAATCCTTTATTAGCTCCAACCATCTCCTCTGCCTCATATTTAACTCCTTTTGCGTGAAAATATACTTCAGACTTTTATGGTCCGTGTATATTTTACACTTCACACCATATAAAATAGTGCCTCCAGATCTTGAGGGCAAATACTACCGCTGCCAACTCCAGATCATGGGTAGGATATCCCTTCTCATAATCTTTCAACTGACGCGATGCGTACGCAATGACTTTACCATGTTGCATAAGTACACAGCCAAGCCCCTTGTGTGACGCATCACTGAAAATCACGAAGTCACCTGTATCGTCTGGTAACGACAACACCGGTGCCTCACTCAATCTCTTCTTGAGTTCTCGAAAACTCTCTTCACACTTCTCAGTCCAGACAAACTTGACCGACTTCTTCGTTAAATTCGACAATGTTCCTGCTATCTTCGAAAAATCTTGAATGAACCGCCTGTAGTAGCCCGCTAATCCTAAGAAACTTCTTACCTCCGTTGGTGTCTTTGGTTGTTCCCAATTTTGAACCGCTTCCACCTTTGTTGGATCCACAGAGATTCCGTTCTTGTCGATCACGTGACCTAGAAATTGAACTTTTTCTAACCAGAACTCGCACTTCGAAAATTTTGCGTATAATTTATCCCTTCTCAACGCCTCCAACACCAACCTTAAATGTTCAGCATGATCTTCCTGAGTCTTGGAATAGATTAGGATATCATCAATGAACACAACTACGAATTTATCTAAGTACTGTTTGAATACCCGATTCATCATGTCCATAAACGCTGCTGGCGCGTTTGTTAATCCGAACGACATTACCAGAAACTCGTAGTGACCGTAACGAGTTCTGAACGCTGTCTTAGGTACATCCTCCTTTTTCACCTTCAACTGGTGATACCCCGTCCTCAAATCGATTTTGGAAAAATATTTCGCTCCCTTCAACTAATCAAACAGGTCATCTATCCTAGGTAACGGGTATTTGTTCTTGATCGTCACCTTGTTTAGCTCTCGATAATCGATGCACAGTCTCATCGACCCGTCCTTCTTCTTTACAAACAACACTGGTGCTCCCCAAGGAGACACACTCGGTTGAATATACTTCCTATCTAACAATTCCTGCAACTGTACCATCAGCTCCTTCATCTCTGCCGGTGCCATTCTGTACGGGGCTTTCGAGATCGGCGCCGTTCCCGGTACTAAATCTATAACGAATTCGACCTCTCTATCCGGCGGAAGACCTGGAAATTCTTCTGGGAATACATCCGGAAATTCATTCACTACTGGTATTAGTCCCATTTCTAACCCTACTTTTTGAGTATCGACGATATGGGCCAAATAACCTACACATCCCTTTTTTAGTAACTTCCTCGCTTGCATCATCGTCAGACAACTCGAGAGTCTTGGCGACCTACTCCCATAGAACACTACCTTCGACTGCTCGGGAGTCTTAAGGTTTATACACTTTTTCTGGCAATCTATCATCGCTCCATGGTTAAATAACCAATCCATCCCTAGAATTACATCAAATTCTCCTAATTGAATTGGGATTAAGTCCACAGGTAACTTATATCCCCTGATATCTACAATGCAATTCCTATGGACATGGTTAACGGGAATGACTTCCTTATTAACAACTTCTATGTTCATAGGATATTCTAATTCTTCCTAAGGTAAGTTTAGTCGTTGGGAGAATTCATGCGAAACGAAGGAACAAGTAGCACCCGAATCAAATAATATGTAAGCAGATATATCATTGATCGGAATGATACCTGAAACCACGTCCCTGGATGCAACCGCATCCTGAACCGTCATGTTGAAAGTCCTTGCTGTTGGTCGATTCTGAGTTGGTGGTCCACCAATTGTGAGAGTTCCACCGCTTGGTCCCCTCCCTCCATTTCCTCCTGCTGAGTTTTCTTTGGGCAGCTCCTCGCCTGATGATCTAATGCTCCACAGTTGAAACAGCCATTTCTCTTCGGTGTAGAGCAGTTGGGAGAGATGTGCCCCTCCTGCCCGCAATTGAAACAGACATTCTTCCCTTTTAGACATGCCCCCGAGTGATTCCTTCCACACTCCTTGCACGCCTCAGTCCTCTTTTTTGCTTCCCCTGATCTGCCCCCAGGGTTTCCCGAGTTGACATTATTGTTGTTGTTGTTATTGATGTTGTTGTTCCACTTCCTCTTATTTGCACCGTTGCTGCTGCTGCCTTCTCCACGGTTTCCTCCTTCAGTCTTCTTCTTTTTCTCCTTGTTGAACTTCATTAGGGCTTCACTTCCGCCCTCAGCGATTATAGCTTTCTCCAGGAGAGTCGCGAAACTGTTCGTCTGCAGCACCGAAAGTCTCCTGTATAGCCATGGTTTGAGGCCTTGCTCAAACCTCCTCGTCTTTCTCTCCTCAGTGTTGACCTGATGAGGTGCGAACCTCGCTAGCTCGTTAAACTTTGCAGCGTACTGCGGTACCGTCATATCTTCTTGTTTCAGCTCCAGGAATCGCATCTCCATGCGACTCTGCATACTAACAGGAAAATAGTTCTCAAAAAAGATTTTCTTGAACCCTTCCCAAGGTATCACACCTTCTCCAGCTCGGGTCTGATTTGCCTCCCACCAGTAGTTGGCTTCACCTTTCAGCATATACGTGGCGAAGATAGTTTTCTGGTCGTCTCCTACCCGGGCGATAGCGAATGCCTTTTCGATTTCCTTAACCCAAGTTTGGGCTTCGATGGGTTCAGTAGTTCCTTTGAACTCAGGTGGTCCCGCGCTTTTGAAGTCTTTAAAGTGTGCCACAGGGGCCACTGGAGGGTTATTGACATTCGGGGTTCGATTTTGAAGTGCCCCCACTAACATGTCTACAAATTGCTGCATAGGGTTCGGTGGACCCCCAGCATTACCGTCTGACCCCTCGGGTGCTTGGTGACGTCTTCCTCTAGCCATCTATCTGTTCAAAATGAACTTAATATTATTCTCTCATAATTTACTCTATATATATAAAATTCGTAAAAACTGAATCATCACATCACATACTTAAATAAAAAAAAACATATTTATTTATAAGCATAATACTCAAAGTATTTCATCGTTTTATGGCATTACACCATTTACATCACGTGGCATCAATCATTTGGTAAAAACAGAAACCAAGCTTTTTATTACATAGATAAGCATTTTATTTACTACTAGGAAAAAGTTTATCATAATAACTAAAGACCCCGCCTAATGGCGTCCTCATGCTCCTCATCCGCTATCTCTTTCACCATCTCTCGGCTTATAACCCGGCCAGACCGGCGCTCCTCACGTGGAAAGTGACTCACCCTATGCTGGAACTTTCCATGTGCCGACTTAAACACGTATTTCATCTTGTCTATCTTAACCTTCTTGTCTCTAACTTCTCCCTCCAACTCTTCGGTTAACTTCTCAGCCCTAACACGGTCTCTTCTCTCATCTCCCCAGAAAGTTGTAATAATCTGCTTGTCAAGTTGGAGACTTTGAATCCTCGACTCCAACCCATTAATGGTATGTCCCAAGTGGATTCTGATAGCATCCCTCTCATCCTTCAACCTAACCGACTTCTGGCCTTCAACCCGCAGCTTGTCAGCCAGATCCCCATTCCTAATTACCAGGTGGTTCACCAATGCTCCCAGCAAAGCTGCAGCTTGTTGTTCCCCCTGATACAGCTCCTCTAACTCGTGGACCTTGTCGTCCAGTTCGACGATCCTGTCCATCAACTCATCCAGCATAGTGTCTTCAGGTACCTCCTCGGGCTCCTCTTCCTCTTCCGGATACTCCTCCGGGTCTGACTCAGCTGCTGCCTCAGCTATAGGCTCAGGTACAGCTGTCACTAACTGCTCACTTACTACATGAATATCTCTAACTTCCTCTTCTCCTGACATCCTATAATCAAAACACAAAGCAACTCAATTAGAAAAATAGATATTGATTTTGTTTTTAGAAAATAGATTTGACACTACACGTATAACTCTATGTGAGTTCATCTCCCTATCATCTCCACTAACTCTCTCTAAGGTTATAGCCCAAGGTTCCCCACCTAAGATTTATAACCTAAGGCTTTGATACCAACCTGTGACGCCCCCAAATCCGTGTAACATCGATTACAGGACATGGTGCTCATGATAACATACATCATCATCTATTTAAGTAACTCTAATAATAATAATAATAATAATAATATTAACTATTACATACTTATTCAAAATAAAGTCCCAAGTCTTTACAACCTTTAATAAACTGAAACTTAAACTTAGCGTTTATCGCTACATCACATCATATGCAAAAATATAATTATTACATAAATAACTCTCATCATTTCATCTTAGACTTTCCTTTGTCCTTGCCCGAGCCCTCAGCGTTATCAGTCTTAACTGAAAAGTTTAAGCAAGAATGAGCACAAATTGCCCAGCAAGTATATAAAGTAGTTTGAGAACATACATCAGAAGTAGAAGCATTAGTATGAATATTTCTCAATGGTTGAATTAAATATCAAGAGATAAACTGGAATAACAAGATAAGAGTTCTAGAATTCTCAACAACATACTAAGGGGTGTTAGATACCCTGAACATTACTTTGTTTCATCAAAAACCATCAGACGGTTTAACAATCAAATAGATTGTAAACGGTCTCTGCAAGTACTCCAGGTGATCAGCCTATCGTACCCTACATTGTGCACAAGTATAAAGTTTAAACGCATAAGCGTAAATGGGACTATATGCCCGACATCAGTTACCCCGTTATCCGGGTTGTTCATCTTAGTATTCATGCGGGACCTCACCAAAGCAATTTGGATTGGTAAACATTCAGTAGCTTCAAAGAATTTGAATTGTTCAAACAATATACTATTTTTGCATCAATAACATCTAGCTGAAACGAAAGCTAGAAAGCATGCTTGAATATAGTTCATCAAGTGTATACGAACTTTAAAGTATAGCAGTTGCAATAGGAACTGAATAATCATCGATAACGTTTCGTATTTCAATTGGAGTTATAGAACTTTACAATAAAGAAGCTTGTACGAATGATTAATTAATCTCAAGCCCAAACTTACCCTCGCTGCAATCAACTGAATAAGAGTTGAATAAATTCATAATGAAAAATAGGGTAAGAAACTTGCCTGATGAGCCTGCTACAATACACGCTAGTAATTAACCTTCACGTAACCTAATTACATGTGTCTCGTTAATCACCATTCATACACAATCTAGTTTGAAGTATAAGGGTCTCCTATAGATATACTATAAACATCATAAAAGAATATATTTAGAAAATATATGCCACCCATTTTAGACATCATAGGCAGCCCAAAATAGAAATTAAAAATGCCCAAACATAACAGTTTTTACATTTTTTCAGCTTTACGATATCTCGCTAAAACAGGCATAACTAATTCGTTTTAAAACATTTTTGAGCGATTCTTGCGCCCACGCGAAGCTAACTTCTGGGGCTACAACTTTCGTTCATGGACCATCTTCAAATTCCAAGCACAAAATTCCAGGAAATCTGTACAAGAGGACTGCACCGAATTTGCTGGACAGATTTGACACAACTACTTTGAAAAGTCATAACTCTTTGCTCCGAAGTCGGAATTAGTCCGTTCCGGAGTCTATGGAAAGCTTATTCAGTGTACTATAATAATCCAAAAGCCCATAATTTTCTAGAAACTGTATCTAGTACCGAATTTTGTCTTTAGGGTCAGCAGTTCACAGTTTTGTTTTTCTTTTCGGTTTCTAACATGTTTGCTTATGATTTTCATAACTCACTCAAAATAGCTTCGATCCGAACGAAATTTGGACATGTTATACCACATGCTACATACTATTTTACAAAATTATTACATGCCCCAAATGGATTATCTAAGACATGATTTCGAGTGACCAAAAATCCAAAAAAAATCATGCAAACAAGTTTAACCCAACTTTTGAAAAAATCATGATTTTGATTCTAGCATGCATGGGTTTTGATTCCTATTATCTAGACCACTTCTAATAACATATATATACATGTTACAACCATTCAATTCTCTAACTTTTCATGTTTTCATCAAATTAGCATCTAAGAGGCATTTTATCAATTAGCTAGCATACATGGCAAGATTTCTTGATTCTATACGAATTAGTAACATGTTTATACCAGAATTTTCCTTCCTTAACCGCCACATAGTAGAATAATACCTAAACATGGCATTACAAACCAGACAAACCAATAACCATACTAATTCATGCATTTTCTCCACCATTTTACTTAGGAACATAGAAAATAGCTTGAATGCTTACCTTATGGACGAATTCCTCTTGTTTTGATCGCTTCTAATGCTTCTTCTTGATTGCTAGACTCTCCCAAAATCTCCAGAACTCGTTGCTCCCAAGCTCTCACTCACAATTCTCTCTTTTCTTTCTCTTTTGCTCTCTTGGTTAGAATATGGATGTGAAAGAGGAGAATGAGTTTAGATGTAATGTACATATATATGGTGTAATCAACTAAACTCTCTAGTCCCTTGTAACTCCCCCATGATTAGATATCATTATGTTACCATTCATTCCTCTAATTATTAGCCTAGTTATGGAGGGGGTTTAGAAAATGAAAAGGTTTGAGTTTATAAAATAAACTAGCTCCCTCCTCTTCTATCTTACTATATACGTATATACTCCTTACTTTTTGTCCCAATATGCAGGTCACATGGCCCCAGCTATTATTCATATGAACTTAAAAATATTATTTTTAATCATTTAATCAGTTAAATAATTAATTTGACCATTTTGCCCCTCGTTGTCCAATGTGTCCTATACTTATATCGATTCCTACTAAAGTCGACGTCCCAAACGTCATGGGACTATCCGTTTCATCAAACTCAACTTCAAAATTTCGTAGTCAACCGGTTAACTTTGACCAAAAAGTCAATCGTGACACCTTTTTGTGGTTACAGTCTATCCTGACCAATTTCGACGTTTCGGACTCAAATACGTAGACCGCATCTCTAAATTCCGTTCCAAACTCAAACTCATATTTGTAAGTCATCCCATGGAATTAATTAGAATTACTTCCATCCTTAACCAATTTAAATAATTGGCCTAACCGTAACAACCATTAATATGCATCTTATCACATAACATATAATAAAAAAAATAATAATAATTCATCTAAAAATAATTGTCACGTAAGAATTTCACATAAGTTTGTTTATTGAAATTATTTAATTACATGGAAAAATCTAGGATATTACAGAAACCTTCATTACATCCATTATTTATAAGTCTTGTTTGATTCAAATCCGCAACCGCACGTTACCTGTCTATCTTATCTCTTTGAAACTACTTCTATTTAATGTGATTTTAGGAATTGATTGGTTAACTACTCATCATGCTAAAACTGATTGTTTTCGTAAGGTTGTTAGCTTTTATATTCTTAACCAACCTATTAGTCCTCACTATTCTATGAAATAGTGTGATAATAAATGTAATGAGGACACCATTTGAGTTTGGATATTGTCTGGGAGACAATATTCGTGTAAAAAGTCTCAGCTACATTTTTTTGTATTGTATAAAAGAAGTTTGTATTTAAATTATGTACCATGTATTTGGAGACTCGTAATGGGTGATGTATACCTATTTTGGGGGCATCACAATTGTATTCTATCAGTTTTTATACTGTTGAAGACTAAGGATAATTTATTCTACATTATCTTAGTCATAATATTCTTTACTGGGCTAGTTGAGCTCACCCTTTTCTTTCATTGTTCTCTTCAGGAAATGAGAATATAGTTGGGACTTGTCGGGGAATGGAGTGATGGTCCAAGATGGTGGCTATAGTAGTCCTCAATATTCTATGAAATAGTGTGATAATATATGTAATGAGAACTTCATTTGAGTTTGGATATTGTCTACAATACAATATTTGTGTTAAAAATCTCAGCTTACGTTTGTTGTATTGTTTAAATTACGTTTGTATTTGAATTATGTAACATTTATTTGGCGACTCAGAATGGGTTGTATGGACCTATTTTGGGGGCGTCACAATTTGTATCAAAGCTTAGGGATATGATCCCTGGCTGAGATTTGAGGCTAGAACTAGGAAGGGGAGAGATGGGTAAATCATGATTTTTGACATACATTCTGGTTGAGCAATATGAAGATTGAGATATCGGAGTTTATCTCAATGTGTTTATCTTGTCAACGTATCAAGGCGGAGCATCAAGTACCAAAAGGTCCATTGCAACTACTTGAAATTTTAGAATGGAAGTGGGAGCACATTAACATGGATTTCTTTACTGGTCTTCCCAAGGTTTCTCAAGGCATAGATGTAATTTGGGTCATTGTCGATAGATTATCCAAGTATGCTCATTTCTCACATATACGAGAAATATATTCACTTGAACGTCTTGTTCGTATATACATAAATGAGATTGTAAGACTGCATGGTATTCCAGTATCTATAGTTTCTGATCGAGACCCAAGATTCACTTCACGATTTTAGGTTAGTTTACAAAAAGTTATGGGCACAGATTTACAATTCAGTTTGGCATATCATCCTTAGACGGAAGGGCAGTCGGAGAGGACTACTTAAACTCTTGAAGATCAATTAAGACTCTATGTCCTAGACTTCAAAAGAAGTTGGGCCAAAAACTTGTCATTAGTGTAATTCTCCTATAAAAACAATTATCAAGCAAGTATAGGCATGGCTGCATTCAAGGCGTTGTATGGACGAAAGTGTCATTCTCCAGTATGCTAAGACGAGGTGGGTGAAGCAACGTTGTTGGGACCAAAATTGGTACGTATGACTATGGAAAAGATTCAAATGATCCGGTAATGTATAAAAACCTCACAAGATTGATAAAAGAGTTATGCTGATCTTCATCGAAGGGACATTGAATTCCATGTTGGAGATCATGTATTGTTATGTGTTGCTCCATGAAAAGGAGTTACGAGATTTGGAAAGAGAGGAAAGCTCAACTCTCGATTCATTGGTCCATTTGAAATCCTCGACCGAGTAGGAATTGTGGCCTATAGACTCGCCTTCCCGCCAAGTATATCTCGTGTTCATAACAGTTTTCACATATCTATGTTATGTAAATATGTAGAAGACCTGAACCACATTATTAAATTAGAAGCAGACGAGATAGCAAAAGATTTAACGCATGAAGAGGTACCTGTTAAAATCTTGGATAAGAAGGAACATATTCTACGCTCAAAGGTTATACCTCAAGTCAAAGTTTTATGGAGAAACCACAATATTGAGGAAATGACCTGAGAGTTAGAATCTGAAATGAAAACAAGGTATCCTCACCTTTTCAACATACTAGGTACGTACATCAATTTGAAGGATGAAATTTCATAACAAGGGGAGGATGTAAGACCCTAACTTTTATGAATAAAGATTTAATTTTCTCTAAATGTTATTTTGAATAATAAGGTGTAGATTTGATATAATGTTATAGTTGTGGGTAATATTTACAAATTTTTCAAAGTATGCAAGTTGTCATAAAATATTCGTTTGGTCGGGGAATATTCGTTTTATCAAGGAATATCTGAACGACGGCACAATAATTGGTGAACCCCAAAATGAAATTAATGTCGGATATAGAAAGTGAAAGAAATAACCTTTTTATAAAAATAACGGCAAGACTTTTAGCGTTAACTGTTGAAATACCCGGTGATAAAAGTACAGTAATACACGTGGTTACACAGTAGCACACGATATTGTACAGTATCTTTGATTATTGATGCTTACGTGAGAAGTCACTCAGTTATATTCAATAATTACCACAGTAGTTATTGCATAGTATCTCATATTATTGATTCAATTATTATCACAGTATCATCTGCACAATATTTTATATTATTAAATCAATAATTGAGACTACAAAGTTATTCATATTATAATTTGCATTATTGACAATGTCTAGTAAGTTCTGTCGGGGAAAGGGGTTTGGTCATCTAATTGCGCACCAATAAGTAGAAGTCCTTATCAGAAAGCCCCCTCTTTCCTGGGAATGAACTGGTTGTTAATATTGTGAGTTATATATTAATGATGAATAATTGTTGAAAGATTAAAAATGTGTTTAGTGAAGTCAAGTGATTTGATATAAATAAAGGGGTTTGTCATGAAGTATTTGTTGTAAATTTGGTTTATTACATGGACCCCCACTTACTCATTTTTCAAAATCGTCGGTAGAAAGTTATCTCAGTTTTTGTTTTATAGTAATAAAACAAAATTTTTTATATATAAAACAGAATAATTTTTATAAATAGAATATATTATATTTTATTTTATTGCAGTACTGCATCGTACTGCATAGTGTTTGCATAACAGTATAGTGCTATATAGTGAAAATCAAAAATTTCGCTGATTTTGTCCGTGACAATGTTACTATTCACCAGTGATTTTCTTTTTAAATAGTATCCTGCCATTCTCCTATAAAAAGGATGCTTAGTTTAGATATGAAAATCACACCAGAATCAGAGAATTCTTCTTCTATAATATTAAGCGTATTTCTTTTGAGTTTAAGTAAGCTTTGAGTGTAGAAAACAGTACAAGTTTTTTTCAAGAATATCTCCGCCATACCAATTAGAAATACTCTCCTTTTAAGGTAGGGGATATTTTTTTCAATATTCGTAAGAAATAATATTTTCTTCCATACTTTGTAGTATGTAAGTAATATTATTTCGTTTCATATTCCTAATTCTACATTTATGTTGATAAGTATTGCTTCTATACTCCTTGAAATTAGTAGAATATCATTGAAATTTGTGCTTCATCTAGTATCGTTTCACTAAAATATTTTTCTGGACATTCTTGTTAAATTTTAATTTTTTCATGCCGAAGTACTATACATGGGTACTATTTATACATACATCACTATTCATATATACGGTACTATTTATATATACGATACTATTCATTAGGTAATATTCACAAAGTACTATTCACAGGGTACTATTCAATCAGGTACTATTCACCCGGGGTACTAATCACGACAAAAATTGATTTCTTTTCTGTCCAAATTATTTTTGATACATGAATATTATTCTTGAATTTTACTCCACAAAGCAGTTATCATGTTGACAATTTAGACATTCTTAAACTCTGGATAAATTAAATTATAAATCTTTAAAATTTATCCTTGATCTCACTTAATTGAATTCTTATATCATTGTCATCATCCTTATGCTTATATTGTGATAAAAGTCATCTTTGGCCCGTACTGCATAGATGGACTGTTGATTGGTATGATTATGACCATGAATTATATATCGGTATAATCATGACCTGTAATGTTACAAATGATGTGGTAAAAGTCCTCATTGGCTCGTCGTGCATTGATGGACAATTGTTTTGCATGATCATGACCATTAGTGATAATAACGAATATCCTTGGCCCGTAGTGCATGGATAATTCGTGGATGTGATACTACCGAATATCATTGGCTTGTTGTGCATGGATAATTCGATGATGTGGATTATTTATTGAGCTGTGTTACAGAGATAAAATATTGATGATGAACTTTTAAATCATAGAAGACAGTGGACATCATGCTCTACTTGACTCTTCTAATAGATTGTTTGTTTCACTACAGTTAAACTTGTTGTCTATTGTATTCTATTAGTTTTAATACTATTGAAGACTAAGGATAATTTATTCTATATTATCTTAGTCATAATATTCTTTACTAGGCTAGTTGAGCTCACCTTTTTCTTTCATTGTTCTTTTCAGGAAATGAGAATATAGCTGAGACTAGTCGGGGAATGAAGTGATGGTCTAAGATGGTGGCTATAGTAGTCTCTCACTATTCTATAAAATAGTATGATAATAAATTTAATGAGGACTTTATTTGAGTTTGGAAATTGTCTACGAGATAATATTTGTGTTAAAACTCTTAGCTTACGTTTGTCGTATTGTATAAATTAAGTTTATATTTGAATTATCTAACATGTATTTTGGCGACTCAAAATGGGTTGTATGGACCTATTTTGGGGGTGTCACAATTACTGTCAAGTCTTATTTTATTTAATTATATGTATTTTGATTCCCAAATGCACAACTCTGAATAAATGCAAATTAGAAACTACTTTCTAATTTCATTTCACCTTGGCCAAGGATTCCTGGGTTGTCATTTATCGAATCACATAGGACATTTCTCTTCTTTTACTAGAAGTGATAGATTCTATATTGATCATTCATTATCTCCATATATAACTTTTGACACCCAAGCATACCCTTTGATATACCCTAAGGGTCTTAAAGAGTAAGTCAAATTGTAATTTATTATACATAAGATACTATGATGATCTCTAGTCTAAGGATCATTTGTACTACTATCACTTCAGGAATTCCTATTGACAGACTAGTAAAACTCCATTAGGTATTCCTTAGAGAGTCATGTTCAGTGAACTTTATCTCCAATAAGCACCTACATACTTGCTTTAGTGTCTCCACACAAATGATCATTAGATCAATCATCCTCATCCAATGAGCAAGCAACGTATGTACCAATCTATCCGGATTCACTAATCCCCATTTTAGTAATACATTGATTGAGAACATTTTAGTTTTAAGCTATCTAAGAATTTAGATCTCATTAGCATGATCTCATCACGATTCTAAAAGCATTGCTTAAAACTATGGGTTTATCCCATATTATTAAAACAACACCATGTATATAATAAATACCTTTAATGATTAATTCTTTTATTTATAAATAAATAAGATTGATTACAAAGTATATGCTTTATCATCGTACATGATTTGATTGTATGCATACTACTTTCAGATGGATCTACTGAAATTCTATCTTCTCAATCACATGCCCATGAAATTGCACACGTTCTAGCTAGAATTCACATTTAGAGAATTCCGCGTACAACTTTTCTCTTTTTAGTGTCTCCAACGGCAAACGTAAATGCTCTAAGTGTTCCTCTTAAGTTTTGGAGTACACTAGGATATCATTGATGAATACTACCACAAACTTATCTAAGAATGATTTAAACACCATGTTTGTCAAATCCATTAATGTTGTTGGACCATTGGTTAAAGCAAAAGATATTACCAAAAACTCGTAATATTTATACCGAGTTTTGAATGTCATCTTCGGTAGATCCTCCTTTCTTACCTTTAGCTGATGATACCCACTTCTAAGATCTATCTTCAAGAAGTATCTAGCTCCTTTCAGCTGATCAAACAAGTCATCTATTCTTGGCAACGGATACTTATTTTTAATTGTGACTTTGTTTAACTCCCTATAATCAATGCAAAGACGTATTGACCTATCCTTCTTCTTCACGATTAACATCGGTGCTCCACACGGCGATACACTCGGCTGAATGTATTTCTTGTTTAGCAGCTCTTGCAGTTATACAATTAATTCTTTCATCTCCACCGGGGCCATATGATACAGACCCTTGATATTAGAGCAGTCCCTGGTGCTAAGTTGATAACAAACTCAATTTCCTTATCTTTCGAGAGTCCTGGAAAATAATCCAAAAATACGTCCACAAAATTCCTAACAACTAGTATCTCCTCCAATTTCGCACCCTTCTTCTGAGTATCGATTATATAAGCTAAATATCTTACACAGCCTTGCCTCAATAACTTCTTGGCTTGCATCATCGTCAAATAACTTGCTTATCTAGGCGACTTGCTACCATAGAAAACTACCTTTGACGGAGTTACAAGGTTTACACATTTCTTTTGGCAATCAATTATCGCTCCATAATTGAATAGCCAATCCATCCCTAATATAACATCAAATTCCCCAAGTTTAATCGGGATTAAATCTACTGCCATTACGTTCCCTTTAATATTCACCCTACAGTTCTTATATATGAATCTAACAGGAATAACCTCCATATTCACAATTTCTATGTTCAAAGGGAAATTTAACTCTTCACTAGGCAACCCCAAATTCTTAGCAAAATCATCAGATATGAATGAGCAAGTGGCTCCCGAATCAAATAATACATATGCATTTATATCATTGATTGGAATGATACCTAACACCACATCTTTTGACTACACAGTGTCCTGCACGGTTATGTTGAAGGTTCTGGCTGTGGGTCTGTTCGTTAACGTTGGTCCTGCAATTGCCAAAGTACCTCCATCGTCACTTCCTTTGTTTTCACTTGTATCTCCAGCTGCCTTTTTAGGGCATTTGCAAGCTAAATGATCCTTCGTCCCACATATGAAATAAGCACTCTTCTTCTATTTAGGACAATTTGGAGCTATGTGACCCTCTTGGCCACAGTTAAAGCACACCCACTTACCTCTCAAGCACACGCCAGTGTGATTTTTCCCACAAGTAGTACACGCTTCAAATTTCTTCTTCTGTTGGCTACTTTGCTGAATTCCAACACCTGCACTCTTATTCCACTTTCTCTTCGGGTTACTGCTCCCACCACTATTACCACCAGCTTTACTTGCATTGTCATTCTTCCTTTTCCTCTATTCCTGATTGTATTTTTATTGAGGCATCGCTTCCCCCTTCCGCGATAATTGCCTTTTCCAGTACCGCCACAAATGTCTTCACCTAAAACATAAAGACTTTAATGTATAACCAGAGCTTCCATCTCTGTTCAAATTTTCTTGCCTTACGCTCATCTGCGTTAACCTAATATGGCGCAAACCTCGCCAACTCATTAAATTTTGCCGCATACTTCGACACCGTCATTGCACCCTGCTTCAGCTCTAAAAATTGGATATCCATCTGATTCTGTGAGCTCTCCGGAAAATAAGTCTAAAATAATATTTCCTTAAGCCTATTCCATGCCATCACTCCCTATCCCCCGCGTGTTTTGTTCGCCTGCCACCAATAGTTGGCATCCATTTTCAGCATGAACGTTGTAAAAGCAGTCTTCTGGTCTTCACCGACTCTAGCAATGTCGAACACCTTCTCTATTTCTATGATCTAGGTCTGTGCCTCCACTGGATTCATGGACCCATGAAACTCTGGTGATCCAACCACTTTGAAATCCTTAAAGGTCGCAGCTTGATTCTGCGGCTAATTTTACAGTCCTCCCATCAGTAAAGTCACCAACTGCTGAACTAGGTTAGCATCAACGTTGTTATTATTTGTAGACCCCTCAGGGGTTCGTTGTCGTGGTTGACATCTTCTTGAAGGAATTTTCTATTAAAATGTACACTCATCAGATCATTACTTAATTTCTTATGTATTTTCTACTAAACTTGAACATTTTATAATCACGTAACACATAACATCTTAAATAAATATTGACATTTTATTCATTCATACTCTTTTAAAGACATGAAAATGATAACATCACTGCTATTTACATCACTTTTCTGAACTGGTAAAGTTTCAGGATGACATCATCATATCCCATTGGTCACATAACGCCTCGAATTTACATCTTATTTATTATATATTTATTCACATATAATTATACTTTCTATCAAGGCCTATTGAGATGTTGCACAGCCTTACTGCGCTCCTCTTCCGTGATACGAAACATCATTCTATGATCTAACATATACCACGATAATTCCTCGAATTGAGTCGGATAGTACATGACTCGGTCTTGAGCTCTATTCATCGCAGTGTGAAAAATGCAATCCATCTCTCATATCTTGGCCTTCTTTGCTTGCACCTCTTCCTCAGCTACATCTGCAAGCTGGGAAGCCTTCTCGTAAGCATCTTCAGCCCTTTCTCTCTTAGCGGACTCTTCTTTTAGGTCATCCTTCAGCTTCGCAACCTCTTCCATCAGCTGCTCGTTGACACCCTCTATATGAACCAGCTTCCACCACTCCACGTTACCGAGACGTTCGTCAAGATCTTGGATCTCATCGTCCTTCTGCACCAGAATAGGTCCATATAACCCATTCTGAGTTTCCAAATACATGGTACAGAATTCAAATACAAATTTTATTTATACAACTATTAATTATCGTGTAAAATATAATAAAACATACGCTGTGAGTTTTAATATAAATATTGTCTCGTAGACAATATCCAAACTCAAATAAAATCCTCATTACAATTATTGTCACGGTATTTTACAAAATAAAGAGGATTACTAAAATAACCATCTTGAACCATTACTCCACTCCCCGACTAGTCCCAACTATATTCTCGCCTCCTGAGAAGAACAATGGAACAAAATAGAAAAGAGTGAGCTCAACTAGCCCAATAAATAATATTATGACTAAGATAATGTAGAAAAAATTATCCTTAGTCCTCAACAAGGAAAAATCTGATAGAATACAATAGACAACAAGTTTTAGATCAATAACTGCAACGGAAATAGCAATCGATTAGAAGAGTCGAGTAGAACATGATGTCTGTTATCTTCTATGATTTAAGAGTCCATCATTAATATTTTATCCCTGTAACACCAATCAATAAACATTTCACATCAACGAATTATCCATGTACTACGGGCCAAGGATATTCGTTAGTATCATCAGTGGTCATGGTCATGCCAAACAACTGTCCATCTATGCACTACGGGCCAAAGTGGACTTTTACCACATCATTTGTCTATAACATTACATGTCATAATTATAACAATACATAATTCCTGGTCATAATCATACCAATCAACAGTCCATCTATGCACTGCGGGCCAAAGATGACTTTCACCATAATATAAGCATGAGAATGATGACATTGATATAACAAATCAATCAAGTGAGATCAAGGATAATTATTACAGATTTATAATTTAATTTATCTAGAGTTCCAGAATGTCCAAATTGTCAACATGATAATTAATCGTTGAGTAAAATTTAAGAATGATATTCATGTAACAAATATAATTTGGACGGAAAAGAAATCACTTTTGTCGTGAATAGTACCCCGTAAATAGTACCTAAATGAATAGTACCCCATCATGCAAAGTACCCGAAATAAATAGTACGCCGAGTAAATAGTACCTGAGTGAATATTACCTGCGTGAATAGTACCTCGTTAATAGTACCCCGAATGAAAATATTAAAATTTAATAAGAAAGTTCAGACCAATATTCCAATGAAACGATACTAGATGAAGCACAAAACTCAAGGATATTCTACTAATTTCACGGATTATAGAAGTAATACTTACCATAGTAAGTTTAGATTTAAGAATATAAAAAGAAATAATATACGAAACTACACATGGATTTTCACCCGACATGCGGTAATTCGTGTAGACAGATTTTTCCACAAATAAAGAATGAATACGAAGGGTTATTTACCATGCATGTGGTAATCCGCATAGACAGGTTATTCCCCTAGATTAAAGAATGAATACGAAAAATAATATCACTTACCTTAGTAGGAGATTTGATACTGCAATAGTGAAGTAGCAAAATATTCTTCTTCTTTCTTTCTATAGTTTCTCTTGTGAGTCTTAGTGAATTGGTGAGAATGAAAGAAGAAATAAGCTTCTATTTATAGGAGAATGTACTAAATAGTAACTGATTCATGGATGGTCTAGATTGATTTACTATTAAAACGGTCGGTCCATATTGATTTATGATTAAAACCTCAACTGACGGTCCATATTGATTTACTATTAAAACCTCAACCCACGGTTTGAAAAATTAGCACATCTCCCCATGGAATAATAAAACAAACTTACAACAAACGCCTCATGACAAACCCCTCTATTTACATCAAAAATTGAATAAATATTTTCCACAAATCACTTATCTTCAATAAACACATTTTTAATCTTTCAATAATTATTCATCATTAATAATATAACTCACAATATTGACAACCAGATCGTTCCCAGCAAAGAGGGGCTTTCCGATAAGAATTTCTCCTTAATAGCACACAATTAAATAACCAAACCCTTTTCCTCGACAGAACTTTCTAGACATTGTCAATAATACAAATTATAATATGAATAATTGTGTCGTCTCAATTATTGATTTAATAATATAAAATATTGTGCAGATGATACTGTGACAATAATTGAATCAATAATATGAGATATTATGCAGCAACTACTGTTGCAATAATTGAATAAAACTGAGTGACTTCTTACGTACGCATCAATACTCAGAGATACTATGCAATACCGTGTGCTACTATGCAACAACACGTATTACTGTACTTTTATCACCAAATATTTAAATAGTTTAATGGTAAAAGTTTTGCCATTATTTTTATAAAAAGTTTATTTCTGTCGCTTTTTATAACCGACAGTTATTTCGTTGTGGGATTCACTAATGATTGTGTCGTCATACGGATATTCCCCGACAAAAAGAATATTCCCCGACCAAACGAATATTTTATGGCAACATGCTTACTTTGTAAAATTTGCATATATCACCCATAACTATAGCATTATATCAAATCAACACCTTATTATTTAAAATAATATTTAGAGAAAATTAAATCTTTATTTATAAAAAGTTGGGGTCTTACAACCTCCCCTTCTTATGAAATCTTATCCTCGAAATTGATGTACGTACCTGGTATATCGAAGAGGTCAGGATACCTTGTTTTTATTTCAGATTCTAACTCTCAGTTCATTTCCTCAATATCGTGTTTTTCCATAAAACTTTAAATTGAGGTATAACCTTTGAGCGTAGAATATGTTCCTTCTTATCCAAGATCTTGACAGGTAACTCTTCATACATTAAATCTTCTGCTATCTCTTCTGGTTCTAATTCAATAATGTGGTTCAGGTCATCCACATATTTACGTAACATAGATATGTGAAAAATGTTATGAACACGAGACATACTTGGCGGTAAAGCGAGTCTGATACAATGGACTGTACACAACAAAAAACATGATTGCTCAACTCTGATACCCCCACCGGGACGGGGTTTTATATCGAACAAAGAGCCCACCGGGGCGGGCTTACCCATAATTAGATTATGCAGTTCGCGAAGAATGCAGTAGAAAGCCTATGGCCTAAAAACTTTTTTCTAATAACAAATTTAACTTACCCAAGTTGTATAAACTTTATAAAAATAGTAACTAACATTTCTAACATGTTTTCAACCATATAAACCACATAAACAACTAATTAAAACCTTTAAATTTCATTATTTTCGCTATTTCTTCACTCTTAAACATTCTTAGCGAAAATTGATCACTGTGAATTCATTTTTCAACCAAAGCAATCCGTTTAACATACTTTGTTTTTGTTACTCCACGTATTTTCACAATTAACAATCAATTTACACATTAAAACATGAATTGAGTCATAAATTTTGATTTTAAAATAAGTCATATCACATATATACTTTTGTATTTTGCTGTAAACATGATTTCTTTATATATATAATGTTTTCATGGGTTATAACCAACTCTAATTCATTCACAAATCACATAAAACAGATTATATGAACAAATAACAGGTTTAATCCATAACTTCAACTAATTGTTCATGAAACTCAAACTAGAGAATTTTTCATAAAAACTTAAGAACATGAAAAGTAAAGATTATAACTTGAATTTTACCTTGGATTCTTGTTTAGACTAGGATAAGAATTCTTCTTTGTTTGCTCAAATTCACAGAGAAAATCTTTCTTTCTCAAACTCTATAGAGCTCTTTTTTGTTCTCTTCTTCCTTCTCTCTATTTATTTTTCTTTAGAGTTAGGCTTAAGCTGATACAACTTAACGTAAAACTTAACCGACATATACTTAATACAATATAATACTATACTTAATATTTATCAGTTATAGAATTTTGAAAATCAAAAGCCGCTAAGGCTTGTTTGGCAAAACAAGATAAAAAATCAGGGGTAAAAGCCTTAAGTCTTGTTTGATAAAACCAAATTAAATATCTTTTAATTTATTTTAATAACTCATTTACTTCATAGTTTAATTGTCACACTTTATTTAATTAAATTCCCACATTAAAATTCAATTAAATTAAAGCTAACAACAACTTATTAACTGCATAATCACATTGCCATAAAATTATAATTTTTATTATAATTTTAATTAATAAATTAGTAAATTCCTAATTTAATTATTAAATTAAACTAGAATACCATTATAATTATTCAACAACTCATTTTATTTAATTAACTCATTAAATTAACTTCAAACACAAAATTGATATTATACCAACTTAATTAATATATTACACTTAATTAAGTTATTTCACAACAACTCATAAATTATTTATTTAACTAATAAATAATCAAATCAATCAAATATTTATTTAGCAAGAAACACATCAACTAAAATATTTATCTAATTCTAAAATATTTATTTAATTCAATAAATATTTTAAATTACATATAAAAATTCTGGATCGTTACATTATATATACCCACCCCGCCCCCGCCCCCGCCCACGCCCACGCCCACGCCCACGCCCACGCCCAGCTATTAGCCCCCTGATTTTACTAATTCTAAAATATTTATTTAATTGTATACAACTCAATTTATAATAATATTTACTGATTATGTATACACCGTCACTCGCCCATCCCCCACCCTCCACTCGCCCACCCCTTCACCCCCCAAAAAATAATATTCAATGATTATGTATACACCCACACCCACACCCACACCCACACCCACACCCTCCCTCCCAAGAAATATAATTTTCAGTGATTATAATATATACATCTCACCCCCACCCCTTGCCCCCCCAAAAAAAAATCTTTTGTTTTTGTATCAATAAGCTTTAAGTTGCCAATAATAATAACATAAATTGTAGGATATGATGGTCATTTTAGAAAAAGATTGAGGTTAACTTTGTCTAGAAATTTTTAATCCCAAATGCAAGGGATTAAAATACTAGGTAGAACATGGTATTAAATATCTCTCATATTAAGTTATTTTATCCCAAACTCAAATTTAAAAACAAACAAGACAATTGAGATTAATAGTCATATCTCAAGTGTAATCTTTGCAAACAAACATAGCTCAAGAGACTTAAAATAGGATTAGATTTTATCTTTCATTCTTTAAATATAAGGAAATAATATACAAGTTATACTCTAATTGACTACTGTTAACGTCAAGATCCTTCCATAAGTCCCAATCATGTAAGACACGTCCGATCCTGCATAGTAAACACGACAACACCAAAAGCTTGATCCCAATCAGGGCCCAACATTGCCCCCCTGTATTTTATTAAACAGAATGTTTAATGAAAGACTAAAAAGGCCCATTCAATAAATCACAGGCAACAATGTGAATTAAAACCGAAAATCCAATTAAGAAGCCCAACCCGGTTAATACTTGAGACTTAAATCAGACGCTACCAATTCGAATTCCTTATCATTGCCAACATTAAATCAACCGCCCTCGAGCTCTGTGAAACTGTCAGTATAAAAAGTAATATTCCCCAAATTTGACAGTTTTACCTGTCAATTTGAATTTCAGACGCCTCTTGCTCTTTCCTTCTCTCTCGAATCCTTCTCTTCTCTACAAATCTTCATCAATGGCCTCCCAAGATTCCAATCAGAGTACTCCCATTCTTGTAACTCCTATTAGCTCTGTTCCACCTAACCCAAGCCCTAACAAAGTGGCTTCAAGCTCTAATCCCAAAGTTGTTACTCCAAGAAAAAATCTACCTTTGAAACCCTTGCTGAAACCCTCTAATTTTTTCAAGAATAAGGAGCGATTCCCACATGCCAACACTCCATCTGCTGTTACTGAAACTGAATTATAAAGGATTCGAATTCGCTACCAAATCCTTGACACCCACCTGGTGAGAGCTCCTAAGTCTGATGAGCGAATGTACCAACGATCGAAACGTTGGATGGTTGTTCTAGTGACTCTTCTTGAGAAGGGGGTTCAATTCCCTCCTCATGTTTTCCTTGTCACCCTCCCTGGGTTCATTGGTGTTGGGTTTGCCCAATTAGTTCCGAACTCATATATTCACATCCTTGCCTTCATCGCATTCTGCCATGAAGTAGGCGTCGAAGGCAGGTGAAAAATTTGAAAGACGTTCTTTGGTCTCCACCCCCTCCAGCAACAAAGGATGGCACAAAGGATGGTTCTTCATCAAGGGACCAGAAATTGCTTCCTTACCGAACTGGGTCACTCATGAAAAAGTTTTTGCAGACTTCGGTGATATCCTTGAAGAACGCGTGAATGAAATGATAGAACTTTTTGATAACTTCCCGAAGGAGGAGTGGAACTACGGACTCCTCACCAAGCAAGCGTGGCTGTACAACCACAAATGTAAGTTTTGAACTGTATTTTGCATGATTTCTTAGAATTTTTGATAATATCGATTCTGAATTATTTGTTGTATATCCCTTGCAGTGTCTTTGATTAAACCGACTTCCTCAGATATAAGAGATCTTGAAGACTTTCTATATGGAAAGTCTTCAGAAGTAAATGATGAACCTCCACTATTGGAAGCCCCACCTGTTGATACCTCAACCACTGAAATACCAACTGTCGAACCTCAAACCATTGATCCACAAGTTGACGATCCCCCTCCACCCGAAGAGTCCACTCAACCACGCCAAAAAAAGAGAGCCACTCAAAAACCCAGATCCACTCCCATAGAAACAGACCCTGAACCTACCCCAGATCCTTCACCGATCACCCATCATGTACCAACCAAAGGGAGTCTACTTGACATGCCCCTTAACGAACGGACTAGAGTCCTTCGCGTTAAGAAGCTAAGAACCAAGATTACCCCTCTTTCTGTCGATGCCCTTCGGGTACCTTCTTTTACAGCCAATCACCCCCCAATAATCCCTGTGGTGATTCAAGCTTCTGATGATGATGAACAAGTTGAGCCCATCCCTTCATTATCTCGCAAAAGAAAACAACCTTTTGACAGCCAGCCAAACTCAGCATTTGTTCCTTCGCCTCTACGTGAACCCGTTCATGCTCGATCTCCTTATCCTAAAAACATAAACACTGACCCATTACCAACTCCTGAACGACTCACACATTCTCCCTCGAAACCCACCTCTTCTGAATTTCAAAATGAGGCCCTGGCATTGCCGACCTTATGGCCTGAGTTCAATGCCAACTTCCCCTTCAAGCTTTATGATGCCTTCATCTGGGACACTGACGACCATCGATTTGGCAACAACTCGATCATTGATCTAATCGACGAAGGAATGAGATTTCAGGGGAAGGTAATTTATTGATATCTTGTCCATATAGACTTCTGTTCACGTATAAAATTGTTTAACTAACACTGAGCATATGCAGGCGAACGCCATCTTCGGACGGTTACGTCCAAAGTACAAAGAAGCCGAAGGCGCAGAAGAGGCTGCAAGAAAAGAGAACGCCATATTGCAGTCAGCTTTGGAGAAAGAAAGACATGACCGTGACATTGCGCTCTTCAATAATGAATGTCTTCGGAAAGAGTTGGATCAAACCAAGGAAGATCTGAACACTGTCAAGGCCAACCATCATGAAATCGTTAATATGAATGTCGATCTAGTCCAAAGGAGAGAAATTATGATGGCGAAGAACGAAGATCTGGTTAAAACCAACAAGAGCCTGGCCAGACTAGTCGAGAAGCTCGAGATCAAAGAAGCACGTCATCTAAAGAGGCGTCAAAAATTTGAAGAAGAACTTTAGGAGCTCCGGGCCCTTCGAGACCTAGGTCCTCCTCTAACCGAAGAACTTCGTAAGCAAATTCAGGACGAGTATCGGAAGTCGAATGAGATGAACTAGGAGATCGTTCACATGTATTCTGAAGGCTATGAAATCTACCGTAGCCGAGGCAAAGCCAAGCTAGTCGCTGCCAAGGTAGATCCAGCTCTTCTGGACTCTTCAGATGACGAAGATAATGCCTGAAGATGATATTGCTTCTTCCTATTGTTATGATTTTTGTAAAAAAATTTCTATCTTTCAATGTAATTAGTTAACATCAATGAAATATCAACTTTTATTCCTTATAACTTTTGTGTAATTCATTTCTTGTCAATAATTCAGCATCAATCAACTTGAAAACTGTACAAGCTTCTTTTGAACTTAATTTAAACTGTTAATCAAGTAAATCATATAACAGTTAAGATAAAGAATAATACAAACCAAACTCAACACTTGAATAAAATAAAGTAATGCATACTTATCGTTACCGAAGTGTGAGACATATCATGTACAGGGTTAATCCAGCTGATACTCATTGCACCATCTGGAATTTGTTTACCACACAGGGTTTTAACAAATTTTTAGGATATTTGTTTACCACACCGGGTTTTAACAAATTTATAAGGACCACCTGCCGAAAAGGCTACCATCAAATGGTCAGCGAGTCCACCTGAACCTCCTTTCAACCATGAAATTAATTTACCACTCGGGGCCTAACAAATTCATAAGGACCATTTTTTGCCGAATAGGCTACCATCGAATGGTCAGCAAGTCCACCCGAATCTCCTCTCAACCATGAAATTTGTTTACCACTCGGGGTCTAACAAATTCATAAGGACCACCTGCCGAAAAGGCTACCATCGAATGGTCAGCGAGTCAACTCGAACCTCATTTCAACCATGAAATTTCTTTACCACTCGGGGCCTAACAAATTCATAAGGACTACCTACCGAATAGGCTACCATCGAATGGTCAGCGAGTCCACCCGAACCTCCTTTCAACCATGAAATTTGTGCCAATGAAGAGAAGATCAATTGGGAAAAATAATCGTTTATTGATGATGATTCAAATATTTACAAACTCCGGTAAACTGACTCTATCTTTACTGAAAATACTTTAGAAGTCTACCAGCATGCCAAGTATTCTTGATTTCAGATCCATCTAATGCCCTTAACCGATAAGTCCCTGACTTCGGTACTTCATTGACTTCATAAGGACCTTCCCAGTTCAGCATTAGCTTTCCCAAATTCTGAGGCATAGATGCTTCAACTTATCTGAGGACGAAATCTCCTACTTCAAATCTTCGAAGCTTTACCCCTTTACTGTAATGCTTAGCTACTCTTCATTGATAGGCTGCCAGCTTTATCAAAGCTACCTCCCTGACTTCTTCCAGTACATCCATGTTGATCTTTAGCCCTTCATCATTGTAGATCTCTTTAAATTGACTAACTCGAAGACTGGTAGATCTGATTTCAATAGGGACTAAGGCATCAGTACCATAAGCCAACTTGAAAGGTGAATCTCCCGTAGTAGTCCTCGTTGTAGTCCGATAAGCCCATAATACACTGAGCAGCTCTTCTGGCCATCTTCTTTTAACTTTATCCAAACTGCGCTTGATCCCATTCAGAAGCGTTCTGTTGGTTACTTCGACCTATCCGTTAGATTGTGGATAAGCTACTAAAGTCTTTATATGCTGAACCCCTAGCTCCTTCAAAAATGCTTCAAATTTTGATCCCACAAACTGGCGTCCATTGTCTGATATTACCACCTTCGAAATGCCAAAACGAAACACTACAAATTCCTTCAGAAACTTCAAACACTCATATTCCGTTATCAGTCTAAGTGGCTTTTCTTATACCCATTTGGTCATATAATCAATGGCAACTATAACAAAGCTGACCTGACCTTTATCTTTCGGCAATGGATCCAGTATATCTACCCCCCAGACAGCAAAGGTTATAGGAGATAGAATCGAGTATAACTCTTCTGGTGGCTGATGTGGGATAGGACTATTCAACTGACACTTTGGACACTTTTTTACGTACTCGGTAGCTTCCTTAAAGATGGTAGGCCAATAGAACCCCTACCGAAGTACTTTGTATGATAAAGACTTAGCAGCCATATGGTCACCACAAATACCTTTGTGAATCTCCCGAAGAGCATATTCAACTTCAGATGGAACCAGACACTTGAACAATGGAGACGAAAAAGCCATTCGATAAAGATCCATATCAATAAGAACAAAACTGCCACTCTTGTACTTAACTTTCTTGGCCAATATTTGATCCGAAGGAAGGACATCATCTGCCAGATATTCCAGATAAGGAGTCAGCCAACAGCTAGAATGCTCAAAACACATCACCAATTTATGTTGGATACTAGGCTGCTGAAGAATCTCCAAATAAACTAATCCATCAAAATTGTTAGCATCCGTAGTAGCCAGCTTCGATAATGCATCAGCAATAGAATTATCATTACTTTCAATGCCTTGAAACTTATAGGAGATGAAATATTAAAACCGATCCTTTAACTCAGTTCGGGGATGATATTCTATGAAAAATTGAGACAACTCCATTTTCCAAGAAGCAAGTCGCCCTGAAACTTCAGGCTTGATCATAACCTTCTTCAGAGGCTGATCCGTGTAAACCACTAAGAGTCGACCTTGAAAATATTGCCTGAGCTTTCGACTAGCTATCATCAAAGCAAAGGCAAACTTCTCAATATTTGGATACCTTGTCTCAGCATCCCTAAGGACATGACTTAGATAGTAAACTGGATGCTGCTTTCCCCCAACTTCTCAAACCAACACCGTGCCCACTGCCTATGAACTAGCTGCTAGATATAAGTATAGTGGATAAGCAGGAACTAGCTTCACCAGCAAAGGTGCCGAAGGCAAATACGTCTTTATTCCCTAGAAGGCATCTTCACACTCCGAAGTCCACTGAAACGTCTTTGCATTCTTCTGTCCTTTCAATGTGTCAAAGAATGGCAAACATCTTTCTACTGATTTGGACATGAATCTCCTCAAAGCTGCGATTCTCCCTGTTAGACGTTGAACATCTTTGAATGATTGAGGAGTCTTCATGTTCAGAATAGCCTGGATCTTCTATGGATTGGCTTCAATGCCCCTCTGAATGACCAAATAGCCCAGGAACTTCCTTGCACTGAGCCCAAAGGTGAACTTGGTTGGATTTAGCCTCAAGTTGTGATGACAGACCGTCTGAAAGCATTCCTCTAAATCGTCCAAGTGCTTCTAAACTATCATGCTCTTTACTATCATGTCATCAACATATACTTCCATGTTCCTCCCCAACTACTTCTGGAAGATGAAATTCATTATCCTTTGATAGGTGGCTCCAACATTTATCAAGCCAAATTTCATTTTATTATAGGCATACACCGAACGGTGTGTAATGAATGTCGTCTTCAGTATATCTTCTTTGCACATAGAGATTTGGTGATAACCTAAAAAAGCATCCATAAAACTAAGTAATGCATACCCCAAATATGAGATGATCGATGTGAGGTAGAGGATAGAAGTCCTTCGGGCAAGCTTTATTCAAGTCCGTATAGTAAATACAAACTCGCCATTTCCCATTCTGTTTCTGGACTAGCACCACATTAGCCATCCACTATGGATAATCTATCTCAAAGATGAAATCTGCAGCCAGCAACTTCGCAATTTCTTCATCAATGACCCTCTGTCGTTCTGGGGCAAAGATTCATCTTTTATGCCGAACTGGCTTCTTTGATGGGTCCACATCCAGCTTGTGTTCTGCTATCATTCGGCTCACTCCAGGCATATCCTTAAGCTCCCATGCGAAGATGTCCACATAACATCGAAGACGTTTTATAAGGTTTGTCCGGAGAGGTTCTGACAGACCCAATCCTATCTTCATAGTTTTCTCCTTCTTGCCAAGAATCAGCTCGAACTCCTCCGTTTCTCCTGCTAGCATGACCAATGGCTCTGAACTGCTTTCAGTAAAGGGCTCGATCTCTATCGCCATAGTCTTCTTCTGTTTGCTAACCCCTACTCCTGAAGCAATCACAACATTTCTGTAGCAACGTCGAGCCAGATCCAAATCCCATGCCACCTCACCAAACCCATGTGCCGTTGGGAACTTGATCTTAAAGTGAGGAATTGATGTCACAGCTTGCAGAGAAGTCAAAGTAGGTCTACCCAGTATGGCGTTGTAAGCCGAATCTACATACACAACATAAAATTTACACATTATTTCAACTTGCTGAGGAGCCGTGCCGAAGATAACTGGTAGTTCAATAGTGCCTACAACTTTGACTAGATCATTGCTAAAACCATATAAAGGAGCCTCCTGCCCAACCTCCATCTTTCGCCCATCCAGATGCATCCTCTGATAAGCATGGGCATAGAGAATATCAACAGAAGACCCGTTGTCAATCATCATTTGCTTCATGTCCACTGAACTCAGTTGTGCAGTTATCACCAATGCTCATTCATGAGGTTCGATGGACTCTGAAGGGTAATCTTCATCTGTAAAGGATATGACCATCCCTGGATATGGTCTGTCAGTCTTCGGGAGAACACCCGCCATAGACATAACCGAATCCAAATATCCCCGTCTCTTCTTCCCTGCCAACTTTCCTGTTGTCCCCTCGGTAATTACATCAATGACGTGCCTTGGTGGCTGATTAGGAGCAGGTTGCACAGGTTGAAGCGGTTGAACTACTTGAACAGTCCGATCATCGTTCATCTATTCCTGCTGATGATCCCTTCCGGCCACATACTGGACCAACACACCACTCTGAAACTTCCTTTCCACAAATTCCTTCAGACTACAACATTTTTTTGCTAAGTAACTACAACATTCATTCGTGTCGTGGCCCGTTTCCTGATGATAACCACAAAATTTTTGAGTATTGCCCGCTCCGGACTTAATGTTGTCACAAGGTGGTTCAAAGTAAGGCTGGTTCCTGATCTGATCCAATATAACAGCCCTATCCGTATTCAATTTGGTGTATACCTTATTCACCTTTTGGGTGGGAGTATGTGGACGATTGCCTCCTTGACGCCAGTTGTTATTGTACTTCTTCGAACTTCCTTCTGGCCGATCATTATTCCCTCCACCCTTCCTCTGACCGCCTTCAGCCTTATTGGTGTCTACCTCTTTCAACCTGTCCGAAGAAGGACGCTTTAAGCTATTTATAGCTTCCTCTACCACAATATAACCCTCAGCTTTATCAAAAGCTTCAGCCAGACCATTCGGATGGTGAAACATCAGCTTCTTCACCAGCTTCTCTGACTTCACCAGATATAAACCGTTCTGAAATAACCCAACAGCCTAAAGATCGTTGAGATCAGTCACCTGTCCAACTGCTTCCCTAAAGCGTGTCACTTACTGACCCAGGGACTCATTTGAATACTGTTGAACTTGAGCCAATGAATAGGTAGACTTTCCTCTTCTACTGTTGCTCCCGAAATGAGCATGAAATTTGTTACACAACTCTGTCCATAACGAGACTGAATCTAAAGGCAAAGTACCCATCCATTGCCTTGCATCTTTCATGAGCGTCATCACAAATGTATGACACTTAGCCGCATCGGTAAAGTCATAATAATCCACCAGTCTGTCAAATGCCTGGCTATGGTCATAGGGATCTCCAGATCCATCATAACTCTACATGTGGGGTAGCTTCTTAGTAGGATCGGGCTTCTCCTTAAGAATATCCGAGGAAAAAGGAGACGCCTTGTGACGCCCCCAAAATAGGTATACATGACCCATCTTGAGTCGCCAAATACATGGTACAAAATTCAAATACAACTTAATTATACAACAATCGTGTAAAATACGACAAAACATAATCTAAGAGTTTCAATAAGAATATTGTTATCTAGACAATATCCACACTCAATGGAGTCCTCATTACATTTATTGTCACACTATTTTATAGAATAGTAAGGACTACTAAAACAACTATCTGGACCGTTAATCCATTCCCCGACTCGTCCCACCTATATTCTCATTTCCTGAAGAGAATAGTGAAAGAAAAGGGTGAGCTCAACTAGCCCAGTAGTAAATATTATGACTAAGATAATGCAGAATAAATTATCCTTAGCCTTCAACAGTGTAACAACTGATAGAATATAATAGACAATAAGTTTTAGATCAACAACTGCAGTGGAATAAGTAATCCACTAGAAGAGTCAAGTAGAGCATAAAATTTACTATCTTCTATGATTTGAAAAGTTTTTCATCAACTTTATCGCTAAGACTCAGCTTAATAAATAAAATCGATTCATCCCTGCATCACGGCCAAGGATGTTCATGTAATCCCTGGTCATAATCATACCAACAATTGTCCATCAATGAACTACAGGCCAATGAGGACTTTCACCACATCATTCATCACATTACGGTCATGATTATACCGAATAATCCTTGGTCATAATCATACTAAGTCCAACTATGCACATAAGCCAAAGATGACTTTCATCACAATATAAGCATGAGGATGATGACAATGACATAATAATTCAATAAAACAAGTTCAAGGATAGATTTTAAAGATTTATAATTTAATTTATCCAGAAATCAATAACGTCCAAATTGTCAACATGATACTGCTTTGTGGAGTAAAATTCAAGAATGCTCAGAAGAATATTTCCATGAAAAGATACTGGATGAAGCGCAAATATCTAGGATATTCTACTAATTTTATGGAGTATAGAAGCCAAAACTTTAACCAATTGTGTATAATAGAATATATGAAACTGCAAATGGATTTTCCCCCGCCATACGGTAATCCACATAGGCAGATCATTTCTATAATTTAATAAGGAATGAATACGAAGGATCATTCACCATGGATGCGGTAATCCACATAGACAGGTTATTCCAACAGAATAATAAAGAATGGAATAACAGAAGAATTCACCATGCATGCGGTAGTCCGCGTAGACAGGTTATTCCAAAAGAATAATAAAGAATGAAATAATAGAAGAATTCACCAGGCATGCGATAGACCGCACAGACAGGTTATTCCAATAGAATAATAAAGAATGGTATAACAACCCTTACGAATATTGAAAGAAATAACTCTCTTCATGAATACGAAAGAAATAATACCCCTTACCTTAGAACAAAACTGGATACTGGAATAGAGAGGTAGCAGACTTCTCATCTTCTTTCTCTCTATAATTTCTCTCTATAATAATTGCTCTATAGCTTTAGTGAATTAGTAAGAAATGAAGGAAGAATGAACTTCTATTTATAGGAAAATATAGTTTCAATAATTGCACATTTTGGGGCTCGAAATATTATAGTATAATACCTTCCTCTTTTTCTTCATTTTTAATTTAGTCCTGCAAGTATTATCAAACTTGCACCACCTCCCCTAATAGTAAATCATGTAAATCAATAGTAAATCAAGTGACTCAATAGTTCTAAACATGTGAAAAAAATTAATTATAGTATAGTACCTTCATCTATACCTCCATTTTTAACTAATTAGTCATGCAAGTATTATCAATCGTGCACCAACTCCCCTAATAGTAAATCATGTGAATCAATAGTACCCACATGTGAACACATTGTTATAAGCATGTGAATTAATAGCAATTAATTCCTCATTTTTCCGGTGAATTACCCGATTGATCAATATAACTTCCAGACATCAATTATTATCGAAATAAATGTCAAAGTCCACTAACACTAATAATTCCAACACAATGGAACTATCAATTTCATCTTTAATCAACACAAACTTATTCATCATTAATATTATAACTCATAATATTTAACAACCAGGTCGTTCCAAGGAAAGAGGGGGCTTTTCAATATGGATTTCTCCCTATTGGCGTGCAATTAGATTATCTAACCTCTCCTTAATAGAACTTCTAGACATTGTCAATATTGTAAATAATAATATGAATAACTTTGTCGTCTCAATTATTGATTTAATAATTTAACATATTATACAGATGATACTGTGACAATAATTTAATCAATAATATGAGAGATATGATGCAGCAATTACTGTAGCAATAATTGAGTATAACTGAGTGACTTCTTACGTAAGCATCAATAATCAATACCGTGTGCTACTATACAACCACGCGTATTACTGTACTTTTACTACCGGGTAGTTCAACAGTTTTAACGGTAACACTTTCGCCGTTATTTTTATAAAAAGATAATTCTATCATTTTCTAAATACGACAATACTTCTATTGTGGGGTCCACCAATGATTGTGCCGTCGTACGGATATTCCCTGACAAAAAGAATATTCCCCGACCAAACGAATATTTTATAACCACTTGCTTACTTTGCAAAAAATTTCACATATCATCCTTAACTTTAACCTTTTATCAATTTAACCATTTACGAAATAAAATAATAATTATAAAAAAATTGAATACTTTCATTTCATAAAATTTGGGGTCTTACAAGCCTTCTTTCCCGAGGTATCCTTCACATGCTGAACTTCGGCCAACTACTTCTGAAGCTCTTTTAACTCTTTAACCAGAAACTCCACTCCTTCTGGCTGCGACGAGATTTCTTTCTCCGGAGAGAACCTCTTCTTGTGAGTAGATCGACCTCTTCCATCAGAACCCACTTCTCTCAATGGACTTCTCTGTTGACGAGTATCCCCAAAGTGGTGTGCCTTAAGTGGATTCTCGGGAGTATAACTTCTGGATCTACTTCGGTGTGGGGCCCTGCCATATTGTTGAAGATACTCAAGACGGAGTGCTTTCTTTGTAGTCTCCGGTGTATATTCCTTGGACCTGCTTCTTCGTCTGCTGCCACCGTGAGGTGCTCTCCTTGATACCTCAGGAGTTCGACTTCTTGACCTCCTTCGATCCTGAGGTCGGCCTCGAGATACATGACCAGAGTGTACATGCTCCTTTCCTTCTCGTTGTTGTCCATCTCTGGGTTTGCTATGCCTTTCGGGTTGAATATAATTTGACGCCTCGTCCTTCAGTTTGGCCATAGGAAGCATCTGCTCAGCTATATCATCCCTCTGCTTCAGAAGAACCTCCAAAGCTTTATCTGCCTCGTCTACCATCTTCGCCAGCTTGGAAGCCTTATCATCCTGATCACTTCGGTGTCGAGTTCTAGGCGGTGTGCCTTCTACCCGTTTCCGATCATGGTCACGTCCTTTGTCAGCAGCAAAAACCAGTCTTCTTCTTGCTTCACCATGGGCTCTCGAATGAGAACCTTCTGAGTTATGTTTGGAAGTCGTGCTATCATGAGCACTATTTGAAGGACCCAAACGATCCTTGACAGAAATACGTTATATTGATGAACTCAAAGCCATCGGCTGTCCTTTTGGTGTAACCGTTCTACTCCTCACCATAACTTCCGATGTAAAACAACTGAAAAGATTGTGATTGAAAACTCAAGAACACTAGAAAACAGCCCTCCTTCTAGCGCCAATTTAACGTCAAGATCCTTCCACAAGTCCCAATCACGTAAGACACGTCTGATCCTGCACAGTAAACACGACAACACCAAAAGCTTGACGGCTTCGACCGTCGGGGGATAGCTCCAGCGTGAGAGTCAGTACAGGCGATCACAAGGTTAACAATGGAGGAAAATAATATCTAGTGTATATAGAGAGAGAAAAATATCAGTTACCTTTCTTTTGCGATGCCCTTGCTAACATATACTCTTACACCCGGTTTACCGTGCCACCCACTACCATCTGACACCACCCCCACTACTGGTGATCTCAGCCGACTACCAACAGCCTACCTGCTCCATCCCATCACTGTTCTCCACCACCGGCCGACTAGATCCCATCCACATTAATGCATGACAGAGATAACAGTCAACTGTTATCTCTCTCATCATTACCAATCAAAGCCCAAAAATATAAATATTTAATTATCTGATGGGTTGGTCCAACAATTCGGCCCAAGACTTTCAAAATCCAATCAATGATAACCCATTGATTTGGCCCAACTGGTCAAGCCCAATGGAAATGACCCAACGGATTCACGAAAGAATTCGGCCCAAACAGTCCGGCCCACTATATAAAATATCAGGGCCCAACAACTACTTAATTTCAATTAGTTAATTACCTGCTAAAAAAATTGTCTTTACAAAAAGAACAGTGAAAAAAATATATAAAATAGTACTTACCTTTTTAATTCAATTGTACTTTTTTTTAAAAAAAATATTGGATAATTACATTGTTATTTGTTTGTTTGTTGTTATCAACCTTATTTAGAAAATGGCATTTGTTAAAATCTCAAATTCCGCTGCAACCGTGATTAATCGATTAACATGAAATTAAAATGAAAACTTGAATATCTAATTAGCCCCCTTCTGGATCTACTTTCCATTCCCAGACCTCAAACATTTAATACTTTTATTTGTAGTTTTTATTTTGGTTGTGTTTTCTATATATTTTATTAGAAGCTTTTATAGTTTAGGGTGTTAGACAACTTTTTTTTGAAAAAACGGGGGTGCAAATTTTACTTCAATGTCATTATTATAGGTTGGATTAATAATATATGTCCCTTTTTACCCCTCATTTTAATGATAAATGAATGAAAATTGAGTGGAGGGTACAAATTATTTTTTCACTTAAAGTTTGGGAGTGCTTTAATTTAAAATAAAGTTTGGGTTGCAAATCAATTTTGAGCGTAAACTATAGCATCAAATTGTAATTTATTCTAAAACAAATCAAAACAAAACAAAACATACCAGAAAAACTAAAACATACTTTACAAGAGAAACCAATTACACTTTAGAGTTTAAATGAAAATCCCACATTCTTTCTAATCACTTCATCTAGTTTTTTTTAATATCAAATTCAAGAAAAATCCCTCAAAATATTTGCATGCAGGCATTACATTTTTCCCAAAACATCATATCCTCACAAAAAAGATACTAAGTTCAGGACCACTATTCCCGTCAGGATTCATCATGTAGTAAGTCTCCGAGTCCTTGGATCCGGTCACCCGTTCAAAGTAAGCACGCATATACGTCAGCTCACCTTCCGGGGAATCAATAGTCTCGCTCGGCAGCACACCTGCACCAATCGACATAGCATGCAACATCTGCATGGCATTTAAGTCATCATCTGTTGCCTCTCTTTTCACACCATATCCCATTTTTCGCCCATTACAATACAAACTCCATATCGGCTCATCCATAAGCTTTGTCTTCGCTGCCTGGTTTTTCTCACACTCCAACGCGATTCTAACGAGTCCTATCCCCATATCTTGTAAAAGCTTTCCGGTACAAATGGAGAGCTCGAGTATAAGCAAAGGAACGCACCTGGGGTTTTCTTGAATAGCTAGGTTAATCCTCGACTTGCGGCACCCAAAAAGAGTCCCGGTCATCTTTGTTCCGCCGTGAATGTGGTTGTCGTGGAGGTAGTTTCCGTGTAGCGAGACGGGGAATTTACAAGCTGCTGGGGTTATGATTGGAAATGACCGGAAAACGGATCGGACACGGCGGAAGAATTTTGTGGATTTTGAGGGATTTTTTTTGTGTGATGGTTGCTCCAGGGAGACATGGCGCCGCGTATTTGGTGAACGAGAATGGGGTGATGGCACTGATGGGGGAGGTGGTGGTTGGGGTTTTTGGATTGCCATTAGTGACTTTGCACAGATTGAATATATGGTGGACAAGCTTATGAGATTTGTGTTGAAATTTGTTGGGTGTATACGAATATAATGTGTTGCAATTTTGGTAGTGGTGGTGAATGGTGATATATGTAAAGGAGGTTATGGGATGCACGTTTGGTTCAAGTGTTTAGTGTTTGACTTAGGTAGTCTTCAATATGCGTGTATATATAATATTTGTGGTATATCTTAATAGAATAAAGTAGTGGTTAGTGTCAATGGTAAGCCAACACTTCTACGTTCTGTTAAGGGAGAGAGTATTCAGTGTTGTTTCTTCATTTATCGTGCCAAAGAAATACTATTTAAAAATTGACAAAAATTAAGAAGATGATGTTGGAAATCTAGCAATATTAACAAGATGAACAAAACAATAAAGTTGGAACAATTTATTTGGTAAACGAATGAAACTGAGGCGTAGTAAAATTATTGTCCTAAAAAGTTATTCCGCCCCAAAAGTCGTAACCTCAGGTACAGATGGGCTCCTAGCGTTCACCTTCCAGAATTCAACGGTAAAACCACTAATTGTGTGTACTCATAGGAAGAGGTTTTGAACTTATCTCTGTGGATTGACCCCGACTCAAAGAATAACAGCAGTAGAGTATTTTTGAAGAAAAGAAGAAGTGTATGTTGATATGTATTATTCGGTGGTTTTATAGAAGAACTGGGTGTTAGTGGTGAACGTTGGAGAAAACAGAACTTTGTTGGCGTTTGTTGTGGCTTAATGAAGAACTGGACAGTTTTGAACGGTGTACTTAGTTTGTGGCTTAAACAAAATAGAAAATGTGATTGTGCCCTAGAAATAAGGCAAAAAATGACTTAAGAATTTTAGCAAAACTGTGGGCTACCTCGTTGCACCCGCAAGGCCAATTGGACTCGGATTTGCACCCCCCCTGGTGCGGGTGTAATAGGCACACACACGCATTAAGGTTTTTGGTCAGAAGTCCAAATTCTAAGTTTGGCTCACCTGTAAGGATAGCAAAGATCGAATATCCTTGTAAATAGGATTTGTAAGAAATTATTTAATAAAATGATATTTTATTGATAATTTGTGTTTTATGTGACTTATGATCGCGCTTCGAATTATGTGCGTATTTTTGAGTGTTTAGAGGTTAAATGTGAAAAATAATTTTTTCCTTAAAAAAAGACGTAAAAACACTATTCACGCTAAAAATGCAAACTCATTTTTTTTTAATTTTTCGAGTTACGGCATAACGTTTCTTTGAAAAAAGGGGGTTATTGGCGAAATCAATTTTTTAAAAATTGAAAGACGATTTTGGCTAACCGAGCGGATTACGAAAAGTAAATGAAAAAAGTTAGGAAACCTAACTGGATAAGAAAAAGTTTAAGTAGAATTAGTTTGACTAACTAAGACTAAGGATTTGGAGGATTGACTAAGAAATTTGGAATTGGTTAGGTTTGAACCGATGAATGAGCCTAGGGTCGAGCCTAGGATTTGAGAGGCTTGGCTATGGTTGAACCAAGGGTAAACCCTGGGGTTTACGGCAGTTTGGCTTAAGGTTGAACCATTACTCAAGTCTTAGGATTAAAACCTAAGACTTGAAGCCAAAGCATGTTTGTTAAATGATTATTCCACATGTGATAATGTTGTAGTGACTCATCTAGCAAGGTGGCAAGATGAGGGGCAAAGAAGGCTAAGAGTGGCCGGATTTTAGGAGCAAGGGGGAGGTTTTGGTGAGTCATCTAGCATGATTCACCACACCTAAGATATATTCAATAATGGAGGACGTTTCATTAAGTGATTTTGGCCATTAAGTGGTTATTAAGTGCCTTGGGTTAGTTTAAATTGTAGTAAGTTATTAAACACGATGGGGAAGACCTTGTGTGATTTAAGTTGGGTGACCAGTAAGAAGTAGAAAATAACTTTTATATAGGCAAATCAAAGTATCATCTCTTTCACTTTCACCAAAATTGGCTAAGTGTTAGAGAGAAAGTAAGAGAAAATCTAGAGAGTTAGAGAGGTGGAAGTGGGCGGATAAAAGGGAAGAAGAGGAGGAGCAAGATCAAAGCTAGGAAGGAGAAAAAGAATAAGAACCTATAAGTGGTAAACCTTAAACCATCATCTCTTCATTTCTTTTATTTTCTTTGAGTTTGATAGTTGTTGCTGGTTGGTTATAAGTGAAGATCATGATGGATCTTGAAGTTATAAGGTAGTTTTGAAAGAATTAATCTCATTAAACTACCCTAAAGATGCATGATAAGTGAATTAAATTATAAAACTTAAGCCCAAGCATAAGGATGGAAGAACAAGATGATTAGTGGACTTTAAATGGACCTAGATATGTGTTTCTTATATTTTTAGATATGATTTCAAAATATGAAATCATAGCTATGTAAGTTATGAAATTATGCCTAGTGGAATGGAAGAAAAATACCCTATAACGAAGTTATGTCAAAAAATTTCGTAAAAAGGTGTCAAATAAGGAAGCCTTAACTTGTTATTTCGTTCGAACCCAGTTTACGGGTAATTGATGTTTCCAGAAATTATTTCTTTCTCGGAGATATGTGGTTGGGTAAATATGTGAGCTGTGTGCTCAAGAATGAGTTCAATCCAACTTCAGATGAACAAGTTATAACCTTTAAAAAATTCGACATTTAAAACGTCTTTTAGTGAAAAAGACTCCCGGAAGGGTTTTGTTCATAATTCCCAACAAGTAATAGAATTGTGAAAAAATTTCTATCTAGGGGGATTTGAAGAATTTTTACAACGAAGAAATAGATGCGAGAACGAGTTCATTCCATCATCGAATGAGCAAGTTATGATGTGTCGGATTGAGGGCATTTAAACTGTGCAAATTTGAAAATTGAGCAAAGCTTATCAAAGTTTTTGTAGGGTGGGCACGGCCCGCACCACCTATAGTTTAAAAATGGGGCGCCTTGCGCCTGACATGAAGTAGGGTTTGATAGTATAGACTTCCTTTAGTAAATTAAATATAACTCTTTTATCCGAACTTTGATTGAGGTGATTCAAGATGCCTCGGAATGCTATGGAGTAGACCTACAAATTTTGTGACGCCCCCAAAATAAGTATACACCACCCATCTTGGGTCGCCAAATACATGGTATAAAATTCAAATACAAACTTAATTATACAATATGACCAAAAGCGTAGCTGAGAGTTTTTACAAGAATATTGTCTTCTAGACAATATTCAAACTAGCTCAAATTCAATCTCATTACAATTACTATCACACTATTTCATAGAATAGTGAGGACTACTAATGCAAATATTTGAACCGTCACTCCGTTCCCTGACTAGTCCCAGCTATATTCTCATTTGTTGAAGAGAACAATGAAAGCAAAGGGTGAGCTCAGCTAGCCTAGTAAAATATATTATGACTAAGATAATTCATAATAAATTATCGTCAGCCTTCAGCAGTGTTAAACTGATAAAATACAATAAACATCAAGTTTAACTGCAGCGGAACAAACAATCCATTAGAAGAGTCAAGTTGTAACGCCCTGAAATCCAGTCAATCTGCACACCCAGATTCTGTACGTCACGAGTACATCATTCATTCCAATATACATCATTATATACTGAAATATAACAACATACATTCTCAAATCCCAGTTTCTAATACCTTATAACCTTGTTCATTACAAATAATGTTAAATACATTATTCTTTACATCTTACACGAGTGACTTTCATTCGTCACCAAGGATACATAACTGTTCATTAAACTAATCTATAGTTCAATTAAATTATTCTATATTACAAGTCTTCACTTGATCTTCACGCTCATCCATAAACTGAATGGCACTTCTCCTGGATACCAATAAGCTTGATCTTTACTGGATCCTTAAGTTCTTCTAACATCGTACGCTGAAAATGATTTTTATTTAAAGCAAGTGTTAGCATTCAATTGCCCAGCAAGTCATAACGGTTGAACAAACAACTTCAAGAATTCAAACATTCCTTTAAAACTTCAATAACCGAACAAAAAATGTTATGAAGCAGCTTGAATAATAGGATTAATCTCGATTCCTATCATTTTAAAACATTATTCACATTCACTTTGAAATACTTTCACTCTTCTACCTTTTTCATACACATCCTGCCTGGCTAGAATCATTAGCACAGACTTAACAATAACGAATCTTGTATAGACAGAGCATTCTCTTATTGAACAGTTTAATCATAGAACAATTCATCTCATAGAAACACTGAAGTGTTCACATTGTGGCACAAATATCGTACATTTTCATATAAACAAAACTTCTCAATTTCAACATCTGAGAAGTTTAAGAAACTAGCATTCATTTAATATATGGATGAAGTAAGGAAACTTGCCTTACGCACAGCTACAGCTTACACTGAACTGTTTATTCCAATCCCTATATAACACATAAGGAGAAAACATAAACACCAATTAGTCATATACTTGACTTACGTATTGGTTTACTCAACTTTACTTCTCAGGGTTCGCGTTCTTGCAACCTAAGTTTACACGACCAACTTTCATTACCGGTTTACGGCTTCATTACATACGGAGATGTCTTAATCATACGTTCATTATCTTTGATGATTTACATTCTTATCCTCTTCTTATAACTTCTCTAGGACTCAGCACACATCGCTTCTCTACTAATATTCTGTATGGTACTCTGAGTGGTTTCCCACAAACAACCAACAAACAAGTTCCCGTCTCGTCTACACTGCAATCACAGTGAGTTAGATCGGCTACAAGTTTCGTATATACCTTCACTCTCTAAAGGAGTTGTTTAGCCCAGCTCCCATATGTCAACCATCAAAGGTTATGATTGTACCACAACCTAACTTATATTAACTTATCCGAACCATTAAATTATAACGTTTGATAAGTCAATTTCTTATTCCTTATGTCTTTCTAGCAAATAAATGCCATACCTTAGGATTCATTCTTTATTGTCCAAGTCATACTATAACACCCCCTTTCCGAAATAGAAAGAGAGGTTACGCACAAAACATAACAAAATGATGAATATATAGCAAAACTCTAATCCACAAAAGAATAATCTCAAATCGATTAAATGTCTTAGAACAAACCATAATAAATGCCACACTGGCTCAAACCACAGTCTGAAATAACTATTACAACTCTAAATAAATCAATGTATCATAGCCTAACAAGATATATTAAAATTATTGGATAGAAGGGAGCTCTCGTCACACTTGCCCTTGATTCCCCTGATTACCTGCCGGAAGAAAAATACAGCATGAGCCAAATGCCCAGTACGGATATAGAATACAAATAATAAACTGAAATAACTAACTCAATGAAATGAAATGAAGCGAAACGAACTGAAATGAAACGAAACGAACAAAACTGACACAACGAAATAATATTCTGAATCAAATGGCTGGGTGTTATTTTATACCGAGCTCAGAACAACACAGAAATATACCTTGCCACACAGGTAAGTTAAATAATGCCACACATGCAAATCAAAATAATGCCACATAGGCATAACATACATCGGACCGGCTGGATCCAAATGCATGCAAATTGGAAGGCGTGTTTGGCGCAAACATCACCAATCCGTAGAACAGAATAGAACAGAAAACTAGGGCCGACCCATACGCCTCCCACAACAAAATACCAAATGGCCAACTCCCACCGAAGCACAAAACGGAGACGCCGTGGACTGATCACACCACCACAAAAGGTGTCATGCCTCGGTGCCAAGAAGAGATGTCTGTGGTACCCCCACGGGTGGTTATAGCTCAGGTATACCCTACGGTATTCTAACAAAATATAATATCACAACACATGTGACAAAATATCAATACAAATGGGTTCTAAAGTGTACATGTTAAATCGAACGAATCCTCAACACAAGCCTCTAAAAATATAATAACATGCACATCACTATAACTATCAATATAAAATTTAGACATGATACATTATCCTAAAGAGTACAAATATGAGTTCTAAATATCAATGCCCCAAAACGAAACAGTCACATGGATTTGAGAAGGAACAAACATGCGAAACAATAACTAACTTCTAAACGAAAACAAAACGAACAAATCAAAATTAAAAGGATTATAGCTGAAGGAGTACGGAATCCGTACCTGAATTAATTAATGCAATACCCAAAATTATTATCCCAATATAGTTCGTTAAATTCCTTCCGTCCGATCTAATAAATAAATAATAAAATAAAATTTATTACAAATCTAGCCATTACAAACATACTATTATTTAATTTATTATTAAGTAAATTTATAATTTTATCATTAGAATTAATTAATTAGTATAGAAATTTTTTAATTTAATTTATAAATAACATAAGTTAGTTAATATAATATAAACAATAATATATATATATATAGATATATTATTGTTTATATTATATTATATATATATATATATATATATATATTTATAACCGTACCATATCAATATATATATATATATACCTGACAAACAAGAAACCACTAATTTATATTTATATATATATATATATATATATATATATATATATATATATATATATATATGCAGTACCCTATATATATAATTACACCATTATTCTCATTATCAATCAGTGTTACTGCTAGCTCAAGCAACTATCACCATATTTAATTAATTAATAAAATAACTTACTACACAAGACCAACTTCCTTGATTACAAGTTGCAAATAATTGACTTCGTAGCAACTTAAATGGAATAATTACCTTTTTTCCTTCCGCAGCAACCTTCGGCTTGGTCAGATCGTTTCTTTTTTTTAGCAGCGCCGCCCCTCTTTTTATTATATTAGATGAATGATGTTCTTAATACATTATAGGTTTTATATTTTAATCATTGAAATACATTTTTTTTAAACTCCAAATTTTAATAGAATTTTAAAAATTACACAATTATAAATTTGATCCACTTAATTTAAAGCCCAATTTTACCAATTTATTTTATCCATCACTTATTAATACATTAGCCCACATAAATTAAATAACTAGTTGACCCAAATAAAAGATGAAGTTTAATTAGAAAAATTAAAATATGCATTTAAATGTTATTTATTTATTTATTATTTTACTGGGTATTACATCACCTACCCCTTAAAAAGAATTCGGTCCTCGGAATCAAAAGAATAGAATGTACCTAATTATCAAAAAGATGCGGATACTCCGCTCAAATAGACTCTTCCATCTCCCAAGTGGCTTCCCGCTCGTAATGATTCTTTCACAAAACCTTAACAAACGGAATAGTTTTCCTCCTTATAATCCTTTCTTGACGATCCAAAATATCCTCAGCTTGCTCCTCACAAGTAAGATCCTCCCGAATCTTATCGAATGGATATTGCTCCACGTGCAACGGATGATAATGATAACTCCTCAACACCGACATATGGAACACATTGTGCACATGAGCTAGCTGTGGAGGCAAAGCTAACCGATATGCAACCTCACCAACCCTCTCCAGAATCTCAAATGGTCCAATATAACGCGGACTAAGTTTCCCTTTCAACCCAAATCGCCGAATGCCCTTCCAAGGAGAAACTTTTAGAAACACATGCTCACCAGGTTCAAATTCTAAAGTCCTCCTATGCTTATCAGCATAAAACTTTTGCCGTGATCGAGTCAACTTCAATTTCTCCTTTGCCATCGCTACCTTCTCTGTAGTTATTTGGACTAACTCAGGGCCTTCTATGGCCCTTTCACCAACCTCATCCCAACAAGTTGGTACCCGACACTTTCTACCATACAATGCCTCAAACGGTGCCATCCCAATACTTCTATGCCAGCTGTTGTTATAAGCAAACTCAACTAAGCTCAATTAATCATCCCAATTACCCGACCATTCAACTGCACAACACCTCAACATATCTTCCAACGTCTGAATAGTCCGTTCGGATTGCCCATCAGTTTGCGGATGAAAAGAAGTACTGAAGTTGAGCCGAGTACCCCAAGCTTGTTGAAACCCTTTCCAGAACCGTGAAGTAAACTGTGGATCCCGATGTGAAACAATAGACACTGGAGTACCATGAAATCTAATAATCTCCTGCTGAAAGATATGTGCCACCCTATTTACCGAGTAACCCTCGTGGATAGCTAAAAGGTGTGCCGATTTGGTCAGTCGGTCCACCACTACCCAAATAACATCATTCTTCTTGAAAGTCTTCGGCAAACTAGTCACAAAATCTATCATGATATCCTCCCACTTCCACACTGGAATGTCTAACTATTGCAGCAAACCACTAGCTCATTGACGTTCTATCTTCACTTGTTGACAAGTGAGGCACTTCCCAACATATTCAGCCACGTCTCGTTTCATCCCATTCCACCAAAAAGTCTTCTTCAAATCCCTATACATTTTTGTAGAACTGGATAAATAGAAAATGGCGAACTATGAGCCTCTACTAATACCGCCTCCCGAATGATTGGATCGGACAGTACACACAACCGGTCACCCAACCAAATCACACCATGGTCATCAATATGAAACTCAGGTTGCTTGCCCTCCTCTATATTATGCGTCATACTCCACAACTCCCCATCTTCTTTTTGAGCTTCTTTGACCCGCGAGATAAGAGAGGGCTCCATTCTCATACCTGCCAAATGCCCATCTGAACCTCGTACATACAACTCCAACTAGAGCCGCTCAATATCCGAAATAAGCTGAGGATGTGTAATAAAGGCTGCTACACTCCTTGAACTCTTTCGGCTAAGAGCATCTGCAACCACATTTTCCTTCCCCGGGTGATACTGAATTCTAGCATCATAATCTTTTAGAAGCTCCAACCAACGCCTCTACCTCATATTGAGCTCCTTCTGAGTAAAAATGTATTTAAGACTCTTGTGATCGGTGAAGATATCACAAGTCTCTCCATACAAATAAAGCCTCCAAATCTTTAGGGCAAAAATCACCGCTGCCAACTCCAAATCATGTGTGGGATAATTCACCTCGTAATGTTTAAGCTGCCTAGAAGCATAAGCAATCACCTTACCGTGTTGCATCAAAACACACCCTAAGCCCTTCTTACAAGCATCACTATAAATCTGGTAACCTCTTGTCCCCGACGGCAATGTAAGTATAAGAGCTGTCACAAGTCGTTTCTTCAATTCCTCGAAACTCTTCTCACGCTCCTCATTCCACACAAACTTCATGCCCTTTCTCATCAACTGAGTCAATGGCAAGGCAAGCAAGGAAAACCCTTCCACAAACCTCCTACAATACACTTGCAAACCCAAGAAACTCCTAATCTCTGTCACTGTAGTAGGTCTTGGCCATTTAGTGATAGCCTCAACCTTCGAAGGATCCACCTTAATGCCTTCAGCAGAAACAACGTGGCCTAAAAATGCGACATGCTCCAACCAAAACTCGCATTTAGAGAATTTAGCATACAATTTCTCTTTCTGCAAAATCCCCAAAACACCTTGAGAAGATGCTCCTCGTTCTCTTCCTTAGACTTAGAGTAAACCAAAATGTCATCAATAAAGCCATAACAAATTGGTCTAAGTACTCCCTTAACACTCGATTCATCAAATCCATAAACACCGTCGGAGCGTTAGTCAACCCAAATGGCATCACCAGAAACTCGTAATGCCCATATCGAGTGGGAAAAGCTGTCTTAGGGATATCCTCATCCCTTACCCTCAACTGATGATAACCTGATCTCAAGTCTAACTTCAAAAATACTTCGCCCCCTAAAGTTGGTCAAACAAGTCATCAATCCTCGGTAATGGGTACCGATTCCTGATGGTAAACTTGTTCAACTCCCTGTAGTCTATGCAAAACCTCATAGACCCATATTTCTTCTTCACAAATAAGACCAGAGCAGCCCATAGTGAAACACTCGGGTGAATCACACCACGATCTTACAACTCCTGCAACTGTTCCTTCAACTCTTGCAACTCCAACGGTGCCATTTGATACGGCGCCTTAGAGATAGGCTCCTCACCGGGAACAAGCTCAATCGCAAACTCTACTTCCCGTTGTGGTGGCAACCCTAAAAATTCCTCAGGAAACACATCAGAAAAGTCACGAACAATTGGAACATCTTCAATACGAGACTCACCCTTAGAGGTATCTTTCATAAACGCCAAATACCCCTCACAACCCTTTGCTACCAATTTCCCAGCCTTCAAAGCTGAAATTAACTTCAACACCCTACTAGGCTGTGACCCCTGAAACACGAACTCTGGAGACTTCACATCTCCAAATATAACCTTCTTCGCCTGACAATCAATAGTGGCCTGGTGCTTATCCAGCCAGTCCATCCCAAGAATGACATCAAAATCATGTATACTCATCGGAAGAAGATTAGATCTACGAATCTTATCTCCAAAACTGATCGCGCATCCTCGATACAAATCAGAAATAACAACAAAAGTCTGCATCGGGGTAGCAATAGACATAAAAGAATCTAAAGACTGAGATGGCACACCCAGGTGCCGAACAAAAGACTGAGCAACAACGGAATGAGTAGAACCCATATCAAACAAAAGAAACGCCTCACGATTGCCAACTAAAAGAGTGCTAGAAACAGTACCTAGTGCACCTGCTGCCTGAATATACGTCAAGGTAAACACTCGACCACCTTGACGCTGACCTCCATTGCCACCATTATCACCACCTCCACCATTACCACGTGGCCCGGTACAATCCTTAGCAATATGACCCGTCTGTCCACACTAGAAGTATGCACCTGTGAGTCTGTGGCACTGCCTCCCCGGATGATTAGCCCCACAAGTAGCACAAGGAGCTATCGGAATAAGATTTGGGTTACCACCACCAGCCGGTCCTTGATAACGACCCTGATTCTGCCCTTGTTGACGATTCTGACCACGCTAAGGTAGTTGAAGCTGACGATTCTGCCCTTGCTGAGGCATCTGCTGATAACCCCTATTTTAATTCTGGCCACCACGGTTCCTAGTCCATTGACCACCCTGATTCTTCCCATGTTGACCTGAAGTTTGCCCCTACTGGTCATCTCTTCCCTCTTTCAACTCCCTTCCAGTTTAGAAGACAGAAAGTCTTGTCTCTCCATCTCAATATTCTTGGCAGCATTGGCCACTACTGATACATCTGCAAACTTGGTGTTAATGAGATGTTGCCGATACCTGTAATGGATCCTCCACCTAAACTTCTCTGCCTGTTCTGCTGCAGTCCCTGCTGAGGTTCCCGCAAAGCCTTTCAACCTAGTAAACCTCGTCATGAAGTCCGTGATGGACTCATCAACTTTCTGCCGAATCGACAGATACTCTCTAGCATAGGCCTCTTTATCAGCAGTAGGAAAATACTGCTGATAAAAGATCTCACAAAATTCTGCCCAGTTAAGTGTCCCAATCCATCACCCTTTGTTACTTTCACCGCCTTCCACCACCTCTGTGCATCCCCTTCCAGCTTGTAAGCCGCAAGTAACACTTTCTGATTATTTGAACACCCCAACACATCAAAAATCTTCTCTAAGTGGGCAATCAAATTCTCTGCATCAATTGGAGTTGGAGCTGAACTGAATGTCTGTGGTTTCTGCTTCTAGAACCTCTCCAACCACACATACATTAGAACCACCTGCTGATCAATGCCATCCACATTCTCTTCCTCTTCGTTTGCCTGTGGACTATTATTTCTCGGGTTCTCCTGCTCAGGAATTTCTGGTGGCGGCTGCTGCTGCATTGACTGTACAACCTGTGCCACCAACTGAGGTAACGCCTGATTCACAGCCTGATTCACCAAGGTAGCTAATTGAGCATTTATCTGATTATTAGGTTGCTCATTGGGCTGACCATCACCCCTTCCCCTATTGTTGCCTCGCCTCCCAACAACTCTGGTGGATCTACGAGCCATCTAACAAAGAGATCAACGAATAGATAAAAAAACAGATTATTGACAGATTCGAATATAGCTGATATGATAGCTGAACAGAAAATTAAATAGAACAAAACCTAACTCAGAAGTCTACCCATAACTCACAGGTCAAACCTAAATAGGTTTTCTATAGGAAAGAACCTGGCTCTGATACCAACTCTGTAACACCCCCTTTCTGAAATAGAAAGAGAGGTTACGCACAAAACATAACAAAATGATGAATATATAGCAAAACTCTAATCCACAAAAGAATAATCTCAAACTGATTAAATGTCTTAGAACAAACCATAATAAATGCCACACTGGCTCAAACAACAGTCTGAAATAACTATTACAACTCTAAATAAATCAATGTATCATAGCCTAATAAAATATATCAAAATTATTGGATAGAAGGGAGCTCTCGTCACACTTGCCCTTGATTCCCCTGATTACCTGCCAGAAGAAAAACACAATATGAGCCAAATGCCCAGTACAGATATAGAATACAAATAATAAACCGAAATAACTAACTCAATGAAATGAAATGAAACAAACTGAAATGAAACGAAATGAACAAAACTGACACAACGAAATAATAGGCTGAATCAAATGGCTGTGTGTTATTTCATACCGAGCTCAAAATAAAACAGAAATATATCTTGCCACACAAGCAAGTCAAATAATGTCACCCAGGCAAATCAAAATAATGCCACACAGGCATAACATACATCAGACCGACCAGATCCAGATGCATGAAAATCAGAAGGCGTGTTTGGCGCAAACATCACCAATCCGCAGAACAGAACAAAATAGAAAACTAGGGTCGACCCATACGCCTCCCACAACAAAACATCAAATGGCCAACTCCCACCGGAGCACAAAACGGAGACTCCGTGGACTGATCACACCGCCACGGAAGGTGTCATGCCTCGGTGCTAAGAGGACATGCCTGTGGTACCCCCACAGGTGGTTATAGCTCAGGTATACCCTACGGTATTTTAACAAAATATAATGTCATAACACATGCGACAAAATATCAATACAAAGGGGTTCTAACGTGTACATGTTAAATCGAACGAATCCTCAACATAAGCCTCTAAAAATATAATAACATGCACATCATTATAACTATCAAAATAAAATTTAGACATGATACACTAGCCTAAAGAGTACAAATATGAGTTCTAAATATCAATGCCCCAAAACGAAACTATCACATGGATTTGAGAAGGAACAAACATGCGAAACAATAACTAACTTCTAAACAAAAACAAAACCAACAAATCAAAATTAAAAGGATTATCGCTAAAGGAGTACGGAATCCGTACCTGGATTAAGTAATTCAATACCCAAAATTATTATCCCAATATAGTTCGTTAAATTCCTTCCGTCCGATCTAATAAATAAATAATAAAATAAAATTTATTACAAATCTAGCCATTACAAACATAATATTATTTAATTTATTATTAAGTAAATTTATAATTTTATCATTAGAATTAATTAATTAGTATACAAAATTTTTAATTTAATTTATAAATAACATAAGTTAGTTAATATAATATAAACAATATAATATATATATATATATATATATATATATATAATCGTACCATATCAATATATATATATATATACACACACACAATACCCTATATACATAATTACACCATCATAGTCATTACGAATCACTATTACTGCTAGCTCAAGCAACTATCACCATATTTAATTAATTAATAAAATAACTTACTACACAAGACCAACTTCCTTGATTACAAGTTACAAACTGACTTCGTACCAAATTAAATGGAATAATTGCATTTTTTTCCTTCCGCAGCAACCTTCGGCTTGGTCAGATCGTTTCTTTTTTTTAGCAGTGCTGCCCCTCTTTTTATTATATTAGATGAATGATGTTCTTAATACATTATAGGGTTTATATTTTAATAATTGAAATACATTTTTTTTAAACTCCAAATTTTAATAGAATTTTAAAAATTACACAATTATAAATTTGATCCACTTAATTTAAAGTCCAATTTTACCAATTTATTTTATCCATCACTTATTAATACATTAGCCCACATAAATTAAATAACTAGTTGACCCAAATAAAAGACAAAGTCCAATTAGAAAAATTAAAATATGCATTTAAATGTTATTTATTTATTTATTATTTTACAGGGTATTACACATTCAATCTTTTGTATACTCAGAGTGATCATTCCTGTTAATCATTAACTCGGCTTCGTTATGTTAACGTCATTTTCTTTAATTCAGTTCTTTACCATTCATGGTTTAATCATGATCTTCATTATTTTACGGTCAAACCATACATGGGGTGCAGGTTCGATCCATTTAGTATTTTCGTACCCTCAACCTTCACATCAGTTAAAGTGTTTAACACTTACATTTCATTCTAACATTCTCCATCTGAATTACTATCAGCTTCCATTAATCTTATTATCGTTCATTACGAATTTCTTGATACCATTCATATCTTACTTAATACTTTCGTTATCCATTACATGAATCCCATGTTCATTACTCATTCTTAATGTCGAAGCCATACCGTTCGTTGTATGCTAAGACCGGTCGTTCATTGCAACTGCGTTGCGTTCACAGCGTCTATACGCTTTACACTTATCTCTTATTACCACTACATAACATCGAAATGTTATTCATTACCCTCGTCACTCAATGTCTAAGGAATCACAATCATAGCAATCCCCCACGTTCGTTTATCACGACTACGGTCCCCGGATATCAGTTTCGTAACCTGCGTCTACATTCTTTGTTGTTTAATCTTTCCATTCAACCTTTACTAAAGGTTTAAATCACTTGATTAAGTGTTACATTGGTTAAACATTATGTTCTTTAGCTTTCGTTCACTACAAGAAATCACACATTTTATGACGAATTTTTTGCCACGCACAAAATTTGTCACAATTTGTTAATTAATAATTACGAAATTCATAATCGTCCCTAAAACTTTTGCTTTTGTGACACCCTTTAATTTTGTTACTATTAATTATCTATATCATCACTAATTTCCACATTTGATGACGATTAACAAAATTTCGTCACAAGTTATTTTGGAGGTAGAATTTCGTACCAATATTTTGGAGGGAAATCTTTTAGTGACATTTTGTAATAATTGATGACAGTATTTATTGTCACACAATATTTCTTTCGATGACAATATAAAAGTTTTTCATTAATTATTTGTAAAATTTAGTGATAATGTACTTTCATCACTAATGTTCACATTTAGTGACGCCAAATACAAATTCATCACAATTTTATTTGGAGGTAAAAAGTTTTTGAAAAATTTTTGGGGGGAAATTTTTTAAAGACGAAAAACTTATAATTTATGACAATTTGTATTGTCATAAATACCAATTTTATATAACGAGATATAATAGTTTGTCACTAATTAGATGAGTGAATAAGTGACAAAAATGGCTCGTCATAAATTCTTATATTTAGTGACAATGTACGTAATATCGTCACAATTTTATTTGAAGGCAAAATTTTTCTAAAAAATTTTAGAGGAAAATTTTTTAAAGACGAAAAAAATAATAATTTATGACAATTTGTATTGTCACAAATACCAATTTTATATGATGAGATAATAGTACCTCACTAATTAGATGCGTGGATAAGTGACAAAAATGGTTCGTCATAAATTCTTATATTTATTGACAAAGTACGTAATATCGTCACAATTTGATTTGAAGGCAAAAAAATTTAAAAATATTTGGAGGTAAATTTTGTAAAGACGAAAAATTAATAAAATATAACAATTTTTATTATCACAAATACTAATTTTATATGATAAGATAATAGTGTGTCACTAATTAGATGAGTGGATAGAATCATGTATAGAATAAATGTGATACAGTAATGGTAGAGACATCTTTAGGATACTAGGTTTTAGGTTCTAGGTTCTAGGTTTAAAACTAGTCAATATAATTATAAAAGTTAAAATTTGTCAAATAAAATGCTACGTTGAGTGAATTAAAACAAAAAATCAGTTAAATTATTTACAAAGTTTAGTGATACATTTTTATTCCTGATTTATCAATAAATTTGGTTTAATTTTATTGAATGACTTAATAATATACTATTATTTAAATGAACGAGATTTCTTAGTAAAAAAATATGAATAGATCACATTTAGTGAATAATAATAATAATAATAATAATAATAATAATAATAATAATAATATCTAAATATGGACTAAAATATTATTATAATAGATTTTTTCCTATGAATCTATGACAACACTCCCAATATGAATAGGATTTCTCATTGTCCTCCCTTTTAAATTACTACAAATACAAACAAAATCCTCATTATCGTAATTCCCCAAATAATAGTTTCGGCGAAAAAATCTCTCATAGCATTTAGAATCAATCCAGAAGAAAATTATCTTAAATTAGGGTTGTGGTTGATTGTAATTGTAAGACCCTGAATTTTTTTAAAATAAAATGGAATTTCTTTTATTTATTATTTTAAAATAGTAAGGGTTTATTTAATTAATGTGGTTAGTTATGGGTAAAATGCGCAAATATTTTAAATAAGCAAATGGTTACTGTCGGGAAATATTTGTACGACGCCGCAGCTTTGTGTGGGCCCCATAACGGAAAGACATTGGATGAAGTAAACGACAAGTATAAGTTGTTTATAAATAACGGCGTAGTTGTTATCGTTAATACTATTGGAATACTCGGCGGTTAAAACACAGTAGCACACGGTATTGCATCAATTATTGATTCTTAGGTAAGAAGGCACTACTCAATAATTGTTACAGTAATTACTATTCAATATTTTATTTTATTGATTCAATAATTACTACGTTGATATTTTATATTATTATTGTTTCAATAATTGTCACTACACAATATTTTTCATTATCAGATCAATAATTCATATTATTTGAATAATATTATTAGATAACATTATTGACAATGTCTAGAAAATTCTGTCTAAGGAGAGGTTTGGTCACATAATTGCGCCTCAGTAAGGAGAAATCCTTATTGGAAAGCTCCCTCTTTCCTGGAAACGGTCTGGTTGTCAGTTTTGTGATTCTGTAATATTATTTGTGAATAATTAATTATTAATTTATATGATAAGAAAAATATTTATTTTATGTGGATATAGATGGAGAAAATTTTTAATGTGACAATTGTTGAAAATTGATATTTTATCTTTTTCTGATAAAATAATTCACTTAAATATATTATTATATTTTAATAATATAATAATGGTGATATTTTTACAAAGAAAGTGTGATATATGAATAAATGAGGAGGAAGAATATTTTTGTTACAATAAATATTAAAAACATATTTTACATGTTTGTGGACCTCATTTCTTGAATGAAATTTGATTATAGCCTGTAAAATCATCCGTATGTGGATTCCGGTCAATTTCTGTTTAGAATTTAGAAAAACTTTCTTCTGCAAAGTTGTAGAGAATTTAATTTCCTATGGAATGAACATAAGATTTGAATTTTTTTGATAAAAGGGCTATTTATTATGAATTATTGAAATTCCGGAATATTGAGTCTGAATTGATTTTGTTACAAAATTTGTTTTAAACATGTTTTTCATTTTTTGTGTGGTAAATGTGTTTTTGATGTGGTGGGCTAAGGAAAATTTGATTATAAATATATTATTTTATTAAATTTTCTGCATTGGTGTTCTAAAAATTTTCCTATAAATAGGGTGCTTAGGTTATAATTGAAAATCACACCAGAAACTGAAGTTTTCTCTCTCTATATTATCGAGCGTATTTTTGTGGGTATTTAGATATCTTAAGTATTGCTATACGGTGCAAGTTTCCTTCAACTTTATATTTGATATTCCAGCCAGAAGTACTATTCTTTTAAGGTAAGGGATGTTATTTTTTTTAGAAATGATATTATTTCTTTCAATATTATAATGCCGGAATATTGGTAAGATTTTTCTTGTGAAATTCTGATCTTTTCATGTCAGATTTACTATTTATGAGTTACTATTCACGAGTACTATTCATGAAGCATGATGATTTTTCTTGTGAAATTTCTACTTTTTAGTGTCAGAGTTACTATTCACGTATATGGTACTATTCACATATATGACACTATTCATGAATACGACATTATTTACAGAAAAATTAAAATTTTCTTTTTTTGTGTCCAAGATTGTCTGTTATGGTTCCTATCTTTGATTGGATCTATGTTTTGATCTTTATTTTTGAATTCTGCTCCACAATAGTTTATTATGGAGTATTTTTGAACTTGGATTGTCTAAAATACGAATCCTTAATATTTATTCTTTTGTCTCACTGAATTCGTTTTCTTTAAAATATATTTTTCATCATTCTCAGTCTTAAATGATGATATAACTGAATATTTTTGGCCTGTAGTGCAAAGATGAATGATTTCTTGATGAATATCTTTGGCCCGTAGTGCAAAGATGAACAGGTGTTGAGATGAACATGACCTACTGATGAATATCTTTGGCCTGTAGTGCAAAAATGAATATTTGATTCAAGAAGAATATTGATTGATGTTAGAGGGATAAAATATTGATGGCGGACTTTTAAATTCATAGAAAATAGTAGATTTCATTCTCTACGTAACTCTTCTATGAATTGTTATTTCCGCTGCAAATATTGATCTGAAACTTGTTGTCTATTATATTCTATCAAATTTTACCTGTTGAAGACTAACGATAATTTATTCTATATTATCTTAGTCATAATATTCTTTACTGGGCTAGTTGAGCACAACCTTTTTCTTTTTGTTCCATTTTTCTTCTCAGGAAGCGAGATTATAGCAGGAACTAGTCGGGGTGTGGAGTGATGGTTCAAGATAGTTGTTTTAGTAGTCCTCACTATTTTGTAAAATAGTGTATCAATAATTGTAATGAGGACTTTATTTGAGTGTGGATATTGTCTAGATAACAATATTTGTATTTAAACTCACAATATATGTGTTGTCGTAGTTTGCACGACAATTGTATCAATAAAGTTTTAGATGTTTCTGTACCATGTATTTGATGACTCATAATGGGTTGGATGGAATGGACCTATTTTGGGGGCGTCGCAGTTGGTATCAGAGCTTAGGGATATGATCTCTGGCGGAAATCGGGGAATAGAACTAGGAGGGGAGAGATGAGTAAATCCTTCGCTAGTGTGTCCTAGCTAAACTTATTTGTTGGTTGGTCAGAATATAGGGATATTATGTGATATGTTAATTTCTTTAATTAACCCTTGTTTTATGGCAATAATTGAGAATGACAACTGAGAATGTTAACAGTAGAATAAATGAGACCGTGGAGACACCTTTGCTCACCAATGAGGAGAACGTGCAACAGACCGATAATGTTCCTCTTGTGAACAACAACACTGAGCAGACGATGAACGACAGGATGTTTAGAAACTTTTTGCAGTTCATGCAAAATCAAACGAGGGAGACTAGTGTACAAAATACAGGTGGAAATGATAGCAACGTACGGTTTATCACAGCCAAGCAGTTCAAAGAGTTGGGACCACTAGAATTCTGGGGAAAGCCAGATCCGATTAAGGCGGAGACGTGGATCAAGCAAATTACTAAGATATTCGATGTCTTGGGATGCACGGAAAAACAGAAGGTTCCATTCGCCACTTTTATGTTCCGTAATAAGGCAGATTACTGGTGGGAATCTGTGAAGTGTACCAGCCAGCCCCACTCAACATGTCTTGGGAAACATTTCAGAAACTGTTCAATGACAAGTACTTTCCTGAAAGTATTCATCATATGAAGGAGGTAGAGTTTATTAGACTAGAACAGAACAACATGACGGTGTCCTAGTACGAGGCGAAGTTCGCGAAGTTATCTAGGTTTGCACCTCATTTAGTAGAGAATGAGGAACGTATGACGCGGATGTTTCTGAGAGGTTTGAAACTCGAAATTCGTCAATACCTCATTTCTCATAAATTTTCTCTATAATCAGATGTTGTGAACAGGGCTCAATTATTAGAGCGAGATAATGAGTCTGTTTAACTGGGCGACCAATAACGCGATGATAATCGTACCGGTGGCAACGGTCATCGGGACAATGATAACCATCGTAAAAGAAATTATCAGGCAAGAAATGGTAACCACTTCGGTGATAATCATGGCCAAGATAATAGAAGAAATGATTCAAGTGGAAAATTCAAGAAGAGAAGATTTAACGATGACGAGAAGACGTCGGCAACAGCACCAGCAACAAATTATAGGGGAGGAGAACGACCGCTAGTTAGATGCTACAGATGTGGAGAGGAGGGACATATAAGCCCAAACTGTTCACAACCTTCCAAGGTATGTTTTAGTTGCGGAAAAGACGGTCATATAGCTCGATTTTGTCCTGTAGCAAAATCAAGTCCAGCTGCGACGGTGACACCAAAGACGGATACGAACAAAACAAAGTCGGTGGTTTCAAGAAAAGCGTTTTTCGTGACATTTCAAAAAGCAAGTAACCCGAACGAAGTTGTCACGGGTTAGTTAATTATAAATTCTTACGAAGTCTATACCTTATTAGATACCGGTTCTACCCATTCTTTTATCTCTCTTGCTTGCGCTCAACGTTTAAACTTGACTCCGGAGAAATTAGACTTTGAATTGTCTGTGGAGACTCCGTTAGGAGAAACTTTTATCACATCCACTTTTTATAAATCTTGTTTGATCCAAGTTGGCACCATCACATTACCTGTTGATCTTATCTCTTTAAAAATACTTGTTTTTGATGTGATTTTAGGGAATGATTGGGTACTACTCATCATGCCAAAATTGATTATTTTCATAAGGTTGTTAGTTTTCATATACCTAAGCAACCTATTATTCGAATTCAAGAAACCAAACCATTGAAGTCAAACACTTTCATATCAAGCCATAAAGTCATTCGTTTATTGAAAAACGAATGTCAAGCTTTCTTAGCCATGTCATGGACTTGAACAAAAATACGTCAGATTTAAATGATATTTCTGTTGTTAGTAAATTTCCTGACATATTTTCTGAAGAATTTCCTAGCCTACCCCCAGAGCGTGATATTGAATTTTGTATCGTCTTTGAATCCGGTACAAAACCCATTTTTAAAATCTCATATCGAATGGCTCCTATTGAACTTCGGGAGTTAAAAACCCAACTATAGAAGTTGATACCCGAGCCTCTAATTGGTGACTTCCTTTGTGGAATGCACCGAAGCTAGACTCTCCGTAGGGGACACCATATTCGTGCGATAGTAAACTGATAGGTGCCATTGTGACGTGCTATCCAAAATTGGGATATGAGTCACAGTTGAGTGCAACCTAAGTCAGTAATCGAAATACGTAGTTTTCTTGGCTTAGTTGGTTATTATCGGAGATTCGTGGAAAGATTTTTAAAATCGCTACTTCATTAACTCAGCTGACTCGTAGAGATACAAAATTCGAATGGAGCAAGGAATGTGGAAGAACTTCGAAGAACTTCGAAGAACTCAAGAGGAGACTCATTTCGGCACCTGTTCTGACCATACCATCCTGGAAAAACGAACGTGGTAGCTGACATGTTGAGTAGAAAATTATATACGAGTAAGAGTACGATAATGTCAAAGACGCATTTCGTATAACTTACAAATGATAGAGATAGAGTTAAAAACTCTAGGGACCCACGTGATGATATACGAGTAGAATCGACTTTAATCGATAGTTAAAACCGCTCAAGCTACACACTAGAGCTGATGAATATGAAGAATGAGGTGCAAGAAGTTTTTATTCCAAAAGCGAGAATCGGCGATGTGAGGAAAGCTCAAACCTTCGATTTATTAGTCTATTTGAAATCCTCGATCAAGTAGGAACTTTGTCTTATAGACTCGTTTTACCGCCAAGTATGTTACATGTTCATAACGTTTTTCGCGGATCGATGTTACGAAAATATGTGATCGACCCGAACCACGTTATTGAGTTAGAATCAGACGAAATAGCCATAGATTTAGTGTACGAGGAGGTACCTGTCAAGATCTTGGATAGGAAGGAGCATGTCCTACGTACAAAGGTCATACCGCAAGTTGAAGTTTTGTGGAGAAACCATGCTATTGAAGAAATGACCTGGGAGTTGGAATCAGAAATAAAAGTGAGGTATCCTCACCTTTTCGAAACACCAGGTACGTACATCAATTTCGAGGACGAAATTTCATAATGAGGGGAGGTTGTAAGACCCCGATTTTTTTTAAAATAAAATATAATTTCTTTTATTTATTATTTTGAAATAGTAAGGGTTTATTTGATTAATGTGGTTAGTTATGTGTAAATGCGGAAATATTTTAAATAAGCAAGTGGTTATAAAATATTCATTATTGTCGGGGAATATTCGTTTGGTCGTAGAATATTCTTACTGTCGAGGAATATTCGTACGATGTCGCAGCTTTGTGTGGGCCCCATAACGGAAAATGATTGGATGAAAAAAACGACAAGTATAAGTTGTTTATAAATAACGATGTAGTTGTTATCGTTAATACTGTTGGAATACTCGGTGGTTAAAACACAGTAGCAAACAGTATTACACCAATTATTAATTCTTACGTAAGAAGGCACTACTCAATAATTGTTACAGTAATTACTGTTTAATATTTTATTTTATTGATTCAATAATTGCTACGTTGATATTTTATATTATTATTGTTTCAATAATTGTCACTATACAATATTTTTCATTATCAGATCAATAATTCATATTATTTGAATAATATTATTAGATAGCATTATTGGCAATGTCTAGAAAGTTCTGTCTAAGGAGAGGTTTGGTCACCTAATTGCGTACCAGTAAGGAGAAATCCTTATTGGAAAGCCCCCTCTTTCCTGGGAACGGTCTGGTTGTCAATTTTGTGATTCTGTAATATTATTTGTGAATAATTAATTATTGATTTATATGATAAGGAAAATATTTATTTTATGTGGATATAGATGGGAACAAATTTTAATGTGACAATTGTTGAAAATTGATATTTTATCTTTTTATGATAAAATAATTCATTTAATTATATTATAATATTTTAATAATATAATAATGATGATATTTTTAAAATAAAAGTGTGATATATGAATAAATGAGGATGAAGAATATTTTTGTTACAATAAATATTAAAAACATGTTTTTCATATTTGTGGACCCCATTTTTTGACTGAAATTTGATTATAGCCTGTAAAATCCTCCGTATGTGGATTTCGGTCAATTTCTGTTTTGGAATTTGGAAAAAATTTCTTCTGCAAAGTTGTAGAGAATTAAATTTCCTATGGAATGGACATAAGATTTGAATTTTTCTGATAAAAGGGATATTTATTATGAATTATTGAAGTTTCGGAATATTGAGTCTGAATTGATTTTGTTACAAAAATTGTTTTAAACATGTTTTTCATTTTTTGTGTGGTAAATGTGTTTTTGATGTGGTGGGCTAAGGAAAATTTGATTATAAATATATTATTTTATTAAATTTTATGCATTGGTGTTCTAAGTATTTTCCTATAAATAGGGTGCTTAGGTTAGAATTGAAAATCACACCAGAAACTGATGTTTTCTTTCTCTATATTATCGAGCGTATTTTTGTAGGTATTTAGATATCTTGAGTATTGCTATACGGTGCAAGTTTTCTTCAGCTTTATATATGATATTCTAGCCATAAGTACTATTCTTTTTAGGTAAGGGATTTTATTTTTTTAGAAATGATATTATTTCTTTCAATATCATAATGCCGGAATATTGGTAAGATTTTTCTTGTGAAATTCTGATCTTTTCATGTCGGAGTTACTATTCACTAGTTACTATTTATGAGTTACTATTCACGAGTACTATTCACGAAGCATGATGATTTTTCTTGTGAAATTTCTACCTTTTAGTGTCGAAGTTACTATTCACGTATACGGTACTATTCACGTATACGACACTATTCACGAATATGACACTATTCATAGAAAAATTAAAATTTTCTTTTCTGTGTCTAAGATTGTCTATTATGGTTCCTATCTTTGATTGGATCTATGTTTTGTTCTTCATTTTTGAATTCTGCTCCACAATAGTTTATTATAGTGTATTTTTGAACTTGGATTGTCTAAAATACGAATCCTTAATATTTATTCTTTTGTCTCACTGGATTCGTTTTCTTTAAAATATATTTTTCATCATCCTCAGTCCTAAATGATGATATAACTAAATATCTTTGGCCTGTAGTGCAAAGATGAATGATTTCTTGATCAATATCTTTAGCCCGTAGTGCAAAGATGAACAGGTGTTGAGATGAAGATGACCGACTGATGAATATCTTTGGCCTGTAGTGCAAAGATGAATATTTGATTAAAGATGAATATTGATTGATGTTAGAGGGATAAAATATTGATGATGAACTTTTAAATTCATAGAAAATAGTAGATTTCATTCTCAACGTAACTCTTCTATGAATTGTTATTTTCGCTGCAAATATTGATCTGAAACTTGTTGTCTATTACATTCTATCAGATTTTCCCTGTTGAAGACTAACGATAATTTGATCTATATTATCTTAGTCATAATATTCTTTACTGGCTAGTTGAGCTAAGCCTTTTCCTTTTTGTTCCATTTTTCTTCTCAGGAAGCGAGATTATAGCAGGAACTAGTCGGGGTGTGGAGTGATGGTTCAAGATAGTTGTTTTAGTAGTCCTCACTATTTTGTAAAATAGTGTATCAATAATTGTAATGAAGACTTTATTTGAGTGTGGATATTGTCTAGATGACAATATTTGTATTTAAACTCACAGTATATGTGTTGTCGTAGTTTGCACGACAATTGTATCAATAAAGTTGTAGATGTTTCTGTACCATGTATTTGGCGACTCAGAATGGGTTGGATGGAATGGACCTATTTTGGGGGCGTCACAGTAATAGTAAACAAGAATCAGAAATATGGTAGCAGAAGCTGATATTTTGTGTGGACAGAGCCTTTCTGTTCAGTACATCGCCGACGCCGTTTCGATTGGTCCAGGGTTCTTCGACGTCTCCACGCCGTTGACATCTAAGGGTTTTCTTGATGCTCGCTTCTGAATCTGTGTCCATCAAAATTGCTCGTTCTGAATCGGTATGTTTTTAGTTTCTTATCCATCCCTCTTTTATGTGATAATGAATTAGGTTTCGAGTATGATATCTATTATCTAGATTAATACAGGTAAGACTTAGGATTTTTGTATCCGTTGTTATTGACTTGGATTTGGTGATTAATTTGATCAATTGATATGGATTATTGGATTTTAATGTGTGTGTTAACATATGGGTATTGGTTGGGGTGAAATTGATGTTGCCTTTGCAAATATAGAGTTTATTGGCTTACCCTATTTTTTTGGGATGGGTGTAGCTTGATTATCAAGAATCTACCTTTCTTTGTTGTATTTAAATTATTTTAATTGATTGTTTTACCTTTTACTAAAACATTTGATTTTAGCAACCTTGCTTTCCTATGTTTAAGAGTGTTAAATAACGCAGAAGGTGCAAGCTTCACTTAATATCATGCATTTGGATGAGTACAATCTTTGAGCAAGAACAAAGTAAATCAAGTAATGTGTTCGTTCTATGTTTACAACATATTCTGAATTTACGGTGTCTGGTGATAGCCAATTTGATAGTTACATGTTTAAATTATGTTACGTTTTGTTTATTATTGCCTTTAAACTTGCAGATTATGATGCAACTGATACTCTTTGGAAGTTGGAATGTTGAATCTTTGTTTGTACACTTGGTTACTTTAAGTTACTGAATTATTTTACTGAATTATGTTTTTCTTTTGCAGCAGTTTTGAGACATACTTGAACAACAAGCAAATGTCTGGGTAAGTTGATATCACTTCTTAAAACTAATAGCCATTGTTTTTTTGTTGTTTATACTTGTTGTCTTTATTATCAGATTTCTGTTTGTTGCTTGGTGAAACAATGAATACTTTAACTAATGAAGACTTTGATAACTATTATTTTAGAGGATCTGATGTTCAATACCATTATTTGTTTCAGCTTCTCAAGCTCGAGTGTACTAGTTGGTCGTTAGAGTCATGTTCTAAAGTTTCATGTTATTAAAAAATCTTTGCTAGTGCATTTATTAGTTGGCTTGTTAAAGATGGGATGCAATTTTGAGATATGAATGTCTTCTTCTTTTTGAATGATTGTTGACCTCGAAATGTCTGTTAAAATCCTTAGTAGTTGGATAAATTACACGTTACCATTAGACTTGTGCAACTACTATTGCAAAGTGACATTAAACAGTTGCATTAAGTGTTATTTGTGTATGTTCTTATGAACAAATATACGAATGGATATCCATATTTTATTTAGGTGGGATAATACTTTTTATCAACTCTGTTTTGTTTTTGTGCGGTATAAATGCCTTTTTGTTTTTTTTGATCATTTCTTGTACATTTCATTTGCATTCTATTAAGCAATTGAATCAGTCAATTGCAAGCAGACATCATTGGATGTCTTTTTTTGAATTAAGTTATTTGGATAACCAAAAATTTATGCATTGACCTTCTGAAGATTAATAGCTTTTTGAAAGAGCAGATGTTTTGTGTAGCTGCCCCGAACTCAGGCCCCAAATCGCCGCAGATCCGGTATACTATTTCTATATCTATTTGCGGAAGATATAAACATAAATTGTTTATACAATACATTACACACTATTGCCCAAGGTCGAGTAACCTTAACTTTTACACAATTCATAAACTATCTAAAATACAACATATTTATCAAAATACGCTATTACAAACTAGCCGCACTTTATATCCCAAGCTGAACTTGACATTATCTTTTTCCTGTATCCGAACATGTTCGCCTTATCTGCAATGTTTTATCATGATATAGCAAGGGTGAGCATGAAAGTTGCCCAGCAAGTTTAAATACAACAATATAACGATATATCATGATTGAAGAGTATGAATAATAAGCTGGTTATAATTCATCAATATAATTGAGAACTAGCACGAACAAACTTTTGACTGAACAAGTTTTAAATATGAACAAACATTTCTGAACCAACTGGTAATGAAGGTGATCAGCCTTTCATACCTGACTTATACATGCAAGATGTACAGAGTACAATTTTCGTGACAATCAGCAATGATTAACCATAAGCTTGAATAAAAAACTCTTATTAGAGTTAAGTACAAAGAAACTTGCCTGAACCGTTGATTACCGCAACACAATTTATAACGCTTTACCCGAAGACCTAATATTAGTAATATAGATCTCCAATATTAGAATAATATCATCACAGTATAATACTGTTATATATATATATATACATAAAATAATCTAAACACATAGCACATAACCCTATCAGTCTATAACACACATAAAACTTAGTATCGGGTCAAACTATTTCAGTCTGACTTGAAACCGACACAATTCTATCATCCCGACGGTCTAGTCAGACTTTTATCGAGTTTAAGTTCAATTAAACTCTGACTTAACAGTTAACAATTAACTTAGATAATTTTCTAAGCAGTCAAAATAATTTTCATTGACTTATAATTATTTTTAGATAATTAATATCATTTATCGCGTATTTTTAATCATTAATAACGTATTTAAATGAATTAAATACCACATAATTCCTTAATCATTAATATTCATTTAATATAAAATATTAATGAAAATCATAACATAATATTATAATATAATTATAATATATCAAAGTATTTTTAATAACTTAAAATCATATTTATATGATTTTTAAACACTTAAATCTATTATCCGATAACTGGTATTAATATTAGAATATTAATATTTTCATGACTAAATATCAAAAGTTATATTTTAAAACTTAAAATATTTTTATAACACTTAAATCATTTTTATATGATTTTTAAATCATTTATTTTATTTTTTCATAATTTATTTAATATATCTATTAAATAAACTAATTATCATTAATATTGATTAATTAATGAAAATCATCACAAAATATCAAAAGTCATCAAAAATAAATAAAGATATTTTTTAAATATCATAAAATAATTTTTTCATGATTTTTCATGAATTGATATTATTTTTAAATAATTTATTTAATATTATAATTAAATTAATAAATACTTTTTATATTCCAAAAATATTAAATATTTTTGAAATATACCCAAAATAATTAAAAACTATTTTCCAGATTTTAAAATAATTTTTCAGAATTTTTTATGTATTTTTAATAATTAAAACTATTTTTTTTCTATTTTTAATCATTTTTCAGAAAATCAGAAAATAAAATAAATATAAATTGTCGCTAAAGGGCCCTATAGCGACAGAACCGTCGCTATAGGTGTTCTTGGTGTTCTTGAGCCTTTTCCAGTAATTCATCTGCAGTTTCAAGGTACCACGTTTGACCAACAATTAATCTTAGATCGAAATGTTTTCTAGGAGGTCTAGTGTTTAATATTATAGTACTTATGTAATACTATACAAATTAACAAGTTTCATGCCAATCCTGCATCATAACAGCAAGATCAAAGCTTCCGAAAAGTCTGACAATACTGTTCTTCATTTCTGGGTTTTTCAGAAAATGAAGAACAGTTGATGGTGCTAGGTTGAGCTCCTTATATCTTACAATCTGGACTTTCTAATTATGTTATAAAGGTTCGATCATGTAGAGGACATGTCAAGGTCCATTTTTATACAATAAGATCATCTAAACAATAAAACAAACGTCAGATTAAGCACGGTCAAACTATGTCAGAAGATAAGTTCATCCAGTTTTATGGGTTTTCCAGAAACCATAAGTCAATGCCGAGTGGCCTGGTTTGACCACCCCTTACTTCGATTCGATTTGCGATATAAGGAATATTAAAGCATGTATCTATAGTACACATAACGTACTACAACCTGATAACAACAAAATCAACAATAAACATCAAAACTGACAGATCAAGGCATGAGAAAATGTTGTCAGACCTGGTTACATGATTTCTGGGTTACCCAGAAATCAGTCGGTCAAGCTCGGTCAACGGACTTTGACCTTTAATAACGTACGATCTAGACCTGTTATGGATGTGATCCCAACTCCAAATGAAAGACCACATGACATACTAGCAATACAAACAGTTAAAACACAAAAAAAAACTAACAGACACCAATCTACGATGTCTGACATTTGACTGTCAGACAAGAATTTTTCAGATTTCCAGATTTAAGAAATCTTCAATTTCGGGCATCAAAATGATATGGATCTAGGTTTTGACAACTCAGATCATCAAATGACACCCTCTAACACATATCAAAACAACAAATCCTAACATCTAACACCAGATTATGAAATTTCTAGAATTAGGGTTTTTATACCTTTGAGCTATGATTCAATGAATCTGATCCTTGGATTCTGTTCTTGGTGATATAGAAGTTGATTAGGGGACTGATCTACTAGCCAATTTCGGAGGTTGAGAGAGAAGTAAGTGTTGGTGAGAGCAAGTTGGCAAATAAGCAAAAATGTGAACATTTTCTCTCTCCCAAACTTTATATATTGTGATATAAAGTTGTTAGATCTAATGTGCTGTCAATAAGAGGCTGTTTTGTTGAGATTTTTAAGTCATGCAAGTCAAAATAGTTGGTAAGCAACTAAAGTAAAGCCAATTTTACAAGTTAGCTTAATTAAAGGAATGAAAAAGGGCATTTTAGTCTTTTCCTTTTATTTCTAGATTTCTTGTTTGTTGCAAACCCTTAGGGTTTAGGGTTTAGCCATTTAAGATTTAGCAACTTGGATTTTAATGATTTTCTAATTAGAATTTAAAATAGAAAATCATGATTTCTAAATTATAATTAGGGCTTCCTAATTATATCTTAATTTCCTAATCATAAATCAATCTTACTAATTAGGATTATTTTATCCTAATTAAAATTGCTAATTTAGCACTTAGGGTCAAATTTGTACATTAGGTTTCAAAACCACATTTTAGGGTTTTAAATAGAAAAATAATATTTCAATTTTTGAAATTAGATTTCCTAATTAGATTAGGGTTTCTAATAACTTGACAATTATGATTTATATTTCCTAATTAACATTGCTAATATATCAATTAAATCCACCACTGTACAATTAGGGTTCAAAAATCAGAAATTAGGGTTTATAAACCACTAATTAGGATTTCTAATAGATAAATAAATTTTCTAATTTAGAAATTAAATATTCGTAATTAGATTAGGATTTTCTAATTACTTAATCTTGAAAATTAGAATTAATATATCCTAATTAACATTAAAAGTATTAAATTAACACTTTCGTTTTCCCTAATTATAAAATTAGAGTTTCAAATCCCAAAATTAGGGTTTGCTAATAAGTAAGCTTTGCCCTAATTAGTAGTATAATTAATACCACATGAGCATTATAGTTATCCTTTCTATTCCCAGATTAGGGCTTCAATTTATCAGAATCTAAAACTAGAGTTTTCAGATCTGGTATTAGGGTTTTCTAATAATTAATTAGGGTTTTTTATAATTCATTAGGGGGTTTTCTAATAAATTAAAATTAATGACGTTTAACCTTATACATATCATTGCGTTCCCAATCTAGGGTTTTTAATATTCGAATTAGGGTTTTAAATCCCTGGAACCAAAATTAGGGTTTCAGAACCGGTTTCTAGGATTTCTTATCAGACGTTAGGGTTTTCTAACTGAACGTTGGCGTTCTTAATATACGATTAGGGTTTGGCACATATATAATTAATATGGTCAAACCATGACCCTTATCCACATTATGTACACATACATAACAATTTTCATATAACTTAATCACATAAATCCTTAATCTTGAATAATTTACCTAAATCCTTCATTGAATTTTGAAATCCTCAAAATTCCATCCCAATAATATCAAACGCATACACTTATTTTCTATCTAGGTCTATTATTTGACCTGAAATCAATCATTTAAGATTTTAATAAATTGTCTAATTTCTCGGGTTGTCACATTCACCCCTCCTTATAAGAATTTCGTCCCCGAAATTCACCTTACACCGTGCACCTTACACCATTTATACTGAGCGATCACACAAGATCTTGAACTTATTTTCTCGGGTATCTATCAAAGATACTCAAACTTCTCGGGTATCTATCAAAGATACTCAAACTTCTCGGGTATCTATCAAAGATACTCAAAACACACGCAAAGGTCAAATTCACACCAAGTATTCCTGTATTTACAACTCCATCACATTTTTATCATCTCTGCACCAGGTTACATGGTACATGAGTGATAATTAAAAACAAATTTTGATATTTCAAATCATTTCCTTAAACATTCTATCTATTCCTATTATCCTTAACACTTCATTCACACACAACTATACCCAGTTCATAAAACCACACTTATGAGTTCATAGCCTGGCCACAATTATATGAGTTTATGAACTTACCCTAGTCTGACCTTTGGCGTTCGTTCGCTGAGGGGCTCATAAACATTTCATATAACTATGAGTCAAGAATGTCATATAAGTATGAGTTCTAAGAACTCGTACTTAATCTTATATTCTCTACCTATGACCTATTTATCTGTATATAACAACTAGCGTGACACAACATTTCAATGATTACCCATGCCACCAACTAAGTAGTTTTTACACCAAGTACAATTCCCCGCCCATACAAGAAATCATGCAACTCAGTTGCTAACACGAGTCCTCATTGAAATCCCCACCTAATCTTAACCCCCTTTTCAACACGAATTTTATTTAATCTGTATTCATAATCCATAACTCTTTTATGAGTTTTCATAGTACCATTTCATAGTACAACTTACACACAGCATCTTGCTGTAAACTTTTCAATCATCAGATTGATTCTTTCTGGCTATTATAACCTTATCAGATCACGGGGTGATCTTATCGTATATATTACTATTCAATTCCATGCACTATGATCGTTTTGTTTTACGATCTCATATCCCTGCACTTTCAGTCTTTTAGACTCGATCTATTCACCATTACTGTTCAACTTTATTATCAGAGTTAGGGAATTCTGTGCTTTACACTCGCCGAGATTCGTCTTTGAATCTTACCGACCAACTAACTCTATTTGAGTTAGTCTTATCCTAATCATTGCGGTTATTGGTCTCAGGTATTCCTATCTAAGCTTCATAACCAACAACTTTGATACCAACTGTAGCAGCCCCGAATCCAGGCCCCAAATCGCCGCGGATCCGGTATACTATTTCTATAACTATTTGCGGAAGATATAAACATAAATTGTTTATACAATACTGTTGCCTAATTTTTTTAATAGCACTTTACCACGCAAGTATACGCGTTCAATTGTAATATTCAGCAAGCAAGGATATCGTTCCCACGAGGAAATATGTGACGCCCCCAAAATTAGGTATACATCACCCATCTTGAGTCGTCAGATACATAGTACAGAATTCAAATACAACTTACTAATACCACTGTCGTGTATAATACGACAAAATACAACTGTGAGTTTGAATACAATAATTGTCTACTAGAGATCATACAAACTCAAAAGGAGTCCTCATTACAATTATTAATACACTATTTCTCAGAATAGTGAGGACTACTAATGCTATCCTCTGGACCGTCACTCCATTCCCCGACTAGTCCCTACTATGTTCTCATTTCTTGAAGAGAACAGTGAAACAAAGGGTGAGCTCAACTAGCCCAGTAAGAAATATTATGACTAAGATAATGCAGAATAAATTATCATTAGTCTCCAATAATGTTAAACTGATAAAATATAATAGACATCAAGTTTAACTGCAGCGGAATAAGCAATCCATTAAAAGAGTCAAGTAGAGAGAATTGAATCTACTATCTTTTATGATTTAAAAAGTTTTTAATCACTTTTATCGTTGAGACTCAGCTCAATAAATAATCCACATCATTAAATCATCCCTGCACTACAGGCCAAGGATATTCTTTAGTATCACGACCACAAATTATCCATGCACTACGGGCCAAAGATAATCGTGTTTTCATCAACGGTCCTGATCATGCCATAAAACAATTATCTTTGCACTACGGCCGAAGAGAATCCATAGCCATAATCATACCAAAAACTGTCCATCAATGCACTACGGGCCAATGAGGACTTTTTCCACATCATTTGTAATATTACGGTCATGATTACACCGCATAATCCCTGGTCATAATCATACCAAGTCCATCTAAGCATTACAGGCCACAGATGACTTTCAACATAACATAAACATGAGGATGATGACAATGATATAAGAATTCAATAAAACAAGTTCAAGAATTAATTTGTCCATGAACCAATAACATCCAAATTGTCCACACGATACTGTTTTGTGGTGTAAAATTCAAGAATGCTCAGAAGAATATTTTCCTGAAAAGATACTGGATGAAGCGCAAATATCAATGATATTCTACTAATTTCATGGAGTGTAGAAGTCAAAACTTTAATCAACTGAGTATAATAAAGAATGGAATAACAACAGAAATCACCATGCATGCGGAACTTCGCACAGGCAGGTTATTCCAACAGAATACTAAATAACGGAACCAGGTCAGGTGAAATTCACACCGACAGGATGTTCCAACAGAATAATAAATGAGGAATAATAAATGATGGAACCAGGTCCGGCGTATAGCACAGACAGGATATTCCGACAGAATAATAAAGACGGAACCAGGTCTGGTGTAAAACACACAGGCAAGATGTTCCAACGGAATAATAATAAAGACGGAACCAGGTCCGGTGTAAAACACACAGACAGGATGTTCCAACATAATGATAGAAGAATGTCACCAAGTATAGGGTAGACCGCGTATACAGGTTATTCCAACAGAATAATAAGAAATGGAATAACAATAGTTCTCTTCATGAATAAGAAAGAATAACACCCCTTACCGTAACAGAAACTGGATATAGAAGTAGTGAAGTAGCAGAATACTCTTCTTCTTTCTCTCTATAGCTTCTCTCTATAATTTCTCTCTCTAGAGTTTCAATGAATTCGTAAGAAAATAATGAAGGAATGAGCTTCTATTTATAGGAAAATGGAATGCATAGTAACTAATCCATGAACGGTCCAGATTGATTTACTTTAATCTGACGGTCCATATTTAAAGAAAAATCTTTTAAATAAAATATAATATATTCTATTTATATAAAAAGATTTTTACTATGCAAACACTATGCAACACTATGCAAAACACTATGCAACACTATGAATAATAAAATATAATATATTCTATTTATAAAATAACTTTAATAAAGTATTCTGTTTTAATTAAAAAAGATGTTTCTGTTTTATTACGTTAATAATACGAATAAAACAAAACGTCATCATCGCTATAATAATTCATATTATTAATCGACAATAATTGAATTAAACTGAGCGACTTCTCACATAAATATCAATAATTAATACCGTGTGCTACTATGCAACAACGCGTATTACTGTACTTTTACTACCCAGTAGTTCAACAGTATCAACGGTAAAACTTCCGCCGTTATTTTCAATAAAATATTTTTGTCGTTTTCTCAATCCGACAATAATTCTGTTGTGGGGTCCACCAATAATTGTACCGTCGTACGAATATTTTCCGACACAAAGAATATTCCCTGACCAATCGAATATAATATAACAACTTGCATACTTTGCAAAATTTATAAATACTACCCACAACTATAATATTATCTCAAATTCACACCATAATATAAAAAAATTATTTCGAGAAAATTAATTCTTTATTCATAAAATCTGGGGTTTTACAATCTCCCCTCCTTATGGAATTTCGCCCTCGAAATTTACGTACGTACCTGGTATGCCAAACAGGTGAGGATACCTTGACTTCACTTCAAATTCTAACTCTTGAGATATAACCTTTGAGTGTTGAATACGATTCTTCTTATCCAAGATTGTAATACGTATCTCTTCAAACGTTAAATCATCCGCTATCTCGTCCGGTTCTAAATTAATAATGTGGTTCGGGTCGTCCACATATTTACGTAACATTGATACGAAAAAAAACGTTATGAACACGCAATATATTTGGCGGTAAAACGATTCTATAAGCCACAGTTCCTACTCAATCGAGGATTTCAAATGGGCCAATTAAATCGAGGGTTGAGATTTCCGCTCTTCAGCAACTCTTGCTTCTAAAATACCACCCTCTTGAACCTTCTTCTTCACATTCATCAGATTCGGGTATGTAGCTTGAGCGTCTTTAACTTTATCGATTAAAGTCAATTTTACTCGTATATTCGTTATCTTCACGTGGGTCCCTAGAGTCTTTAACTCTATCTTCATCATTTGCAAGTTATACGAAATGAGTCTTTGTGTTAACAACATCGCACTTGTAAACGCATACGATCTTCTACTCAACACGTAAACTACCACGTTCGCTCTTCCACGATGATATTGAATAGTACGATCGTAATCTTCAACAGCTCGAGTCAACGTCTTTGGCGCATGTTACGTTCGTTTTAGTTGAAAAAAAAAATATTTTGAGGGATTAAGAAATAGGTTTTTTTTTTGTACTAGGGTCAATACAAAATTCAATTTTACGCTCTAGAGTAGGCTAAGAAGTCTTCAGGAATACGTCAAGAGATTTATTAATGATAGAAATATCATTCAAAACTGTTACTCCCATTCAGGACTTGGATAGTACGTCACATTGATACCAATTGTGACTTCTATCCCTTAACCTAGATAGCACCTCACAATGATACCTATCAACTTGTTATCGTCATTCACGACGTCGCCTACAGAAAGTCTGGCTTCGGTGCATTCCACACAAGGAAGTCATCAACAAAAGGATTGGGCCTCTTTACTTATGGCTGGATATGACAATGATTGAATTTAGTGGTTTGGTTGCTTGAATTCGCACAATAGGTTGGTTAGGAATATGAAAGCTAACAACCTTACGAAAAACATGATGAGTAGTTAACCAATCGTTTCCTAAAATCGCATCAAAGTTAAGTATTTTCAAAGAGACAAGATCCACATGTAATGTGAAAGTGTCGATTTGAATCAAATAAGATTTATAAACAGTGGAGGTAACGAAGGTTTCTCCCAATGGAGTTTCAATAGATAAATCAACGTTTAACTTCTCCGGAGTTAAGTACAAACATTGAACACAACTAGGTGAAATAAAAGAGTGAGTAGAACCGGTATCTAACACGGTATAAACTTCGTAAGAGCTTATGATTAACTTACCCGTGATAATTTTATTCAGGTTCCTCGTCACGAGAAAAAAAAAACGCTCTCTCTTAAACTACCGGCTTTGGCTTGTCTGGGACATCCTTTGGCATCATTATCCCAGCTGGAATTGACTTCATCATACGACAGAATCGAGCTAGGTGACCTTCTCTTCCGCAATTAAAGCATGCTTTGGACTGCTGCGTACAGTTTGGACGGATGTGTCCCTCCTGTCCGCATTTGAAACATACGACCGGTGGTCGTTCTTCTTCCTTTAAAACAGGTGCTGGTACCAACGTCTTTACGTCATTGTTGAACCTTCTCTTCTTGAAATGTCCATTCTTATTATTTTGGCCATAATTACCACCGAAGTGGTTACCATTCTTGGTATGATAATTTCCCCCGCGATGGTTATCACTGTTCCGATGGCCATTGCCACCGGTATGATTATTATCGTGTTGCTGGTCATTACCTTTTGGTTGCGATAACTCATTACCGCGCTCCACTAACTGAGCCCTATTCACAATATCTGAATATAAACAAAGTTTATGAGAAATGAGGTATTGACGTATATCGGGTTTCAAACCTCGCAGAAACTTTCGCGCCATTCGCTCCTCATTATCGACCAAATGGGATGCAAACCGGGACAACTCCGCAAACTTAGCCTCGTACTGCAACACGGTCATATTGTTTTGCTCCATCTTGATAAACTCTACCTCCTTCATGTGACGAATACTTTTAGGAAAGTACTTGTCGTTGAACAGCTCTTGGAACTTCTCCCAAGACATCTTGAGTGCGTCAGTCTGGGTACGTTTTACAGATTCCCACCAATGATCTGCTTCTTCACGCAACATAAAGGTGGCAAAAGGAACCTTTTGCTCCTCGGAGCATCCCAAGACATCAAATATCTTGGTGATCTGCTTTAACCACGTCTCCGCCTTAAGTGGTTCTGGCTTTCCCAAAAACTCCGGTGGTCCCAGCTCCTTGAACTGCTTAGCGGTGACCAACCGTGGGTTGCCATTGTCTTTACCTACATTATGAACAGGAGCCGCATTCTCCCGTTGTTGCATGAATTGCTCCTTAAACTGCTTAGCGGTGACCGTCCGAGAGTTATCAGTATTTCTACCTGCATTTTGGACAGGAGCTGCCTTAGCCTGTTGTTGCATGAATTGCATAAAGTCTCTGACCATCCCATCATTCACCATTTCATCGGTGTTATTATTTTCATGAGGAGTATTGTCCTCTAGTTGCACATTATCCTGATTATTGATCCGTGGAGACTCAACGGTCTCCTGTGCTCCATTGATAATCTCAACATTCTCGGATGTCATTTTCAAACACTGCCACAAAACAAAGATTAATTGACATGTAACATAATATCTCTAAACTTTGACCAACTAATTTAAATACAAAATAAATTTAAGTAGGTCATACTAGCGAAGGAATTCCCCGTCTCTCCCCTCCTAGTTCTAGTCTCACATTTTAGCCAGGGATCATATCCCTAAGCTCTGATACCAACTGTGACGCCCCCAAAATTAGGTATACATCACCCATCTTGAGTCGTCAGATACATAGTACAGAATTCAAATACAACTTACTAATACCACTGTCGTGTATAATACGTCAAAATACAACTGTGAGTTTGAATACAATAATTGTCTACTAGAGATCATACAAACTCAAAAGGAGTCCTCATTACAATTATTAATACACTGTTTCTCAAAATAGTGAGGACTACTAATTCTATCCTCTGGACCGTCACTCCATTCCCCGACTAGTCCCTGCTATGTTCTCATTTCCTGAAGAGAACAGTGAAAGAAAGGGTGAGCTCAACTAGCCCAGTAAGAAATATTATGACTAAGATAATGCAGAATAAATTATCATTAGTCTCCAACAATGTTAAACTGATAAAATATAATAGACATCAAGTTTAACTGCAGCGGAATAAGCAATCCATCATTGAGACTCAGCTCAATAAATAATCCACATCATTAAATCATCCCTGCACTACAGGCCAAGGATATTCTTTAGTATCACGACCATGAATTATCCATGCACTACGGGCCAAAGATAATCGTGTTTTCATCAACGGTCCTGATCATGCCATAAAACAATTATCTTTGCACTACGGCCGAAGAGAATCCATAGCCATAATCATACCAAAAAACTGTCCATCAATGCACTACGGGCCAATGAGGACTTTTTCCACATCATTTGTAATATTACGGTCATGATTACACCGCATAATCCCTGGTCATAATCATACCAAGTCCATCTAAGCATTACAGGCCACAGATGACTTTCAACATAACATAAACATGAGGATGATGACAATGATATAAGAATTCAATAAAACAAGTTCAAGAATTAATTTGTCCATGAACCAATAACATCCAAATTGTCCACACGATACTGTTTTGTGGTGTAAAATTCAAGAATGCTCAGAAGAATATTTTCCTGAAAAGATACTGGATGAAGCGCAAATATCAATGATATTCTACTAATTTCATGGAGTGTAGAAGTCAAAACTTTAACCAACTGAGTATAATAAAGAATGGAATAACAACAGAAATCACCATGCATGCGGAACTTCGCACAGGCAGGTTATTCCAACAGAATACTAAATAACGGAACCAGGTCAGGTGAAATTCACACCGACGGGATGTTCCAACAGAATAATAAATGAGGAATAATAAATGATGGAACCAGGTCCGACGTATAGCACAGACAGGATATTCCGACAGAATAATAAAGACGGAACCAGGTCCGGTGTAAAACACACAGGCAGGATGTTCCAACGGAATAATAATAAAGATGGAACCAGGTCCGGTGTAAAACACACAGACAGGATGTTCCAACATAATGATAGAAGAATGTCACCAAGTATAGGGTAGACCGTGTATATAGGTTATTCCAACAGAATAATAAGAAATGGAATAACAATAGTTCTCTTCATGAATAAGAAAGAATAACACCCCTTACCGTAACAGAAACTGGATATAGAAGTAGTGAAGTAGCAGAATACTCTTCTTCTTTCTCTCTATAGCTTCTCTCTATAATTTCTCTCTCTAGAGTTTCAATGAATTCGTAAGAAAATAATGAAGGAAGGAGCTTCTATTTATAGGAAAATGGAATGCATAGTAACTAATCCATGAACGGTCCAGATTGATTTACTTTAATTTGACGGTCCATATTTAAAGAAAAATCTTTTAAATAAAATATAATATATTCTATTTATATAAAAAGATTTTTACTATGCAAACACTATGCAACACTATGCAAAACACTATGCAACACTATGCATAATAAAATATAATATATTCTATTTATAAAATAACTTTAATAAAGTATTCTGTTTTATATAAAAAGATGTTTCTGTTTTAAAACGTTAATAATACGAATAAAACAAAACGTCATCATCGCTATAATAATTCATATTATTAATCGACAATAATTGAATTAAACTGAGCGACTTCTCACATATATATCAATAATTAATACCTTGTGCTACTATGCAACAACGCGTATTACTGTACTTTTACTACCCAGTAGTTCAACAGTATCAACGGTAAAACTTCCGCCGTTATTTTCAATAAAATATTTTTGTCGTTTTCTCAATCCGACAATAATTCCGTTGTGGGGTCCACCAATAATTGTACCGTCGTACGAATATTTTCCGACACAAAGAATATTCCCTGACCAATCGAATATAATATAACAACTTGCATACTTTGCAAAATTTATAAATACTACCCACAACTATAATATTATCTCAAATTCACACCATAATATAAAAAAATTATTTCGAGAAAATTAATTCTTTATTCATAAAATCTGGGGTTTTACAATCTCCCCTCCTTATGGAATTTCGCCCTCGAAATTTACGTACGTACCTGGTATGCCAAACAGGTGAGGATACCTTGACTTCACTTCAAATTCTAACTCTTGAGATATAACCTTTGAGTGTTGAATACGATTCTTCTTATCCAAGATTGTAATACGTATCTCTTCAAACGTTAAATCATCCGCTATCTCGTCCGGTTCTAAATTAATAATGTGGTTCGGGTCGTCCACATATTTACGTAACATTGATACGAAAAAAAACGTTATGAACACGCAATATATTTGGCGGTAAAACGATTCTATAAGCCACAGTTCCTACTCAATCGAGGATTTCAAATGGGCCAATTAAATCGAGGGTTGAGATTTCCGCTCTTCAGCAACTCTTGCTTCTAAAATACCACCCTCTTGAACCTTCTTCTTCACATTCATCAGATTCGGGTATGTAGCTTGAGCGTCTTTAACTTTATTGATTAAAGTCAATTTTACTCGTATATTCGTTATCTTCACGTGGGTCCCTAGAGTCTTTAACTCTATCTTCATCATTTGCAAGTTATACGAAATGAGTCTTTGTGTTAACAACATCGCACTTGTAAACGCATACGATCTTCTACTCAACACGTAAACTACCACGTTCGCTCTTCCACGATGATATTGAATAGTACGATCGTAATCTTCAACAGCTCGAGTCAACGTCTTTGGCGCATGTTACGTTCGTTTTAGTTGAAAAAAAAAATATTTTGAGGGATTAAGAAATAGGTTTTTTTTTTGTACTAGGGTCAATACAAAATTCAATTTTACGCTCTAGAGTAGGCTAAGAAGTCTTCAGGAATACGTCAAGAGATTTATTAATGATAGAAATATCATTCAAAACTGTTACTCCCATTCAGGACTTGGATAGTACGTCACATTGATACCAATTGTGACTTCTATCCCTTAACCTAGATAGCACCTCACAATGATACCTATCAACTTGTTATCGTCATTCACGACGTCGCCTACAGAAAGTCTGGCTTCGGTGCATTCCACACAAGGAAGTCATCAACAAAAGGATTGGGCCTCTTTACTTATGGCTGGATATGACAATGATTGAATTTAGTGGTTTGGTTGCTTGAATTCGCACAATAGGTTGGTTAGGAATATGAAAGCTAACAACCTTACGAAAAACATGATGAGTAGTTAACCAATCGTTTCCTAAAATCGCATCAAAGTTAAGTATTTTCAAAGAGACAAGATCCACATGTAATGTGAAAGTGTCGATTTGAATCAAATAAGATTTATAAACAGTGGAGGTAACGAAGGTTTCTCCCAATGGAGTTTCAATAGATAAATCAACGTTTAACTTCTCCGGAGTTAAGTACAAACATTGAACACAACTAGGTGAAATAAAAGAGTGAGTAGAACCGGTATCTAACACGGTATAAACTTCGTAAGAGCTTATGATTAACTTACCCGTGATAATTTTATTCAGGTTCCTCGTCACGAGAAAAAAAAACGCTCTCTCTTAAACTACCGGCTTTGGCTTGTCTGGGACATCCTTTGGCATCATTATCCCAGCTGGAATTGACTTCATCATACGACAGAATCGAGCTAGGTGACCTTCTCTTCCGCAATTAAAGCATGCTTTGGACTGCTGCGTACAGTTTGGACGGATGTGTCCCTCCTGTCCGCATTTGAAACATACGACCGGTGGTCGTTCTTCTTCCTTTAAAACAGGTGCTGGTACCGACGTCTTTACGTCATTGTTGAACCTTCTCTTCTTGAAATGTCCATTCTTATTATTTTGGCCATAATTACCACCGAAGTGGTTACCATTCTTAGTATGATAATTTCCCCCGCGATGGTTATCACTGTTCCGATGGCCATTGCCACCGGTATGATTATTATCGTGTTGCTGGTCATTACCTTTTGGTTGCGATAACTCATTACCGCGCTCCACTAACTGAGCCCTATTCACAATATCTGAATATAAACAAAGTTTATGAGAAATGAGGTATTGACGTATATCGGGTTTCAAACCTCGCAGAAACTTTCGCGCCATTCGCTCCTCATTATCGACCAAATGGGATGCAAACCGGGACAACTCCGCAAACTTAGCCTCGTACTGCAACACGGTCATATTGTTTTGCTCCATCTTGATAAACTCTACCTCCTTCATGTGACGAATACTTTTAGGAAAGTACTTGTCGTTGAACAGCTCTTGGAACTTCTCCCAAGACATCTTGAGTGCGTCAGTCTGGGTACGTTTTACAGATTCCCACCAATGATCTGCTTCTTCAAGCAACATAAAGGTGGCAAAAGGAACCTTTTGCTCCTCGGAGCATCCCAAGACATCAAATATCTTGGTGATCTGCTTTAACCACGTCTCCGCCTTAAGTGGTTCTGGCTTTCCCAAAAACTCCGGTGGTCCCAGCTCCTTGAACTGCTTAGCGGTGACCAACCGTGGGTTGCCATTGTCTTTACCTACATTATGAACAGGAGCCGCATTCTCCCGTTGTTGCATGAATTGCTCCTTAAACTGCTTAGCGGTGACCGTCCGAGAGTTATCAGTATTTCTACCTGCATTTTGGACAGGAGCTGCCTTAGCCTGTTGTTGCATGAATTGCATAAAGTCTCTGACCATCCCATCATTCACCATTTCATCGGTGTTATTATTTTCATGAGGAGTATTGTCCTCTAGTTGCACATTATCCTGATTATTGATCTGTGGAGACTCAACGGTCTCCTGTGCTCCATTGATAATCTCAACATTCTCGGATGTCATTTTCAAACACTGCCACAAAACAAAGATTAATTGACATGTAACATAATATCTCTAAACTTTGACCAACTAATTTAAATACAAAATAAATTTAAGTAGGTCATACTAGCGAAGGAATTCCCCGTCTCTCCCCTCCTAGTTCTAGTCTCACATCTTAGCCAGGGATCATATCCCTAAGCTCTGATACCAACTGTGACGCCCCCAAAATTAGGTATACATCACCCATCTTGAGTCGTCAGATACATAGTACAGAATTCAAATACAACTTACTAATACCACTGTCGTGTATAATACGTCAAAATATAACTGTGAGTTTGAATACAATAATTGTCTACTAGAGATCATACAAACTCAAATGGAGTCCTCATTACAATTATTAATACACTGTTTCTCAAAATAGTGAGGACTACTAATTCTATCCTCTGGACCGTCACTCCATTCCCCGACTAGTCCCTGCTATGTTCTCATTTCCTGAAGAGAACAGTGAAAGAAAGGGTGAGCTCAACTAGCCCAGTAAGAAATATTATGACTAAGATAATGCAGAATAAATTATCATTAGTCTCCAACAATGTTAAACTGATAAAATATAATAGACATCAAGTTTAACTGCAGCGGAATAAGCAATCCATTAAAAGAGTCAAGTAGGGAGAATTGAATCTACTATCTTTTATGATTTAAAAAGTTTTTAATCACTTTTATCGTTGAGACTCAGCTCAATAAATAATCCACATCATTAAATCATCCCTGCACTACAGGCCAAGGATATTCTTTAGTATCACGACCACGAATTATCCATGCACTACGGGCCAAAGATAATCGTGTTTTCATCAACGGTCCTGATCATGCCATAAAACAATTATCTTTGCACTACGGCCGAAGAGAATCCATAGCCATAATCATACCAAAAAACTGTCCATCAATGCACTACGGGCCAATGAGGACTTTTTCCACATCATTTGTAATATTACGGTCATGATTACACCGCATAATCCCTGGTCATAATCATACCAAGTCCATCTAAGCATTACAGGCCACAGATGACTTTCAACATAACATAAACATGAGGATGATGACAATGATATAAGAATTCAATAAAACAAGTTCAAGAATTAATTTGTCCATGAACCAATAACATCCAAATTGTCCACACGATACTGTTTTGTGGTGTAAAATTCAAGAATGCTCAGAAGAATATTTTCCTGAAAAGATACTGGATGAAGCGCAAATATCAATGATATTCTACTAATTTCATGGAGTGTAGAAGTCAAAACTTTAACCAACTGAGTATAATAAAGAATGGAATAACAACAGAAATCACCATGCATGCGGAACTTCGCACAAGCAGGTTATTCCAACAGAATACTAAATAACGGAACCAGGTCAGGTGAAATTCACACCGACGGGATGTTCCAACAGAATAATAAATGAGGAATAATAAATGATGGAACCAGGTCCGACGTATAGCACAGACAGGATATTCCGACAGAATAATAAAGACGGAACCAGGTCCGGTGTAAAACACACAGGCAGGATGTTCCAACGGAATAATAATAAAGATGGAACCAGGTCCGGTGTAAAACACACAGACAGGATGTTCCAACATAATGATAGAAGAATGTCACCAAGTATAGGGTAGACCGTGTATATAGGTTATTCCAACAGAATAATAAGAAATGGAATAACAATAGTTCTCTTCATGAATAAGAAAGAATAACACCCCTTACCGTAACAGAAACTGGATATAGAAGTAGTAAAGTAGCAGAATACTCTTCTTCTTTCTCTCTATAGCTTCTCTCTATAATTTCTCTCTCTAGAGTTTCAATGAATTCGTAAGAAAATAATGAAGGAATGAGCTTCTATTTATAGGAAAATGGAATGCATAGTAACTAATCCATGAACGGTCCAGATTGATTTACTTTAATTTGACGGTCCATATTTAAAGAAAAATCTTTTAAATAAAATATAATATATTCTATTTATATAAAAAGATTTTTACTATGCAAACACTATGCAACACTATGCAAAACACTATGCAACACTATGCATAATAAAATATAATATATTCTATTTATAAAATAACTTTAATAAAGTATTCTGTTTTATATAAAAAGATGTTTCTGTTTTATTACGTTAATAATACGAATAAAACAAAACGTCATCATCGCTATAATAATTCATATTATTAATCGACAATAATTGAATTAAACTGAGCGACTTCTCACATATATATCAATAATTAATACCTTGTGCTACTATGCAACAACGCGTATTACTGTACTTTTACTACCCAGTAGTTCAACAGTATCAACGGTAAAACTTCCGCCGTTATTTTCAATAAAATATTTTTGTCGTTTTCTCAATCCGACAATAATTCCGTTGTGGGGTCCACCAATAATTTTACCGTCGTACGAATATTTTCCGACACAAAGAATATTCCCTGACCAATCGAATATAATATAACAACTTGCATACTTTGCAAAATTTATAAATACTACCCACAACTATAATATTATCTCAAATTCACACCATAATATAAAAAAATTATTTCGAGAAAATTAATTCTTTATTCATAAAATCTGGGGTTTTACAAAATAGACTAATATTTATCAATTACTAATTCTAATGCAATTAATCCTATTTTAAACTACGAAAATTTTGTTTGTGATTTGAAAATTTAAACTTAACAAAACTAATGATTAAAAATCAAAATTTCACAAGAATAACTGCAGATTTAACAGGTTAAGATTACAACTTCCCTTGGTATTTCATTTAAACTAACTTACTTCCCATTAAAATAAATCAATTAATATGAATCATTATCCAAGAATGCTTTATGAATATTCACACACTTCTTCCAAAGACACGTGAACAAATCCTCCTAAATCCAATCTTTAAGATGCGGAATTACAAGGAACACCCCAGTTAATCAACTCACTATATTCCTATGTGAATCAAGTTAATTAGGGTTTACACACAAATTCTTTCAATGGATACAAAAGACACATAGGTATATTCCTATCCTACACGCTAATCATATTAACCCTATTCAGATTATATGAACGGATGTTATCATATCCAGATCTCAATCTATACTCCATCTTCTAATTTTATATAGATTATCACAGTAATTGTTGGCCAAACAATTAATCAATAAACATAAGATATAATAAACAATTCAATAAAAACCAACTTTCATTCAATGGGAAAGCTTGCAATTTAAACTACATACCAAGTTCCGTTGCAATCTTAATTAAAATTTAGTTCATGATAATAATAAAGAAAAACATCATCCAAATTAATAATCCAAACATCCCAGATAGTTACAAAAAATAAAACTAGAGAAGAGAAGAAGAAACTCTGAATTTGCTCCAATACTCTCTCTTAGATCTTTAGCCTTTGCAATTCTCCTTCGTGTTTTTCTTCCTTGTTCTCTCTGCAAATCTTTTGAAAAATAAGTTGATCCATCTAAAGTCTTCTCCTATTTGTATTGGTCTCAGCCCTCATTCAGACTCCTATTTGGCTTCAAAAACCCACTTAGCAGTAGAAAAAACGCATCTTTTTCCGCACTGGAGCGCCTAGGCGCTCAACATAGGCCATTTCCAAGCGCCTAGGACGCTTGACCAGGATCTCGTAATTACAAAAATGCCACTCAGCTTTAATTTTCATGATTTTTGACCTTTTTCTTCTCCGAAATGACCAATTTGTCCCTACAGCTCCAACCTACAACACATAAACACAAAACACATAAAAAGATACTAAAAATAATAAAAGATAACAATAATTAAGTTTAATAATATCGGATTCATAGGTATAAAACCTACTCATCAAATACCCCCAAACTTAACCAATTGCTTGTCCCCAAGCAACACAACACAATGCAATAACTAAATATGCAATGCAAATGCAACTAGATAAATGCTTAAATTCCAACAGTCAAACAGAACAAAATCTATTCATCAAGCCTCAGAGAAATCACAATAAACATGCTAGTATATCATATCAAGACAGATTAACAATTTCCTCGTCAATCATCAAATCTCAACCTGTTATTATTGATATAGTGTGTGTGTGTGCTTAACATCCATGCTAACTGATATGATGCTAAATATGACACATAATAAATCTCTTTAAATGAATCATACAGTGTAAACTCACAAAATTCACAAACAAGCTAAAACCAACTAAAGACAAATATCCACCAAAATTTAAGAGTCCAATCCGGGATACTTATGCTTTATTGTGCTTTACGGGGGCTTTTTGCTCTTTTCCCGTTTTATTGTTTTTTTTCATATATATATTTTTTTAACCATGACTGTGCAATGTCTCATTCCATTAGGCTAACAGTGCTACCCCTTAGCGAGCTTTCGACCAACGACTCCCAGACCATATAAGACCTTAGGGCGCTAGGTTTTAAGATACCCCTTCGGGCGTACTTGCTCAAGTAACAAAGGCCCCGAAACAAAACTAGCCACGGTATTATTTTTTTTCTTTTTTTTAAGCTTATATATCCCAAATTTTTCCCCCAAACTTAAGTTTTTATCTAAATTCAGTCATCTTCGCCTATTCATGTCTTTTATTCATTCAAACTAGCATTATCCTCTAGAAGTCCATTATGTGTCAATTTAAACTCAATCAGTCAACATAGTTGTTTTTACTATGCTATCCTTATTATATCAGTTTCAAACAGGTAAAGATTCAAATCATGACAAAAAATCACATCAAAATCTTAACAGACAATACTATACTTGTCTACTCAATTCCAATCTCATCACTGGCCAAAACAGACTTAAACTATCTAACGGCTGGAAACATGCAAATACTTAATTTTTTTTTTTAGGAAATTAAAATGAAAACTACATGAATGCAAACTACATGAAAAACTAATAACTAAATACTATATGAATGCACTAGATGAATACTACATGCATGAACTGGAGCTGGAAAATTACACCCCTAAACTTAACCGATGCAATGTCCTCATTGTATTTAAGAAACAAAAATTAAGAAATGAAGCACTGAGGACTTCCCTGAAAGAAAGAAGCTTTATTCCTTGTCAGAATCCTCCTCCTCTTCTTCTTCCTCTTCTTCTTCATCTGGGGGGTACGCAGACAATGGTGACAATTGGTAGGGAGCGACACCTGGATTCATACGGGCAAACATTTCAAGGAATGCTGCACTAAAATTCTGATACACCTCCGTTTGTCGCTGAGCTAAACTATCCTGATTTCTTTCCATTCGGTCAAAACCCTGCTGAACTCGAGTGGCCACCATGTCGATCCTTCTAGTTTGATTTCTTAAATCTCGACGAACATCTTCAAAAAAATTTGGTGGTGGCCCAGAACTTCCAGCTACAGAAGGATTGTCGTGGAACTGTTGAGTAGGCTCGTCTGTAAGCTCGGGAGGAACAATAATGAATCCTAACCCTCTCGGGTGTGGTATACCCCCACCCATACCTTGTACTTCTTAATAAGCGAGTTGGTCAATTGCGGCTAAAGGAGGTTGTGTAGCTTCCTCGGAATCCCATTTTACCCCAGCTTGTTGACATAGTCCACGTGATCAAAGATGGGTGTGGTTAATCCACCTGAGGTCCTTCCTGAATTGCTCTATTAATGGAATCCTGTATAAACCTGACCCACATCTA